>WBNO01005189.1:153827-176630 GCA_013400575.1 Peucedramus taeniatus | reverse complement strand
TTTTTTTTTTTTTTTGGTCTTCTTTAAATCAAAGCCATTCCTGTTAGGTAAAACAGTCTGAACTGCAATTTACACTGACAATGTAAAGCAGCCCTACTGTAAACACATACTTACCCCTTCACATTCCCTCCAATGATCAGAAACAATAAAAGAGCTATTTATGACCCAGGGAAATCAATCTAGGATGCACTTCTGCAGGGGACAGACACAGGGTACAGCTGGGGGGTGGGAAAGTTTGAGACTGGCCTAGAGGGGTTTTGGTTATTAACTGTGGGGAAGGCCCCCCCACTGCACTGAAAATCCAGACAGGCCTCATTCCCTGCTCCAGCAACACTGAGCTGTGCACTCACCCTGCAATGTTTTATTGATAAGGCTCCGCTAATTTTGTGTTAGACAGGCACAGGCAACCAACCATCAAAAATCAGATCTGTGGTACAGGTGGTTTTAAACTAAATACAGCAATACACAGACCTTAAAATGCAGGACAGCTAGCAAGGCACAGAACAAACTCAAGAACCCGAGCTGGAGGTAGCATGAGGAGGCAGGGACTAGAGCACACTCCATTAGTACCAAGGAACATCTTACCAAGAAGGAAGTAATCAAGGAATAAGCAACTGGAGTCAACCACTTACCACAATCAAGCCTCAACCCTGAAAGCTGCAGGCAGTTTTTAGAGGAGATGCTACCAAAGAACCCCCATGACTGTGGATATATTGTCTGGCTCTTCCACAACTTCCCACATCTGAAGTAGCAAGGCAGTATTTGCAAAAGCTCTGCCCCCCAGTCCCCCTCCAGAAGCCACTTCTAAAACTGGGCAGCCCTAAAAGCATATTATAAATATATTAAAAATCATCTGAGCTGCCATGTTTAAGTTACTTTTCTGACTGTTATACAGCTTTGTTTGTTTACTTTCATTCTTACCTGCTGATGTTGCCTGGCTGCTGTTGTGATAAACTCAACCAGAGTATCTATTAATGGCTTACACATGATCTGTAACAAAGAAAGACACAGTCTCTCATTAGTGGTTTGATGACAGGTTTGTTTTTCAAGCAAAGCAGTCTATATTTTACACAGTCTCCTGAATAAGAAGAAAATGGCACAAGAAAGAGAAATGCCCAGAAATCAGCAACAGTTTATTTGAAAATTAACAGCTTTTTTCACACCAGCTCTGAGTGAAATCCAGATCACAACAAAAAGCAGCAGCAGCAAAACTCTTCACCTCTTTTCACCTGGAAAAATCAGGCAAGCATTTTTCACTCCCTGTGTTCTGATAAGTGAAAACTGAAGTCTGCATCTGGCTGACACTTTCTGTAGTGTCAATTCACTTTGTGCACAGCACCAGTGCCAGGAAAAGAGTCCTGAGTTGTAGCCAGGTGTGGGTTGGTCTCCCCTCCCAGGGAACAAATGACAGAACAAAGGAAAGACCTAAAGTTGCACCAGGGGAGGTTTACATTAGGTATAAGGAAAAATCTCTTCACTGAAAGGGTTATCAGGCACTGGCACAGGATTCTCAGGGCAATGGTTGAGTCACCATCCCTGGAGGTATTTAGGAAGACATGTGGATGTGGTAATTTTAAAGGATAATTCTACAAGGAACAGTTATATGGAATCCAAAAGCTTTAGAAACCTGCACATGGGATCTTAAGTTTGCTGGCCATGTGGGCAACACACAGCCCTGCTCTCCCTCCATTTCTCAAACTTATGTACCATCATGGGCTGGTGTCTTAGGACCCTGGCAAGCAGAGGAACTCTCTCCTGGATGGAGTCCTCAGAGTATGAAAGCATCCTGCCCCAGTTACACAAGCCTACATCTCCTCCCACCCTCACGTCAGACATCAATTCTAAAAGGTTTTGAGAAAGGGCTTCTGGCAGCTGTCTCTAGCTTGCTCTGACCTAAAAATCCCTGAAGAATTGTATGACATTCAGGCCCATGGCCTGTTTCTTAAAAACTGGCTGTCCTCATAGAAGAGACCAGCCCCAGGCATGAGTCAAGCTTGCAGGAAATACCTCAAACATTTCAGACACTTGCACTATCTGAATATCAGGCTTGAAGATTAGATACCATTAGACTTCACACTCCTCATCCCTCTTGGAAGAAAACTGAGAAACTGGGCCTGCAGTCAGAGCAGAGCTGGACAGGAGCTACATTGGTTGTTCAAACAAGGTGACCTGTTTTGTCTTTGTGCAAACCTTGCTCATCCAGGTTGTCTTAAATACTGGTAACAAATTAAAGCTTCTTAGGATATTTTTTAAAGAGCAGCCTGCTGTTCACCTGCTTTCTGCATGCAGTATCCCTGTCCAAACCATAAATAAGATCCTGGCCTCCTGCAGTGGTGCTATAAAAACTGAGTCTGAGCAGGTGAAAACCCAAGGAAACCTCACAGCAATTTCAAAAGCCTGCAGTAAAACAGAGAAGTTTCTCTCCCTACTCTCCCCAGAATTATAATCATACTTTGGAGCCAGCAGAAGACAACACAGCCAGCAGCACTTACTGGGAAGCGTTTGAAGAGATCATGGAACATGGAGCATGTAAGGGGACTGTTCCGTTTGCTGAGGAACTGGGTCAGTGCCTGCTGATAGATAACAGCCACCCTCTTCACATTCAAACAGCCTGGGTTCAAAAGCTGCAGGGAAAAAAACACAACAAAAGCATTTCCAGTGAAACACAAGAATGAATCACTAACAGTGAATAAATTAATTTTCATCAGTTCTAAGAGGTTTCTCACACAACTAGGTATGCTTGAGATATGACACAGAACCATGAATAAACAGCCAAGTGGGCCCCAAATGTGCTCTCCCAGGCACTGACAGCCATATGACCTTGTCACTGAAGGGCAGCACAGCTTCCTAGGAGACTACACACACTCCATGTAGTGTGGGGGCTGTGCTCTAGGTCTCTGGTTGGCGTGTCTAATACATGAGGCTCACAGGGCACTGCAAGCCCATAGTGCAGTAGCTGGGCTGTGCACAAGGTGTTTGTTCTCAGCTGAAGAGCTACTTGTATCTGTAGATTTTAGTGTATGTACATATCTGTGTCTACATACACTTAGCACCTATGTCCAGGACTCCTAGGTACTCAGCAGACAAGCCCTAGCACTGATCAAGGATCCAGCAATCCCAAAACTGTCCATGCTCCAATATCCCCCTCTGGTGGGGAACAAGAATCCCAGACACGCAGCAATAGCTGAGACCTGCTCAGGCTACACAAATCTAAACAAACAGGATTCACTGAAGAGCCAAGTGCAGAGCACTGCAACCCATCATTCCTGACTGTTCTCATATTGACAGGGAAGTACTGCCCTTTGGGAAGACTCAAAAATTAGGGCCCAGGAGGAAAAAGCTGTAATCTTCACAGTAGTGAACCTCTGCCCAAGGAATTTTTCCACAGCCCCATGGAAATCTAAAGCCAAGTTAATGTGGTGTCCCGTTCTCAGGTCAAACTCCCAGTGCTACTGCAGCTGAACACAGGCTAAAGTGGAACAAGAAAGATGGGTCTTGAAATATGACCTCAGTTTTTCTAGTTGAGGTCTCTACTTAGCACTTATTTGACACACACATCTGCAGGGGAAATAACTGATTTCTCCTTCCATGCGTATGTTTACTGAAAAAAAATTTCTTCTATAGTTTTTCCATAAATTTGATACTGCATCCTAGTGTCTGTTCTAGTTCCACTTTCCTGCTTATTAAAAAGCTCCAAATTATGCTCACAAAGCACAGCTCACTGGAAACACACATCACCTCTGTCTCTGGTTCCCCACTACTAAATGTCCCTGGCCTCAACACAATGTCAGCATCAGCAGCATCACATGAACTAAGCTGTCATTTCCCTCAAGCTGGCAGCTCATGTCAGCTGCTGGCTCTGTCCCTGCCTGGCCAGGACCAGAGCTCTGCTCCCATTGCAATAAGAGGCTTCCTGGGAAACTGCACAAGGATGCTGTGAAGCATGCCTCACTCTAGCCTCAAAGTCAAGTATGTTGTTTGTATTCCCCCCAGATCTCCCATTTTGTTTTTCTTTCACAAAAGGCCCAGCACTGCACAGGAGCTACTTGGATTAACACCCTCTGCCCCTCCCTAAGCCCTAGAAACCATCTTTTCAGCCTCCAATAATACCTCAATGTGTGTTAATTTCCATGAGAAAGCTCTGTTTGTTTTTCTACCCCACAAGATGTCAGCAAGATGAAGGCACTGATTCCTGTGCTCAATTTCAGGGGTTCAGAGGCAAGGCCAGGGTCAGCTGGTGAGACTGAGACACTGCATGCTAAGTTTCTAGTGGAGGTCACTGGAGTGGGCTGCCCAATATAAAGGGTCACCTACTCTGAGACCTGTGAAATGCAGCAGAGACAGTAGGGGAAAGGGGATCAGACTAAAGATCTCTTAGTAATGGACACCTGTAGCACAATCAGAAGAAGTCTGCCTCCAAACAACTACCACCAAAATCAGGGCTACTCCACACACTCTTCATCCTTCATTCTTCACCTTAGCCCAAACCTCAGGGGAGTAAACTCTCATCCACCACTGTTCTGAGTCTTCCTGCTACTCAGCACCCTCTGGAAAAAACTCAAGAGTGACTGCCAGGAATTTAATGGAAAAAACAGCAAATCAGGGAGGAGAACAGCACAAATACACATGAGGCTTCTTTGGACATCAACCTGGATCCAATGAATCAGCAGCCCCTGTGCCTATGGGCAAGTAGGCAGGAAATGGTGAAAGCCAGGAGGGTGAGGGCCAGAAAGGGATGGGGAACTTTTCAGTGTTATGGAAATCATGTAGACAGGTACCTACAAGCAGCAGGCCCAGTAACAATGAACAAGGAAGGCCCACTCAGCAGAACCAGGTAATGCAGCTTTACTGGCAAAAAACACATCCTCAGGAGTAGTCTTGTGTCTTACCTGACATGCCTGCTTTGCTCTGCTGTCACTCTGTTTCTCAGGCTCAGGGGGAAGAACAGTTGATGATGTGTTTCCTTTCAACACTTTGAGCAGGTATAATGAGGCACTACAAAAGAAAAGGGAAGAACAAAGCAGTTACCACAGTGCCACAGTGAAGCTACCTGAGGGCAGAGGTCAAGCAGTGCCAGCAGCTCACTCTGTAGCAAAGATGGTTGCAGAATTTGGAAGGGCCCCTTCTCTCAGTCTAACCCTCTCTGGCCAGACCTAAAGACAAGGAAATCTTAGGAAGCTGAATAATTTCATTATGTGGTATCCCCACTATCAGCCTGGTTTCCTCAAGCTCATGCTTTTGACTGGCACTGCTGGAGGAGTTCTGCAGCTTGCCCAGGATTTCTGAGCCTGCACAGCTCAGCCAGTGCTGCAGCATGGCTTCAGCCTCAGCTGCCATGTTGTCTTGGTTTGAAAGACAGGTACCTGCCAGCAAAAGCTGGAATCTCCCTTTGAATAGAGAATGTAAACCCCCTCCCTCAGATTATTATAATTTTGCAATTGGAGGCCAACCCCCAACACATGTGCTGGAGAACTCAGGTGTATCCATTGGGAAAGCATGCAGACCTCTGTGCTTGAGGAAAATGCAGTATTTACTGGGCACTGCTCCACTGAGGACTGCCACTGCTGGGAAGCTGTCAGGGAACCATGCAGCATACACAGCCAGCTCCATGTTGCCAGAATTACCACGGTTCCTGCACAGCCATCGGGGAGATGTGCTGCAGAGCCAACCATGACCAATGGCACTGGGTTGACCAGGCAACATGGTACCCACTGCATACACAGCTGAGTTGAAAAATCCCAGAAAGAAAGCCCTCATGAAACTGGCTGCATGTCACAAGAGAGCCTGCTGGTAAATGGCACTCCTATTTACACCACAGAACAGCAAGATCACTCATCTTTCTAACAAATATGTATCCGGCTTATCCTAATTTTCCTGTATTCTACAGCAAAGGAGAACTGGTATGTACAGTCAGGACTCGATGGCTATTGCCCTCATTGTGCTATCATGAAGACAGTAAACACTGCATTTAAAGAACAATCATCACAGGTTAATTAGGAAATACATTCATCCCCCACTGAAGCACACACACTGCATTACCGTCAGATGAAGCCTCAAGAAAGCACTTCCCACCAGCAGCAGGAATGCTATACCAGACCATTTCTGTATCACAGAAGATATAAAAGACAATCACCAAAAAATAGACAAATTTGAAAATGCTTCAGACTGCCAGGACTGACTAGTCCTTACGTAAGACACAGATGCTGGTATGAAGCCTTCTTCATAAAAGAAGTAAGGCTCTTGCTTCCCAGACCTCTTAACACACAACATCACACCTGCTCAAATCTCACAGCATCAGTAGAGATGCTCCTTGTGAACACTCACCTGAAGTAATAGAGAGCCACTGCAGAGTCAGTGTGCTTGCAGGCCTTCTTGACCAGTTTCTGCATTAAAGCATGCACATCTTCTTGCAGGGAGGCCACTCTCTTGCAGTACTGCTTGTTGCGGCACAGCGAGTTCCTGCACAGCATTCAAACAAATTCAAAGCCATTACCTACAGACACAGCTCTGGGGAACACATGGCCAGGAACACATCACTTTATCAGGGTGTGTGAGAACAAAACCAGAACACAGTGGTAACAAACAATGCTAGCTGTGGGCAGCACATGGCTGTGGTAAGGAGGGTGAGGACACTTAACACTCTTTACCTTCAAGCACAAATTTAGGCATCAGAGCTGACTTTCCTTCAGAGCTCCCACAAAGGGGACTACCTCAAACCTTGTTACTTCACAACTGCTTCTCAACTGGGGCAAGAGAGCAGCACTGAAAATACTTTAGAGAGTGCTGAGGATGTCAAGAAGTGGTGCACAGAGGACACATGTGATACACCATACACTATATCTGTCTAGCTGGTATCATCCCTCACTTCTGGCCCTGAACAGAGAATTTGCACTCTGCCTGTCTCAGAAATAACTTGCTGAGAGTTTGTTCCAGCCACAGCAGCAACTCTGTAAGCCTTGGGAGTTGTTGCATAGTCTGACTCAGAGATCAGAGGCCCATGGAGGCACTCATGACATGGCTCCATACCTGCAATACCTATGTTTGTTCTTGAGGCTTCCACCTGCAAACAGGTTTGACACTTCTAGTCCTTTAGCCTAGAAAATCCAGATCCTAATTCCTTTCCTGCAGGTTATGACTAAGTACTGTGTATGTGTGTGGTGCTGGTAATCTAAGCTACACAATCTCTAAGCACACCAATTGCCTTCAACCTTAGAAAGATCAGCTCCTGGTGTTCAACCAATACCACAGCTGTTTATCAAAAGCCATTGTCTGTTATCTGGAGGTCTAAGGACACTTACTTGAAGATACTAGCTGTTTTCTGGAGGAAGTCAACCTCCTGCTTGTCAGAGTCTGAGCTCATGCACTGTTCAATCAATTGAAGCAGGGGCTCAATGATATCGAACACCAAGGGATTCTCTGCTTGCTTAACCAGGAACACATCAATCAGATCCAACACCTGCAAACACAGTTATCCATGTGAGGAGTACAGCACACAGGGAAACAAGATGGATTTACCCAGAGCACCTACCAGTAGGCTGTGGAGCAGCTGGAGGGAGCTGAAGAAAATTATTACAGCAGAGATCTGTACACATTCTGGTATCATTTCTACTGTTAAGGCACGGGAAACTGAAAATTAAAATCTGAAACTGAAGATTGATAGTTGTCTGTTGGTTCCAACTCTAGTTTTTGCAGTGACACCATTTAGAAAGAACAGTTACAAGAATCAGTGTCACCTGGCCAGACATGCAGTCACTCTAACCTGTCACAGGTCCCTGTTAGCACCATTGACTGACAGCTCTCAACCCTGCAAGTCCCCCTTGAATTACAGACAGTGCACTAGCATAAAATCACCCTGTTTATAGAACAGCATCTGAAGGGAAATGCAGTAGAGCCATTGGCTCACTTCACTACTCAGCCTTGGCTAACCTGACTCCCATTTCTGTCTGGGAGCAGCTGGAGCTGTCCCTGGATGCTGGAATGGTCCATGCTGACACCAGCTGGCCTGACCTCAGCATTACAGTCACAGCCAACCAGGGGGTTTAGCAAAATCCCCAATTTTATTGGCAAGAAAAGCTCATGTTGCAAAATGACCCGAGGCATTTTATGCATGTCTCATTAAGGAACACCAAGCTTATCCAGTTTAAAAAAAAAAAAAAAAAACGGACAAGCATCTCTGGGTAACTGCAGGAAAGGATCTTATCAGTTTAAGCATTTCAGATCAGCAAATGAAAACCATGGTGCACTTTTGGACAGGACAATCCTGGTTTTCAAACAGGCCTGTGAAGCCCCAATCACTGACTCCAACAGTGCTGTGCCAGGTGCTGTACAAAGCCACAACAATCCAGTCCCAGCTTCCAGGAGCTCATGACACAGGTGAATGTCCAAGCTGTCTAGTGTTAGCTCATGGCATGCATAGGCTTCAACTGACATGCTACTAAGCCAGAGGTCTTCACCCAAACACTTCTTTCCCACCTTAGCCTTGAAATCCCTCCGCAGGATCTTCTCTTTCCGCATTCTGTCTTTCTCATCTTTCTTTGCCTGGATCCGTTTCTGCTGCTCAGCAAAAAGGGCTGAGATGTTCTTGTCAAGAGCCATCATAGCCTCATCATCCAGCTCTTCATCACTCTTATCTTCTTCCTTTTGTTTTTAGAAGAGAAAACCCAACACATCAACTCATATACTTCAAAAGGACAGTGGGGAGGGAACCAGAGCGAAGACCAGACTCAAGTAGGGATTAGCTAACCCAGAATAATACAGTAGGGAAGAAACACAGATGCTCAGACCCATGAGAAATCTCACTTATATTTCCCATCAGGTAATCTGGCTGCTCAGCACTAACATGTAGAGAGAATGAGGAAAGAGGCTGAGGTTTTGACCTGACTCCCTCTGTGCTGTTCCTCCTTCAGCAAAGAGGTTCATATGTTGCTATGCCTGCAACCTTTATTGGGATTTTTAAACCAAACTCTATCACTGCTACAGTAAGTCTCCAGAGTGGCCTGCAGGGAACACTCCTCCACACAGGCCAGCCAACACAGGTAACAGTATCTCAGTGCTTTAGTTCTCATCAATCTCATTTATTACAGGCAGGAGCACAAGCTGTGTCAGGCTAGACTGAACAAGCTAAAGTGCTCAAGACACATGAACAATAAATAAAAGGACAAGTGACTTATTCCCACAGCTCACCTAAGACCCTGAGTGTTTCAAGTGCCATACAAAGATGGATGCAAGGGCCGAGACTGCAGGAGTTTAGGCAGGATGAGAGTTACTAGATCATCTCTCACCATCCCAACCTCCTGGTATCTGTATCAAAGTAGGAAGTGAAAGCATACCAAAGTATTCCCTCCTTGGAGAACTTTCATCAGCTGACTGCGAAAATTATCATCAACTTCTTCAGTCTCCTCCTCTTCACTGTCAGTGTTGTCTTCATCTGAGGAGTCCTCACTTCCTTCTTCATCCTAAGGAAGGAAAGTTCATCTTCTGAGCCCATCATAGAAGCCCAACTCAATTCTCAGAAATAAAATTTCAACTCTCTCCTCCCCTACTGCCTTCCTTCTAGCCCTCAGATCCAAGTACAGAGACCTCAGATAATGTGGTACCAGGTCTCCACAAGAGCTAAAAGTGGAATATAATAAAGACTTCTCTATCATGTCAAATAAGTATCAAAGAGAAGCTTCCAAGAAACAGCTCCCGTCTGACCCTCCTCTCTGCTGATGCCTGTAATGCTTTGTGACTTGAATCTCTGCAGTCCTTAAAAACATGAGGTCTGGAATCCAGCTGGCTGTGCATCACAGCCACAATTCTGTCTGTGGCTGCAAAAAGGATAGGCCTGTGCTCCTTTCAGGATGCAGCTATTTCTTCTCAGAAAGGCATCTATTCAATCAGCCGCACCTACAACAGCAGGCCAAGAAACTCAAGCGTGCACTTCCAACAAGCCATTTGTGTGTTGAGCCTTTACAATACACCTTAATAGAGTGACAGCCATTTTCCTCAAGTAGAGAAATGATGTTAATCTGCTAACACTGCTCAGGAGAAACAATAAACATTGAGGATATGAAGAGTGTTTGTCACTGGTAATGGCACAATTACCGTGTCCTGTGCAGATTTGGTCTTTTTGTTTGATTCTTCCATCACAACAACTGCACTTTCTTCATTTTGCTCTTGGTTAGGGTCAAAAACCTACAAAAGAAAGGGACTTGCGTTTTTTCAGTGTTTTGTTTTTAAGCATTTCTTGTGTACAACAGACAGAAATTTCAGCACAGTAACCAGCTGAATAATGGAATTTTAAGTAAGGGCATTAACTTTCTGCTTGTTAACATGCCAAGTTCTTTCTGTAAGTAACAAAAAAAGGTGGAGAAATCTGAAGAGGCTGGTAGCATCACACATCTTGGTTTGTTACAAATGAAGTGTTAGGGACATCACAAAGTACCCGACAGCTCATCTTTGCAATCCACATATTATTTTCTCAGTAGGCATCACCTTTCTTAGTGGTATCACCAATTCAGATTTTTAGTGTCACTTATTTTTAGCACCTCTACGAAAAAAGCACCTTTCTAGAAAAAAGAAATGTTACCATTTATACTCACATATAAAATCTACAAGTTATATAAACTGACCCAGGGATTTCTCCAGCCTAAAACTATCAAATAATACAGCCTAAAGTTAGCAGATCTCAGGCTACTGTAAAAAAAAAAATAAACAAATTCCTCCCCTACAAAAACAAAAAATAGCCCCAGCTCTCTCTAAACTACAGTTTAAATTCAGTAGCACACATCATTGGACATTTCCTATATCAGGTAGACTTTAAATTAAACCCAAAATCAAGGCATGCTTGTACATACAGCTGTAAGGGACAAAACAGGCAAACAGTACAAGGCCCTACTAGTGCCTCACTTACATCCAGGATCAGTTGCAAGCCTCTCTTAGTCAGGTTAGGGCATATCCACACAAACACACTCTTGGAAATCCGACGTAAGAGGAGGCTGGGCTGGGCAAGGAGGGAGAGAAGGATTTCCACCATCACCTCAACCCATCCTGGCTCCGAGTTGTCTGCACAGGAACAAACAAACAATGACAGGAAGAGGCACTGGTATATCAATAAGAAACTACAGAAAAATTCACCAAGGAATAGAAATTGTCCTTCTAGCTGACTCTTAAAAGTATCACTCAGCAACCCAGACCAGAAGGCTGGAAGGAAGAAACCACAGGGAGAAACATGCTTGAAATGGTCTTTTGACCATTGCAAAGGCTTACTGGGTAACAAAAGCTACCATTTATTAAATCATTACTTAGATTAGCAGTTCTGCAAGTCACCTGACACCTACTTGGCCACATTAAAGCAATTAGCAGCTGGTCAACAAAAGTATATGCATTTTATAGTGTTTCCAGTGAAATCAGAAGTCACAGCAGCCCATGAAAAGTGATGGCATTTGAAATTCGTCCTTTAGTCCAAAAGTTTGCGAATCCTGCTCTACAATCAACCAAACAACCAAAGAATTACAGCTTTTATTTCCACTGTGCCCTCAAATTGATTTACATAGATTTCAGGAGAACAAGACCACAGCTGGAATGGAAATCAAAAGATCAAGACAAATTTTCTTCCTGGTCAAGTCCCAGCCCAGAGGGTCCACAGTCCCTAAACAGGATCAGCCTCCATCTCCAAACATGCTGTGTTTACAGAGAGGACACATTTAGTTTGCTCAGAATTCAAGCTAAGAAGAAAACATGTTTCATGGCTGCTGGGTGTTCGAGCCCACACCTTTGCCAGGCAGACACCACTAGCTCACCACCAGCCACTGGCTCACACAGAACAATGACTCAAGGAGAATGAACTCCCTTGGAGTGCTCATCCAAACAAGGGCAGCTGTGGAGCTCAGTTCTCCTTTCTAGGCACACAGGAACACAACCCACTGACAGTGCAGACAGAGAGCTGGAACAAAAGACTTCGAACAGCACGGAAAGAGAATGAAGAAGGGACTCTCCTGGGGGTAAGTGCATCAAGCCAGAACCAATACAGAGTGCTTCCCTAATGAAGAACTGCATCTTCTGTCTTTGACAGACCACTAACAATCCCACTCCCTTCCTGTAGGAAGGACTCACCAGTCTTTTTCTTCTTGGCTTCTTTGCTGAAGGCCTTCTCTGTGCAGTTCAGAAGATCACTCAGAACATCCACTGTTTCAGACTGATTCTGTTTGACCACAAGCAGACAGGAAACAGGCTCAGAACTCTCCACTACCAACAACAACATAAGGAATATGCTCCAAATCTAAGGACAGCTCTAAACAGGAACAAATACTGCAATCAACTACTACAACTCTTTTGCAAAAAACCCCACAAAATTAAGTAAAAATTGCTACAGTCAGCAGCAAATCAAGGGCAGAACTAATGGTCAGGCCAATCTTTGCCCACTACATGCCTACAGACAGTGTAAGAATCACAGCTGCCCATTTTCAGAATCCAGGGGTTCTGAAAGGCTGGATCTCTGGACACAAAGAAACTCCCCATCTTGGTGCTCAGAAAGCCCAGCTATTGGCCTATTGTATACTACAGAAATATTCATCACAGATATTACCTTGAAAAGATGAATGGCCACTGAAAGCAGAAGCTGTTGGAAGGCACCAACTTTGGCACTGTCTGATTTGTTCTCCTTCTTCTGCAGATTCTTCACAGACTGAAGTGTTCTGAAGAAAGAAACCTCTCTTGAGTTTTTCACAATTACAACAGTGAATCATCTCGTGTGACCAGACTAAAAACGTGACCAAAACTATAGTACTGTTTGGTGTACTTAACATTTCATTTATTGGCACTGGACACTCTTTTAGTACATAATCTTAACCCAATAGTAGTATCTCACTGAATGTGGGTTATAAAAAAACTGCACTTGGGCATAGACTACATTCCTAATACCATAGCCAAGGCTAGACCCTTATGGGGAACCAAACTCAGAAAAGAGTAATTGAGAAGTTTGTACAGGCATTATTAAGAGAAAAGATGAGCAGACAGTTACAATCATGCCTGGGAGAAGGATGATGAACAAAAATAGAAAAGGACATGGCTATCACATAGTTAACACATAGAAGGAAGAGGAAGAAAGGAATAGGGTGAAAAGAAACAGAAAGACACTCCAAAACCCAGCCATGGGTGCAGGATACTCAAAGGGAAGACAAACAACTGCCACTGCCTGTGAAATGGCTGTGCTACAGCAACCAGAACATCACGAGGCAAAGTTAACACAACATCTCTTTTACTATCCTAAAGAGAAACCAAGACCAGGACTTTCCCACCTTTCTCCCTTCACTAACCCAGCATCCAGTTTCCCAAGCATCTCACCTCTCCCAGATATCCCTCTGTTCCTTGGTAAAAGGTTTCACAGCTTTGATATGCTCACTGGAGAGCAGCTTGTTGGCATACTCAACGAGGAGAAGGATCCACAGTTTCCCATCTGCAGTCACACCATGGACGTGCTTCTCTCTCAAGGCTGCAGCCTTTGCTGTATCCCCCAAAACAGGCAGGGTGTTTAATGTCTGAAGTAACCTGCAAAGAAACAGCCACCATGTCACTGTCAGAAGAATCAAATGACCTGCTCCCACTTTCCAAAATAATACCCACCGGGAAAGCATTCTCATCCCAGAGCTCTGGTCACTCACTGCAGCCCAGACTGACAGTGTCCAACTTTCAACCCACACATGTAGCCAGGACAGTAGTGTAGAGCTCATTATCTTGGTGGCCCAAGCCACCTGATGCTCTCAAGGACACTATTAATCTCAGTTAGTTTTCACTCTATGTCCCACCATATCCTCTGCTTTCTTTCTACTGAGGTTTGGCAATTATCTAAAAACATCTATTACCAACTCTATCTTCCTTAGTACAGGGAGGGCTGTGGAGTCATCAGCACCTCGCACACAGAGTGGACAGAAAGCCAACAGCCACCAGCACAACCCCAGCACCTCCCTCTTGGGTCCTTCCCCTTCCAGCTTGCAACAGAGCCAATGGAAATACTATGGGAAAAAGCAGTATGAGCTCAACTCCACACCTGCCATATCATCTCACATATACTCATCAGATTTGCCATGGACAAAACATGGATCTTTGAAAAATCCATCTCCTTAAAAAAAGCCATTTTCTGGTGCTGGAGTCAATGAAACACTCCAGTAGCAGCCTACCATTCCAAACTTCTTGCCCCACCGTTCACAAGCTGATCTTATTCTCAGGAAAAAAGAGAAATTTCCAAGCTTAAAGCATGCAATCAAATCCTTACCCAAAGAAGTAGTTTTCTGTCTCTGTATGATCCCGTTCATTTAGGGGCTCTGATGGAAGGACACTAGCCTCAGCTATCTGGGAATTCTTCTTCTTAGCAACAAAGAAAGCATGGAAGAAGCAAAACCTAGAATAGACAGAAATAGGAACAAAATGAAAACTCGGATTGGTCATGACAAAGCAAAATCAGCCCATGTATGCAAAACAAACAGCTCCACATTCAAGGAAGTCCAAGCACTGAAAAAAAGCCACTATTTACAATGAGACTGTTTTCTCAAGATATACAGGGTAAAGAAGAGAAAAAGATGCTCAGGACTCCACAGAACTGAAGCACCAACACTCAAGGCCACAAAACAAAACACAAAATAGTCAGATGTGGGTCATACTCTCCAAGACACTAAGTGACAGATAAATATTTATTAAGACCTGATGTTAAAAATAGTATCTTCAAGCAGTTTAGGCAAACAGGAAGGGAAAATTATTAAAATCACATCAGTCCCATTTACTTTTAAGTGCCAACTACTTATGACACAGGTTAGTCCACTCATGCAGAAGGTATTTTGAAAACAAAACCTAGTCTCTTAAATGATTTATTATGGAGCATTTCCACTACTGGATTTGCCTAGTGTCATGGGGACACCTTATGTGGAATACTGCTGTTGAGCTACACAGAATTATCCCAAGCACGTGTCTTTACATCAGTCTCACCTGGCAATGTCCATCACAAGGCTATCTTCTTTTCTGGTTGCACTTTCAGTGATGTTAACCAGTCGGTGGATGATCCATCTTCTCAATCGAGCAATCTTCTGTTGTGCTCTTTGAATAAGAAGTTGGGCACAATCAGCAGTTTGAACACTAACCCAACATAAATCCACTGCATCAAGAGGTGGCTTTCAGATATTTAGAGGCTTTACACTAAAATTGGCAAAGTTATGTAGTAACAAAGCAACAGGTACAAAAGAAGAGATAGAATCTTTTCAAGTTTGCTATTTATTATGCAAAAGGCGATCTATTTACCCCACAGAGAGTCTGCAGATGAGCAAAAAGCACTCCAAGAACTGCAACAGTCAATGAGGTTTATAGCTTCCAGGTAACACATAACCTGGCCTGAATGCCAGCATGTCTAACACATAGACAAAAAAGAGGCACAATTCCCACAAAGATGTGAGAAGCAGTAGTGAAAGCAGAAACCACTGGACATACTCTCCAAAGCAATTGTCAGGACTAGAAAAAGAAGAAAAATTACTCTTTTTGTCATCCAGTCTGCTTTAGGCAGGCTGGCTGGTTCTCAATATGCTTGCAGAATTTGCAGAATTGAATTTTATCCCAGCAAAAGAGTCAGATGCTGGGGCTAAACTTTCTGAGACGGAGGAAATAAACAATTGTCAACTCATGGCAAGGGAACCAGCAAATGTTGAGAGGAAGGTGCAATATCCATGTACTCACATGTCTGCGTTTTGCCGGTTCTGTTTTTGCCGGTTACTTGAGAAGTCTAAACAACAGTCCAAGTCCGGCCTGAGGAACATATCTTTGAGCCAGGAGATGTATTTTTGCAAGGCCACTGCCTGCAGGTGTCTGACTACCCTGGAAGCACTCAACAACACTGGCCTCCCTTCATTGGTAAGGGTAGAGAAGCCCATCATCACAGCCAGTTGCCTCTCTGGGTCATCGCAGCCACTCAGAAACGTATCTATAAATCCCTCCATTTCTGAAGCAAACTTAAATCCCTGGGGAGACTGAAAAACATGGTCAAAGAAGCAGGTCAGGAACTTCACATTCAGTCTGAATGGCTCTGTAAATAAAAATCACAGAATCAGAGAATGGCCTGGGTTGGAAGCGACCTCAAAGCTCATCTCAATCCCAACCCCCTGCCATGGGCCTGAAGGGACAACTTCCACCAGATCAGATTGCTCCAAGCCCCATCCAACCTGGCCTTGAACACTTGCAGTGTAAATCACGTGCAAGAATTTGGCTGCAGTAAGTAAATTAAAGTCAAGCCTGAATATTTGTCCTAAGGCTTACAGTCACTCATTGATTTCACCTCTGGTCTTCCTCTCACAGCAGCAGCCACTGCAAGCAACCACAGAATCCTGCCATGTACCAACATCAACCCTGCAATGTGCACCTTGAAGAACACTGAGGCTTCAGCAGGATGCACCACATGCTGCCCAGTGCAACTAAGCTCCCAGGCTGATCAACTCTCTACTTTGGGTGAAAGTTCCAGGATGTTTCTCACATCACCTGCCTTAAGAGTTTCCCTAGATTTGGAAACTCCCCACCATCAATTCCCATCTCATCTAGCAGCCCGGGAGCCCGCTGACCTGTGGGGCTTAGAATAAATGTCACCTCCTCTCCCTGGTGTCTCAGAAGCATTGAGGCATTCTGAAAGGAGGGGGAGCTGATGTTTAAGCTAAAATTCATATCCTGAGGTGTAGCTGTTTTGTGCTAAGTCTTCTCTTCATTCCTGCCACTGTCCCACAAGGCATACAGCTGGCAGGCTGCTGGTCTTGGACAGTGTCCAGCAGCATAGAGACCACCAGGACATGTCCCATTCTACCATGCATCCCATTCCCTTACAGTTTTTAACAGCCCACAAGTGTTCAATCCCACTCAACTTCCTCTAGGAAAAATATAAATGCTTAACTGGAGAAATCTTGAAGAGGTGGTCTCATTCCAAAAGTCCAACACATCTTTTTTTAAATGAATAAAACAACTTGTTTGGTCTACTGTCACATTCAGTACAGTCACCTGGCAGGAGCAGAAACAGTAACCAAAGCCTAGGGAAGACTGTTCTTTTAAATAAAGGAGCTATAAACTTGTAATTAACTACAAATCCATCCAATTATAACATAAATACCCCTGAAATAAATCTCACAGAAAACACAGCAGAGCAAGCTCCTGCTTCCACTGTTGGAGAACTCAATACTTGTGCATCAATATAAAAACTGGGAGAAAAACTCCAGGAAAGACACTGTAAACAGGCTAATAGCTAACAGCAGGGAGTTCATCAATCACCTCTCAAGAAAAGCAAATCATGTTTATTTACTCCCTTGTTGATAAAAAAGGGGAATCAGGAAGATAACTGCCAGTAAATATGAGACTCCAGCTTTGTCTAGCTCCATCTCCAACAATCACCAGAATCCCATAGGGAAGTACAAGGTAACAGCATTTACTTCTCGAAACAAACAACCTATGTCAAGAAACAAACCCAAAACCAGAATCAAATTCAAACTAAGATCTTTTCTACTCTCTCATCATCAACAATATTAGGAGTTTCTTCCATTTAGTCTCATTGTCTTCAGGGGATTTGTACATTTCAGACAGGAACCAAATTTTTAAAAAATTGAAGCACATGGAAGATCACAGCCTAATTTACTGTGCAACAAGCAGAAAAAGTAAGAAATAGAAAAACTACTAAGCCAGTGGATAAATCCAGGAGAAAGCTGGTCCATTTTGGGAGGCACCATGGTATGCAGTATTTGCAGAGCAAACCCACACACCTATGGCTGCTCTGATAACAAAAGAAAAAGATCACACAGACCTATCTCTCCCAAGAGACAACTATTTCTGGGCACACATGAGGAAGTTTGGGATTGTGTTACCACAAAAAGCCAAGCTAAAAGCCAGTTCTATCAGTATTCCCCTTTTACTTTTCCTGTGTTTATTGCAGGCTTGTGTTGTCTGCTGGCTTCCCAGTAGGGAAAGAAGAAGAGGAACTCAAAAATCCAATAAGTTTTGTGCTTAAACCTCAGATGTGCTTATTGAAACAAGCACTAACAAACAAAAGCACGAGTTGTCCCTTTTTGTCTTTGCCTTCCAATATTCATGCAACAACCAGCACAATGATAAACAAAAAGGAGCTTCTGGACACACAAAAGCAAAGAGACTGTTAAAGGACAACACATGACACTGTCAATTTGCTGAGGGCTGCCCTTCCTCTGCTTCCCCCATCATTAGAGCTTTCCTGGCAGCAGCAATGAAAGCAGGTGAGACAGTGCTGAACAGTTTCCACACCCTTAAAACAGGCAATGACAATCAAACACAGGCTATACTCAGTCCACTGCAACCGGTGGTCATAAAATAACCTTGCTTTTAGTAAGAGTTCAAGGTCTAAAATTACATAAACCTTTTTTATATAAGATGATTTGAAACTAGAAGCGGGCAGAGACTTCCTTGTGCTCAAGACATGGCCTTTAGCTTGTTCAAAGACCTACCTGAGTCGCTACCACATGTTCTCCATAGTGCAGCATCACCTTCCCTTTGAGAACCACCTGCAGCTGCTCCATGGACAGCAAGGGGAGAGCACTGCCCAGCAACCGGTAGCACATGTAACTGAGTGGGAACAAAGAACATTCCCTCAGGCTAAAGCACAGCAGTAAATCCACACACAGGGCTAGGACAGAGAGGAAGTGCTGGGGCAGGGTACAGGAGCATGCAGGGAGATGGAAGTTAAAACCTCTGGGTCAAGAAACAGAAGGATAACATGGGAAACCACAAACAGTGTATGTTAAAACAAACCTCACAGGTCCTGATTTCTCCTTCAATAGCCCGTTCTCCACAACTTCATTCCAGAACAGTTCAAAGGCACCTTCCCTCAGTGCAACTTGAAGCAAATCAAACACTACACTGGGCAATTTCTTGTCTTCTTTCTCAGACTTGGCAGCACTCTTCAGAAGCTCTACAAGTCTAGAAGAAGAAATAAAATAATGTGAGAGATCTGACCTGAAAGGGAATTGCTGAAGGCCAAATTCATCCTGCTGAAAGACACAGAACATTTCCCGAGAACTGCAGGCTGCGTCCCCTGGGAGAAATGACACAACTATAACTTGGAAACTTGCATAACAATTAACACCTAAACCTCAGCAGTACCTGCAGTGGCAAATACAAGCAAGAATCAGAATCACAGACACATTTCTCTCACTGCTAGCCAGGAGAAAAATAATGTTCATTTAAACCTCCTTATTTAAGAAAATTACCTGGAAATATTTTCCTTATTTACAACAGTAGGTGAACCAAACAGCTTCTTCAGCTTTTTAGGTTTCAGAACACCGGGGAATTTCTGCATACCCACAAGCAAAAGATGCAGGTTCTCTGGAGATGTGAAGGCTGAAGAGAGGTCATTTTGCAAAATGTCAAACAGGACCTCCTCAAACACAGTTTCAGGTACCTAGACAGCAACGAGGGTGAGAGCACGTAAGAAATATCTGAGGGCATTTTACTAACTTGCAGTGAAGTAAGCACATTACAGTACCTGCATTGGAGGACATTTTACTAAAAGCTTGCAGTGTTCTGGAAACTCTAGAAGTAGTCTTTATGGTGACACAACGAAAAATAAATAATGGATGTGTCCACGACTGCCAGACAGTCCCAGGTGCTTAACCATGGGGAGCAGGACAGTATGCTGTCATCAGACAGCAATTCTGGTCAACTGACTCCAGCTGCAATTGTTCTCTTGCTGTCTTGACTGCTCTGCCTGTACAGCCACGCAACCCAGGGACAAGGAAACTCTCTATTTTTATTTAACACTGCTAGTCTTCATGTCTACAAATAATATCCACTTTAAAAAAGGAAATAAACTCTATTCTCTTGCTACATACTCCTAGCTCTTTACTCCTTGTCCCTACATAATTTCATTCCCAACAGCCCAAAATTCAACCTTAGGCCCAGGTTTGCTGCATAAAAAGGTGGTTTCCTGTTCAGAGTTTTCAGCATACATCTGTCCAAAGGAGTACATGGTCTAACACATAATCCAAGCAAGTGAAATGGGAAACAACAGGCTGTGGGATTGTCCAGGATGAAGTCAAACTAAGCTAAACCAGAGCACCCTTCCCAGAACACAAGCATCTGCCCACAGGCAATATAGGGACAGCTCCCACACTCTACACTCACTCTTCCACACCCTCTGTAACTTCCAGCTATGAACAAACTAAAGGAAAATCTGACCCTAAAGCCAAGCCCTCTCTCCCTCCCACCCCACAAGCTGTGCCTGTACCTCAGAGGTGATGTCAATGAGCGTTTTGCGCGGGAGATCTCTGAGGTGTGTTTGGTGATTTGTCAGCTGCTGGAGAAGCTGGATGCTCTCCAGCAGAGCTTTCCGGTCCTAGAAAGGAAAGATAAGCCAAAACCACAGGACATATATCAGAAATCAAGCTGAAGGCTCAGGCAATAATCCACTCTTTAGATGTTTATGCCTACTTGTAATAAGAAACACACAATTGTTTCTTGACAGGTCACTCAGTTTTTTTCCAAAATCATGTTTTCCAGCTGGATATGACAACAGATCCCTTCCTTCCAGAAGAGGTAGGAACCTCCTGTACTATTTGACACAGTTCTTACATTCTACTCAGGAACAGACATTAAAAAGGCACAAAGTGTCCATGGATAACACAACAGAAATGAAATTAACTTGATGCTTCAAGTGCCACTGCATCAATTACCCAGATTATTCATCAATGACCCAGCCTTTCTCTGTAAATCCTCTTTCCACATCAGAAGCCCCAGAGCCAGAACTGTCACACCTGACAGCAATGTTACCTTCACGAGCCGCCCAGACTGGAACAGAGCCATCACTCCAAAAAAGTTCCCAAAAGCAGCATTTCTCACAAGTTTCTGAAAGAAAAAAGAAAATAGATAAAGCTCTACTTCCCTGAGAGGCTAAAGTTCACATGCAGCTACACAATCAGCGGAGCAAGATGGCAGGAAGATCCAGCCTTGAACACCCCACCATGGTAAGAGAGCATACTGAACAGCAACCCCCTGCACAATATATAAGAACTGTCCTAGAGTACCTTTTCATCACACTGACAAATCTCACTTAAAACAGGGCCAGATGACAATGTCATCAACTTCCAATTTCTAGAAATATTTGCTATTTCATTATAGTCACTTGCTTTAACAAAAACCCCAAAACTACGCTATACACCAAGACTTCAAAGAATAGAGAACAATTCATTTAAAGTAGCAGTTGGCAAATGTTGCCATGAGCTGACTTACTTTTTTCACATTTTCCAGATTGTGTTTTTCTTTTATTTGTTCCAAAATGCTGCACAGTGGAATTTCCTCAAAAGCCTGCAAAACCTGAGGAGAGAGATGGAATAACTGTTTGAAGTTCTTCCATTTCATGACGTTGTCTTGGGTTAAGCTAAAATAGAGCTGAAGAGTTGTCCAGCACAGCAGCAGAAGTGCTGCTTTATCAGGCCAGAATAAAGACAACCAGATCAATAAAGATACACAGAACAGGAAATAGGCTGGGAGAGCTGGGGTTCCACAGCTTGGAGAAGGCTCCAGGGAGGATCTTAGAGCTTCTTCCAGTGCCTAGAGGCTCCAAGAGAGCTGCAGAGGGACTCTGGACTCCCAGAGTGCCAGGACAAGGAGGAATGACTTCCCATTGTCAGAAGGTCAGTTTAGGTTAGATATAAGGAAGAAATCATTCCCTGTGAGGGCAGTGAGGCCCTGGCACAGGTTGCCCAGAGAAGCTGTGGCTGCCCCATCCCTGCAAATGCCCAAGGCCAGGCTGAATGGGACTTGGAGCAACCTGGTCTAAAGGAAGGTGTCCCTGCTCATGGCAGGGGGTGGAACAAGATGATTTTTAAGGTGCCATCAAACCAAAACTATTTTAGGTTTCTATGCAAACACAAATATTCCTGCTGATGTTCTAGGGTTCTTCCCTGTACATGTCAGAATAATGAGAACATTTTGCTGAAACTGCCTGACCCCATAACAGAGGTAATCAAACTTTTTATCATGGGCAAGGCCCTGATCAAAGTGGGAAACACACAGGCTCTTCTGCTTTCTCAAATTCTCAGGTGATATGAGGTCACACACATACCACTTGCTGGGAGTCTTGCTGTGTTCCAGACTCAACCATTGTGGAGGAAAAAAACTCTGAAATGGTTGTTAAAGGGTTACCTTTTCAGATATCTCACATGAACCAACCAAGAGCAAGACAGTTTTAAGAAGTAGTAATAGTACTAAATGCAGAATAATTGAAAACTTGGTCAAAGTTTGTAAATCAAGGACGGTCCTCGAAGCAGGACTGAATTCTGTAGTATGAATGTGATACTGGTATAGCTCATAATATGAGTTTCTAAAGCAGAGTAGCCCCATTTAAAACTCCTACGGTTATTTTGAGAGCCTTCCCTCCCATGTGCACACAGGAGCGGGCAGAAGGGAGCCCTCCAGCCTCGCCCAGACAGCAAAAGAGACCCCAAGCATGGACAGAGGCTGCCGACCGTTCTGACCCGCGCTGGGAAACACTGACCTGCGCCAAGGCCAAGCTGAACCCAGGGCGGGCGGCCTCGCGGGTGGCTCCCAGTCCCTCCACCAGACGCTTCAGGGTGTACTTGAGTTCATCATCCTGCAAGAGAGACCGAGCTGGGCGGTGTCCGGGCTGCTCCGAGCGCGGCCCGGCCTCCAGACCCCCGCGCCCGGCCCGTGCCCCGTCCGCACTGCCGCGTTCCCAAGCGGGAGCGGAGCGATGAGCCGAGTGATGAGCCACTGCCCGCCCGCACCCGCCGCCCCTCCGGCCCCCGCCTCACCTTCTTGCCCTCC
>WBNO01005189.1:87148-151334 GCA_013400575.1 Peucedramus taeniatus | reverse complement strand
GGGGGGTCCCGGCCGTGCCCGCGCTGCTCCGGCCGGCGCCGCAGGATTCGGGGCCGGGCGGCTCGGGAGCGCCGGGGAGGGGCGGGAGGAACGGGGTGTCGCTGTTCCCGCCGTCCCGGAGGCGAGTGGAGGGGGGATTTAGGGAGGTGCTGGGCCAGAGCCAAGGAAGGCCGTGAGGAGCTTGTGCGGGGCCGGGAGGGGCGGAGGGAACGTCCCTGCAGGGCTGGAGCGGGGCCCGAGGCCGCTGTGCTGGCGGGACGAGCCGCCCCCGGGAGCGGGCAGCGTTGTGGTGCCTGCGGCGGGAGGAAATGGGAGGGCTTTGTGGTGTCTCCGCACGAGTAGCGCCGGGAGCCGCGCTCCTGCGTTATCCGGGGCTCCGGGTGCTGCCTGCAAATCCCTGATCCCGAGGAATCGGGCTCGTCTCCGTCTCTTTGCTGAAGAGTGTTTAGGGGAGGAGCTACAGAGACAATAACCCGTAATTAGGAGTTTGTCTTAAATCAGGCTAGGAAGGTGCAATCAAACAATTGATATTTTTTTTGGAGGTTGGTGTTCTTACAAGTTTCTCTGAAATAAAACAATAGGCATAAATCTGTGGAATAAACTTCTTTGTGAGCGAATCTTCCCAGGTGTGTTACTGTATAATCTAATCTTCCAGGGTGTATTTCCTGATCAGAAGTGTTCGTGCCCTTTTCTGCTCATAGATAAATAACTTGGTTTCGTTTCAGACTCTTTAGGCAGCAGGGAGGAGCTGCTGGAGTTAGAACAGCAGTAAGTTTTTTTTGTCTTTGGAAGTACTCTGACACTTTAAGCCTTTCAGGCTCATTTTCATGCACTGATACCCTTTGTGTCTAATTCAGAGATGCCCCAGAGCAAACAGATGATGTAGCCACTTGCATTTCTGTTATTTTTTTAAATTCTGTAACAAAATAGCCTTGCCAGCAGCCTAAAGTGATACTTGACTCATTATAAACTCAGATATTGCTGCACAGTGTCTCTAGTCAGTGTAGGCATATTCTGTGAAATAATAAAATGCCAGGTAAAATGTTATTCAAATTCCTGTAAGAAAACTTCAGTTTGCTGTCAGAGAAGATGTGGATCCTTGCTTGGTAAACTAAAAGCATCCTGCAAGTTAGTAGATGTCCTTAGAGATAAGAAAATGTACTTACTCTAACTCACCTGCAGTTCTAAACATCAGAGACTACTAATATTAGAGTCCAATGTATGCTTCTATCTATCATTATCACTATTCAGTTACTAATAGCTAACTCACAGTTTAGTCTCTGTGTATATTGTATGAAGTGCTGTAGTATATGAACTGTAATGAAAACATGACTGTTCTTGAAGGTTCTGATTAAAGAATCCCATGTTAATTTAAAGTGGCTCCTGCTCATTTTTAGGCACTCCAGGACTGTAGGAATAGTGTAACCTCAGCTGAGGTGTAGCAGCTTTTGTGGAAGTTGCATTTTGCATAACCTTTGGTGCACATAGGGAGTGAGCACAGGATTTCAGTGACAGATGGGAAATCAGTGCCCAACAGGTTCTAACATATGGAAGTTATCTGCCTCTTTCTCATAATCATCAAAATAATGGTGCAGGAGCATCGAGATATGACTGGTGTGATGAGATGGGATTTGCTGCACCTCAGATGTTGAGTGATGCACTGACTAAAAGCTGAATCATAACATTAGGGGATGCAGAAGTCACTTTATTGCTGCTGAAGAATGTGATGCTGACATGAATGACAAAAGGCTTACTATAAGCTTTTTAGAAAGTATTTTGGAGCCCAGAATTTGACAGGAAAACCTGTAGGTAAGTGTACTAAGGCCTAGTTGAAACTGAAACTGTCTGTAGAGCTTCTCAGAGACTAAAGAAGGGGAGTGTTCAGCACTCCTAACTCACTGCTAGGCTGTTTATTTAGGTGTGGCTTGAAGTGCTGGACACCCTACTAAAGGTTAAGATTCACCTGCTGAGGTGCTGCACAGTTCAGTGGAAATGGGGAGTTAGTCCTTGTGCTTCTGGCAGCTCTGATCCCCTGTCTTACCCATCTAGCATTATAAGATATCTCCTCATTTTTAGGCTTGGGTAAGCATTTTGCTGAAGACATCTGATACTTACTCCAGACATGTTCTGGGTTGCTGGAATAATTTGAGTTTGAATTTAGTGTTGTGGTCTTGGAGGGTTGGCACTGCCATCCTGCTAATCCTTGTGCTTCCCCAGAAAAGCTGATGCCAGAACCCAGGTTAGGCTGTTGTCTCCATGTTGTATTGTCTCTGTGCTGTGCAAAAGGCAAATCTTGAGCTTTGCTCTCTAGTGAAAGGCTATTTATGTCAGATACTGGGTTTCAAAGTATCCTTCATTTGAACTTCTGGCAGATCTTCTTTTCTGGAGACCTAACTAAACTTTGTAAAAGCCTAGTTTTAAAATGGGAGTTGAGTTGTTTTCTACTCAATATGGCCAAAGTCATTAACTCACCCACCAAACTTTAATTATGGGGGTGTTGTTAGAAGCAAACTTTCCTCTTCAGCTTTCTGCTTTGTTTTCTGAGAAGGAAATCAAGTCATGTCTTTCAGATTCTCACAGTAAGATGACATAATAATATTATTACATAATTGTGTCTAAGCAGAAGTTTAGAGTGGGAAATGCAGATATTCATTCAGAACTCTGGTTTGCCTAGTTCAGATGTGTTTTCAATTAGTTTTTTACTTTTGTCCTACTTTGTTGCAAATGAGAGAATCTTCTTCCAATCTCATTGTTTGGTTACTGATGTCAGCCCTTTTCTTTTATTTCACTGTTTCAGTGTTGGAAAAAATGCAGGGAAGTACAGAAACAGTTTCTTTTTCTGTTGCTATACCTCAGTTCCATAAGAAATTTGGTTTGAAACTCAGTTATTGATCATTCCTGTTCTTCAAATGGAAACTAAATACCAAAGGTATAGTTATATATTTGATAAACAAAGCCTTAATATAAAATTGGAAAAGAAACTTTTATTTTCTGGCTTTAAAATCAGTCTGGATTGCACAATAGGGCATGGATTTCTACACATGCAGCCCGTGAAGTTCAGATGCTCTGTGGTAGAAAGGTTTGTCTGTAGCACAGAAAATCCTTTTGGGGATTGAGAGTGTGGTTTTAGAAGTGGCTCAAATGGAGCTGAGTGGAGGTTGCTGATGGAAGTTGTAGTTCCAGCCCTTGTTCCCCTTCTCATTCCTGTCTTGGCAAAGTGCTCTGTGCAGCTGTCCTGATCACCTTGTTGGCTGTGGACTCAAATCCAGGCTGGGTTTTTAGGTGACTGGCAGTTCAGGGAATGTCCTGAGAATATGTACAAGGAGAGAATGCTCCTTTGAAACTCAATTCTGATGTTCCTGTAGGGCATAAGCATTTTCTTTTTTTGTATGCAAGTGTTATATATATATGTTATATATGTTATATATATATGCAAGTGCAGGCATGGAACTGATTCTATGTATTATGGGATTCTTTAGAACAGCAACTCAGTTTTCTTGGAGTTCCTCCTTAAAACTCAGTCTTCTGACTAAAGTAATTCAAAACTGTTACAGCTTTAGTTCTCCAGTATGCTTTTGACTTGTTAATGAGACAAAGGCAGATGAGGAATATTGTCAAAAATGCTAAAATGCAAACCTGGGTGGACGCTAATTAAAGATATGTAGATTGTGGTTCAAGTAGATTTAGCAGCATGTTGATAGTGTTGGTGACAAATGATTCTTGCATGGAGCTGCTAAATAAGGCTCAAATGACAAATGACAGGCTCACCTAGGAAGACTTAAGGAATCTTATTCAATCTTAATGCATTATCTGATTCATTAGTAGTAAAATATTTATTCTTGAATAAAAAAAAATACTGTCAAGTACCTTGCTTGCCCAGTGGATTTTTTGACTGCATGCAACCAGCCAGAATAAAAGGAAGTGATAAAATTATTTGACCTTCTGGATTTTAGGAAGGACTCTGCAGCTCTTTAATCGGTCCATGTCAGATTGGCAAATCCTACTTTGATACAGCTTGTGTTCCACTGTGGCTTTAACTGCACAGGGAGCCTCAGGGAAAGGGAACAGACACAAGCAAAGCCCAGTAGAAAGAAGGTGATAAAGGGAAGGTGGACAGAGTAGTAAGTAGATATTTCAGATAAAGGTCAGAGATTGCTTATGTGGGATAAATGGTGTTGGAACCAGTGGCATCCTGTAGTCTACAAGTCTAGGAGCTTTAACTTCAGGTTGCCTTGTACTTACCTTGCTCTCTGTACAGAAATTCCAAGTTGGCTTTTGAAGATGAGGCTCTGCAGGAAGTTCACATAGATGTGTTACATTAGTACAGTAAAGAATTTAGCTGGTACAGTTTAGTTCCTCAGCACACAGTGCCAAGAGGTTAACTGGTACTGAGGGACAAGACAGGAAAAGACCACCCAGTTTACCTCTGTAATTCACAGTACAAAAGAAGTAAACATCCAGAGAGCATGTGGGTTTTTTCTATATCAGAACCCCTTGTTCAACCAAATTTATTTTGTGTTCTGTTCAAAGCATTCCAGTCCAGATATCCAGCAATTATGGCCACAGCTTCAGACTTAGGGGAAGGTGTTTCTCTTAAGCTAAATGTTGCTGAGATAATTTGGATGATTGTGGAGTGGGTGTTGGTAATATACTCTTTAGTTAAAAGCATTGGATCCAGCTTAATTTACAGATAAGCTGACAAACCTGTGCCATACCACTATTTCTTCATTGCCATAAATTATTCTTAAAATCTATTCTAAGGTGGTTTTTTTAGAGGTAATGTTTTTGAGCAGGGGACATTAGAGGTAACCTTGTGTTGCTTTCCTTAATGAATTGTGGGTTAAGAAGTTCATCCATCCATCACTTCATTATTGAATTCACTGGGTAATGTATGCAGTTTCCCACTGAAGTACTGCATCAGGTAATGCTGGAAGGGAGTTGACCAGCAGTTCAGGTGACAGCAGGATAGAAAAAGTGACCAAAGGTGTGGGAAAATGGACTTGCAGCTGAACACAGCACCTGAGCTAGGACTGCGCTGTGGCTGTGCTGGGAGGCAGGTCCAGGGACACTCTGCTTTTTCCAACAGGTCTCGTGGTGGTGGCCTTGGTTCTCGCAGAAATAAAGAGCTGCCAACAGAACCCCCTTTCACAGCATATGTGGGAAATCTGCCCTTCAACACTGTCCAAGGAGACATAGATGCCATTTTCAAGGATCTCAGCATAAGGAGTGTACGACTAGTCCGAGACAAGGAAACAGACAAATTTAAAGGTGAGTGTTCAGAGTTCTTTGGTGGTAGATGAAAAATTAGTAGGAAAAAAGTAATTTTAAGAGGAAATTCCAGTCTAAAGCACAATTTTATTTTATGTTGACTTACACAGGTTTTCTCATTCACTGATATGTGTAAATGTATCATTTGAATGAGAGTCACTGTTTCATCATCTTGAGATACAGAGTAACCTGAGTGAGGAGTCAATATTTGCCCTGACATAAAAGAACTTTCTCAAACCTTGTCTGGTATGAATTCTACCAGGGCTGACCCACTTAAGTCCTATGACCTTAAGTATTGAGTAATTCCTTTACATCAGAAGACACCCATTGCCTCAGCTCTGTCTTTTTTTAGTAGACAGGGAGAAAAGGCAAGTAGATAACCCATTCAGGCAGTTGTTTTAGAGGATGCAAATTCAACTGCTACAGGAATTGTGTGGTGGAAATGGACTATATTTGTAAGTTACTTTGAGGGGTAGAAAAGGCTTACCTTGGATAACAGAGGGACTTTGAAAAGGAGTAAATCCACTAAGTGATGTGATGACACAAAGTCACACTGCTGACCACATAAGTATTTCAATTTCTTGTTTAAAAGCTCTAGGAACGAAGTGTCAATATGCAGCTGAATAACAGTCTGAAGGCATAGATCAGATTTAATCTATAATGACAGCTCTGTGGAAAAGGGAATTAGGCTCTTGGCATTCACAGAGTGCCCAGAGTTCTGTTTCAGGATTTGCCCCATCATTAACAGGTGCAGGTAAACGAGTTCATTGTTGATGATGATTGGTTTCTGAGCCATGCACATCTTGTATGTGCACATTACAACTCATGTTTAAAAGAGAAGGAAGCTATTAGCAGGCATGCAGGAGGAGAAGCCTCTTACAAAGGCCTTTTAAAGTGCTATTAACTTGAGATTTGTTTCTTACAGGATTTTGTTACGTAGAGTTCGATGAGGTGGAATCACTCAAGGAAGCTCTTACATACGATGGTGCAGTAAGTACACTTGCAATTAATTTGTGAAATCAAAGACAAGCATAAGTCTCAAACTCTTTGGCAGCCCTTTTGATACATCCTGAACAGATTCTCCCCTTGATTTAACAGCTTTTGGGTGACCGATCACTCCGAGTGGACATAGCAGAAGGCAGGAAACAGGATAAAGGTGGCTTTGGCTTCAGAAAAGGTGGCGGGCCTGATGACAGAGGTGACTTCCATTTTTCTAAGTAGCTTCTTAAATATGATGATCATAGTTATGGCTTCTGGTGCTGACTAATGCTAAGACAAGGCATGCAAGTGAACATGAAGATGATATTGGAAGGTGAAATTTTGTATGTATATATGTATGTGTTTCTAACCAGCTGCTGCTGCTCCTGAGGTGTCTGAAATTTAGCTGTGCTTTGTGTCCAAAGGCTGGATGTCTTGTCACTCCTAACCCAGGAAGTGAGACCAATACCCGTAATAATGTGTTGTGTCTTGCAGAGGACAATCATAAGCCCAACAGTCTGATCTGCTACTATTTTATGATGATGTATGAAAAGTGAGTAAGCACATGTAGACAAGTGCTTATTTTGGAGTATGTCTCTTGTTCTAGTGTAAAAACATTCTTGTCTGTAGTTGAAGGTTGGTTGAACTGGACTCACCAGAGGTTTCCATTGAATGTGCACTAAAGAAACTTTCTGGCCACTTATTCTTGGTTAACTTAAACTGGCTGTTTGTTCCTGTGCAATGGAACTTGGTAATACCAAAAGAAAAGGATTTTCCAGCAGCATAACTTTGAATATTGAAGGACTGAAACATTGGTTTGGTATTCCCTTGCTCAGTCTTTCCCACAGCTTCAGACTTGAACACAATTGTGACTTTTTTCCTAGGAATGGGAGGAGGTTCCAGAGAATCCAGAGGAGGTGGATGGGATTCCAGAGATGACTTCAATTCTGGTATCAGTATTAACACTTATACAGATAGGAAGCCTAAAAGGCACTGAAATGTTCTCATTTTCATTTGTCACCATTACTGGTTTGATTGAATCTACTGTACGTACCAACTTTGGACATCCTGCAGCTGTGGTGGGATTCCTCATAGGGAATCTTCTGTTGCCTTGAGAGGAAAGTGTCTCAATAGAAAATTCTATGAAATGACAGTAAATGACAGAATTTTTGTCCAGATATAGCCTATGGGTGACTGTTTTAAGCATTTCTCAATACAACTAAGTAAATTTCTGAATAGTAGCAGAAACAGACAGATCATATAGGAAGGCTGATATTCTGTCAGAGCAGAGGCTTTCATCTTCTCAAGGAGATGTGATGTCATTATATGTGTGTCCCTGAAGTAACTGACTTCTCCAAAGTCAGATTAGTGTTCCAAAGCACTTGTAAATGCAAAATGTTCCTGAACTTTTAGGCCTGTTTTTGTAATGCAGCTGCAGCAAGTGACTGAGCTTGCTGAGTGGAAGGTAGTGACAGAGCCCACTGGGTTTGCTCTTAACTTCTAGTCAGTTCCAGCTATTAGAATGCAGGGTGGCATTAACACAATTGCTTTTGTCCTCTGAACTCATGGGTTTGGTCCATTTTCTGATGGAGAGATGTTGGCAAGTACAGTTTTGCAATGTCTGGTCTCTGCGTGAGTGGAATGAACGATGCAGGGGAAGCAAAGTGTGCCCGTGCCCCCAGCATGGATTGGAGCTTGGTGCTGGAGAGAGGAGCTTGCTGCAGTGCTGCGCTTAACCTGCCTTTGGAGCTAAGCATTCTGTGTCACAGCTTCATACCTTCTTTGGCAGCTTCTCCAAATGTGGATGCATTTCAGCCTGTTAAATGCTGGATGAGTGATTCGTGAGCCAAAAGTTTAGTATTTCAGTCTTAGCTGCTACAGAAGCTTTTCTTCTCAGGTTATACAGCCTTGCTCTAGATCAAGTCCTTATAGATGGCTTGTTTGGCACTGAAGTAAGTAAAGGGACAGCTCTGCAACTCTGCCAGATACTGAAGTGGAAAGGAAAATCTCAGTTGGAACCAAACAACTTTCTCTTCCAGGCAGCTTCTGAAAATCTGAGTGTATTCCCTTTCTGTATGCTGAAGTATCCTACTCCCATTGAAATGCTGCCAGTGGGGGCTTGGAGGGATACTCAGGGGTAGTCACTGGTACAGACTGGAACTCTGGTCAGTGACAGATAGTTCTTGATTTACTTTTCTTTTGTGATACATAAACTGAAGCAATGCTGTCAGTTTAAATCTGATTTGTTTTTTTCCCGGCTCTTTAATTATTTTAGTAAATGCCTGGTCAGTTTATAGTACAGCTAAACAACCCTGGAGTTTTACTCTCTTTTATATTTCACTACTCCCCAGCTATTTTCCCATTTGCTCCTGTGGATTTCATGCTCAGGCTGTAGCCAGTGTGAGGATCTGGCTATGGAAGTACTCTGAGTACTTGTAGTGTTGTCTCTCAACTCAGCTGTGATGTTAACAAGCTGAAGCTGCAGCCAAGGTTCATATTTTAAACTCGCGTGACCCACTCTCCAACACTCCAGTAAGCCTCTAAGTGGATAAAGCACTTTCTGAACTTGGCATAGTATACTTGGTTTCAAATGGAACCTGAACAACTCCTCCAGAAGGTGCTGGAGCTCTGTGAAACAATCTGTCTGCAGACAAAGGCTCTCAGTGCATCACCTTGGACTGACAGCGGTGACTAGCAAGGTTTTCCAGTCATCCAGATAAATCTAGACTAAAAACATTGCAAAAGATGCTGTTTAAATTCACTGTCTTCCATCTTCAGGATTCAAAGATGATGACTTCCTGGGAGGTCGGGGTAGAGGAACCCGCCCTGGAGACCGGCGGCCACCAGGTGCCTCCATGGGAAGTGGTGGCACAGGTCGCTTCAGAGATGGGCCTCCCCTTCGTGGGTCTTCCATGGACTTCAGAGAGCCAACAGAAGGTAAACTCCTACTGTCTGTGATTTGGTCTTCCTCCACAAAGGAGACTCCTGTTTTTATTGTCAGGTTAAAGCTCCTGCCCTTGCCAGGCAGATCTCACAAGTGGAATGTTTTTCCTTTCAGAGGAAAGAGCACAGCGACCCCGACTCCAGCTGAAACCTCGAACAGTCGATACTCCCCTCAATCAAGTAGCCAATCCAAACTCTGCGATCTTCGGAGGAGCCAAGCCCCGGGAGGAAGTAGTAAAAGAACACGACTGAGTTTGGGGTTGAGAGGGAATGGGGAGGCGGGAGAAAAAGCAAGACAGTACAGAGTGACTAGCTCTGCTGGAATGTCAACCCTGCAGTTTACCATTCCTGCCATCTGGTATTTGTCCTCTTTGAAACCGAAAACACAGAGCTTGTGAATGCATGTCAGCTGTTAACAAGTGGTTTTTAGTACGTTCTTGGCTTTGCTGTATCTAGTGCCTGCTTTGTGCTGAGTTTCCCTCTTCTGTTTCCTTCCAAGCAGCACAGTTGCCAGTAGATAAGGCAGTGTGGCTGCTTCCACAAGTGTGGAGGTCTCTGGACAAAGGTGCTGCTTCACTTCTTCCTTTCTGGGTTTGTTTTACTTTAGAAGCACAGGTTAGACTTAGTTATTTCCCTGTATTGTTTCCTTTTACTTCCTCAGTGTTCCTCTTCTGACTTGCATGTCTCGTTCTGTATTGCTGTGGCTCTGAAGAGGAAAACTGAAGAGTCCAGATGAGTTGAACAGAAATTTACAGTTCTAACCAAGTAGTGAAATACCATTTATGACAATTGGTGATAGTCACTGTTCACAGCAGAGCCCCTTATTAAACTAAGGGGGGCAGCTGCCCTTTCACATGGGTTGCCAGGAAGGATCAGTTTATTGGATGCCTTGCCTGACAAGCCTGGTGAATAGCTGGTGGAATCAGTATGGATAAAGCCTCTGCCAGCAGCCTCTTCCTGCTGGCTCTTGACTTCTAAATGGTATGATGCTACTACAACTCTGAGCTCAAGGTTAGTGCTGCAAAGCCATGCCTGTTTGAGCACAACTGCTCACTGGCTCTTTCTGCTTACTTTTTTGGGTTTTACATGTTTGGTAAATTTTTAAATGAAGTTTCTACAAATAAAATTGACTTTTTTATTTTTGTTGAAGGAGTGTATACTTTGCCATGCAGTATTTGATCGTCACTATCCCCTGTATTTCTTGGCCCAGTGGGGTACAGTTTTAGGGCCTCAGCTTTCAGAATACCTTGAAAATGGGCAGATTAGAAATCTTTCTGCTTTAGATTCTCATGTAGAAGTTTGGGTAAAAAGTATCTCTTGTTACTACACCTCTCTTTCCTTGAAATGTTTCTTGTCAGTGCTGTGTGGGAGGAGGGAGGGGAGGTTGAAGCAAGAGGAGAAATCATTAATTTTTAAAACCAAAACCTGGTTCTACCACACTGAAGTTTGGACATGTCCAGTGTATGGGAAAAGCTTGGGCCCATGTTGCCAGTGCTGAGAGCCTTCAGATAAAGCAGCCAGCACCCCAGAGTACTTGCAAGAGGAGGTTGGAAGCACGGCTGCCCCACTACCAGCACCACTGCTAGTGATGAATTTCTTCCCTAAGGTTCCCATTGTAAGTCAGAGTCCCAGCAATTTACAGAACTACTCTTTCCTTCTTTCTGCCTTTCACTTAATCTGCTTCTGAGATAAGAACCATTTGTCTAACACTAATACTTAATTTAAGACAGACATGCATTTGTGTGGTTGTATTCCAAACCAATAATTGATCTATTTACATCTTCAATGTGGAAAAGATTTTAAGAACAAATTCCCATATAAAAACTCACTTCTAGTCAAGACAGTTGACTTTTAAATGTAAAAACAAAGGAAAAAGGAAAAAAAAAAAAAAGAATTCCAAACACTTAGCACATTCTGCTTCATAACAAAATAAATTTATGGATATGGTATTTTGTGAATGATCTTTTAAATAAAAGAAAACATTAAGTAATATTTAACATTGGTCTTTATTTGAGTCTACCATGTTTTTCCCCCCCTGTTTTCAAATACTGTGTTAATTTGTCCTAGAGCCATTTTGATACCAAAATAAGGGGGGGAAGAGGAAAAGATAAAGGGGAGGAATCTAATCTAAAGAGTGCTGGAACAGTGAAGTAAAAAATATGAGTGGAAATGAGCCCAACTTCTTTGTCCTGTGACTTCAGTGTCACTTGAGTGCATTGTTAAGGCTGGCAGGTGGGATTTGGAATTGCTGCAGCTTGCAGGTCTTGCAGCTGATCAGGCTGTGCTCCTCCAGGTGGGTGCTGCTGTGGCTGGCACCAGGCAGGGATGTGTCCTTCCAGTGTGAGTGCTGAGACAGTAAATGCACCAACTGCTGGTGTTCTGCCAACTGCCTCCAAACTCTTCCAAGTGATCTGTTTCCCACCAGGCATCATGGTTAAGGAGGCTGCTGCCCTGTGGCTGTGCTTTAATGTACTGCAGGGTAAGCTGAAAGAGGTAGAGCCATGTTTTTATTGAGGAAATGAGCTCTGACCTCCCTGCTGGTTTTACTGCTTTCTATAGCCTGAAAGCATGGGAAGTGTTCCTGCTTCCAGCTACTCAGTCCAGTCTCTCTTTAGACCTGCTCTTAGCACAGCTTGAGCAGAGTCCCAGTCCTGAGCTGGAGCTGGGTGTGCCAGCCCCTGGCTGTCCTGCCTGTCAGCCTGAGGAGTGTGGAAGAGCAGGGCTGGGTGAGAGTTGGTCCCCTGCAGCTCTTGCACAGTTATCCAGCTGCTCTGTCCAACTGGTGCTGCTGGAAGCAAGGATTTCATCACTGCATGGAGAAAAGGAACCCTGATGAGTGAGAGGTGGCAAATGGGTCATCTTAGTTCTAGATGTCTTTATCTGCTAATACTGGTTTGGTTGAGGGTTCCCACTAGTGAATGCAGCCTGATCCTAAAATCATTGTGTCTTTGTTTTTTCAATATTTTTCATATGCAAAGATTCATGCAGCGCCTAGTTTCATTCCACACTGTGCTTCTCATGTGGCTCAGGGTCAGACTCCTCCAGTCCTTTTTCTTTCCCTCCTTCAAAAATGCAGTGGATGAACATTTTCCTATACAGAAGCTTATCAAACCAGCTTTTGTCAACAGTTAACACAACTATATGTAATATATGGATGTAGCATTTAAGTTTTGTAGGAGGAAGCAATATTATTTTCTTCCCATCCTACCAGGAAAAGCAGTTGAAGTTTAACCTGTGATGCTTAACTTTACTTGCTGCTTAAAGCTAAGCCTGGCATGGCAAAGCCCAGACTGAGGAAGTATCAGCAGTGTAGCAAATGGATCATTCACTTTGTGGCTATTCATGCTCTCACTGAGTTATTTCTGGTAGCTGTGCAGTGCTTTCTTCCAGCTTAAACTTAGAAAAATAAAGCTGAAGGCAGGAAGGCACCAGGCAGGTTTTGGAAGTGAAACCAAGTTTGCTTTGCTACTGTAGGAAGTGCTTTACCATGTTACTCCAGTTTGGTTGCAAGTGGGGAAGGTGGGAGTCTGGAAGAGCTGTTGGACCCTGCAGCAGGGGACAGTAGCATTTCATGTGCTGAAAACTATTGTCAACCACCAAAAAATAACCCCCACTGAACTGAGTCCAGGAATGCCCTTGGGAGAGCTCATCCCAGTCCTCAGGGCAGCACCCAGTGCTGGCACGGGTGTGTTGCCAACTCGCTGGGCTGTGCAAGCCTGGAGCAACTCCCGAGGGGGCTCTTTGTGCTTGTGGCTGTCAAGATTGTTCTGATGGCTGAAGAAAGAGGTGGAGGAGTGTTCACACACTGAAGTAATGGGCTGGTGATGGTAGAGTCACCGTGCCCTCAAGTGTGGCTTACTGGCCTTCCTAAAGCAGCAACTTGCTCACCAGTCTGCTATGAATCTCCAGTGCTGACTCTGAATTTCTGAAGTTCTCCAGGTGTCCCAGGGCTGATGATTGTGGCCAAGCTTGTTGTCCCAGAGCAGTTTTGGATGATACTGATACTTCTAACTTAAGAATACTGTTACAGTTTCAATGCTGAATTTAGTACCTAGCCTAGTAGAAGTATTTGCTACCTGTAGTACTGGCTGCTAACTTGTCTTCAGGAAAGAATTTTAGAGCAAATCCTGTAATATTACAACCTTTTGTAGGAAAGAGGAATACTTTAATACTAAAGCCAGCAAATTTTGGAATATATGTGCAGCCACTTCAGCCAGAGTGCTGGCGTGTTGCAGCTTGCAGAGCAGCCCTTGTCCTGCTGCCTGCCTGGGACAAATCTGCTTGCAGTGACTTTGCTGGAACCCCCCTGTTCCCCTGGGTGTGCTTTGGACACAGGCTCTGTGTGTCAGGGGGCTCCAAGGTGTAGTCACATCTTTTCTGTGCCAGCCCCATCCCCTCTCTGTGCACAGAAGCTGTCTCATGGTTTTTTGCACTCACAGCAAGAGCACAGGAGAGGAGCTGTTGACACTGAGCATCCTGAAATCTGTGTGAAGTTGTTGTTTTACATTCTGATGGTTTCTGTGTTTCACTACCAGTGGAGTGTAAAGGCTCTGAAGGAAAGGGACTGCTTGCCTATTCCAGCATTTTCTAGTGTAGAATCTGTTACCTTTGTAGTTCTCAAGGGCTTCCCTGGGATGGGTTCTCAGGATGCAATTTATTTGGTGTCACTTGTCTTAAATTTTTAGAAAGAGGAGTTTCTGTGACTGAAAAAGAATTTGATTTTTAGCTGAGAGTGGAATTTTCTCATCTCCCTCCTCTTAAATGTCTCTTACCTGCTGCAGGAATGAAGTATATTAAAAGTGGCAGAGAGACATCTTTTATTTGGTGCATACATTTTATTTATGTAATCTGTAATTTATTCTGTTGTTCGTGATAGCACTTGCTGTAGCAGTATTAAACCAAACTGAATAGAAGCATTTAGGATGGTGTAATCATATTTTTGACCCTGCTTGCTTAAAGGCTTTAATCCTTCAGTCTGTGCCAGACACTTGACTCTCAAGCCTGATGCACATCAGTAATAGCAATACCTTGATGACCTGATATGTTCAGCCCCTCTCCTGTGCATTAGGGCCTGCAGGGAAGCTCTGCTGTTCTGTGTGTGCTCACAGGAACCCGAGGTGGACACAAGACAGGAGCCATCAGGTTCTGGTGGTGTCTTGGTGGGCACGTGGTGTCAGCAGTATTAGATCTGAAATCGTGTTCCTCATCTCACTGTACCTGTTTCACTAAATCTAAAGCATTTTCTGGTTTCCTTTTCCATCGTGGCAGCAACTCTGTTCCGTGGCATCACCTGCTCACCAGCAGGTTCAGTGTGACATCAGCTTCCCTCATTTCTGTCCCCTCTGCAGCAAAGTGCATCCAAGGGCTTCGAGGACTTTCAGCACTGTTACAGGAACAACCCTCTTACCTGTGTGCTCACCAATTCCTGTGTAAAGCTCTAGAGTATCCCAGGGTTGATGTTTTTGGGATGTTATTGCTGGGAATGCTACCACCACCTTTCTGCCCAGTAGGTTTCAGCCAGGTTAGTGTTCCCTGTGGTCAGGATTTGCTTCCTACCACGAGATTGTTTTGTTCATGTCACCGTGCTCCCGAGATCTGCCTCTTTCTTTTAAATAAACCAAAAACTCACAAAGTACCTCTATAAACCCCTGCAAAATCTGTACTGTAACAAATCTGTATAATTTGTATTGCTGTATAAAAATTCAAATAAAAGCATTCAAACCTTCTAGGTTTTTGTCTTCAAATTTAAGGATTATTGTGTCCACAAGGGTGAACTCAGCAGGATAAGAATGGGAAGCTTTCTACCAGAGGGATGTTTGGGATTAGTCTTTGCAAAGTTTACTTGGCCAAAGTTTTGTGAGGCACCCAGGCATCCTGGCTGTGAGATGACTTTCCACTGGGTGGTAGCAGCATTTATTTTCCTTCAGCAGGAACGGAGCCACTTTCGGTTTCAGCTCAGAGAGAGCCAGCGTGCAGCTGGGGCAGGGGGGGAGGCAGCACTTCCCCTTTGCCTGGGGAAAAGCTCATTCCACTGCAGCAGAGAGAAAAGTTTCTAGGTGAATACAAAACCATCCAGCACCACTTCAGCACATCAGAAAATTTCCTCTGAGATGTGGCTTGCATTAGAGCTGCTGTGAAAATGTTGCTAAACAAATGGCATGCATTGTAATCCCAGTTAGTGGTTGGGATGAGACACATGCTCATTCTGTCCCAAAGCAAGAGGGGCTTGGTGCTGGTGCACAGCAATGCTTGACTTGCAAAGCTGGTGAGCTTGGAGTCATTTGGAGCTTGGAAAATGTGTTGGAGCTTTCTCCAACCTTCCAGCATTGGGTCTGTTTGTGCAGAAGAAGGGGTTTAGATGATGCCCTGTTTTCTAGTCCTTGCTTCACTGCTGATTTTTGATCAGTGTTAGTCACAACACCTGATTCAAGCAAAGTCAGCTGATCTTTGAGCAGTCCCCACCTTTATTTGAAAGAATGTAAATCAGCCCTCAGGGCATTTGGCTTCCCAGGGCCCAGGTAAGCTGAACAGGGTAGAAAATGGGTTCTAATGAGTTTTCTGGACCCAAGAAATCTCTCTGCAGCCTGTCAGCTTTGTATCAAAAGGTGGAAAAGTGGGTTAGGTTAAGTGGTGAACCTGCCTGAAGGAGTAGGAATTATGGGGGAAAAACAAACCCAAGTTGAAATGGATGAGCTTTGACAAAAACACAAATGGTGAAATTACAATGTGATGTTTCTATAACTTAGTGCAGTAGATAAAAACATGCTTTTGTCAAATCAGAAATTGTTTCTAGCAGCAGGTCTTGCTGAGGCAGAGGGCTTTCAGGAGGGGAGAGCCTGGTTTCCCAAGCTGGGTTTGATGAGGGGTCACTCTGTGTGTGTTGGAGGAGTTGGTCTGGCCTCATGAAGAGCAGAACCTGTGGCTGTGCTGGGAAGTGCTCGGAGTGAAGACTCATCCTAAACCTTCACATGCAGCCCTTCTTTGGAGAAATGTGGAGAAGGGAGAGAGAATCCACAGTGTGGATGCAGTGGATCCAGTGTGCTGCTGCACTAATTACCCCCAGTCAAAGTGATTGGCCTCTCCAGAGGCATCACTCTGCCCAAGAGCTGTTACCTCACACTGGGCTGACCCTGCTGTGTTGCTCCTTGGGCACAGGAGCAGCTTCTGCCTGCCCTGGAGAGGCTGAGTGGTCCCTCAGGGGACAGTCTGGGGACTAACAGGAGGTGCAGCCCAAGCCAGCCAGGGGAATGTCCACACCACAGCACTGAGTCTCACTTGAAGCTGAGACCCACCAGAGAACCTGTGAACAAATACATGGCACCTTTTTAGCAGTGGCTGTTCCTGATGAAATTGATTTTCAATTACACAAAAGATGAACTTTAAATGTCTCCAGCATATTTTGAGTATCACTTCTGCTATAAGGAACTCTTTTGCAAAACTTCTGTCGTCAGCTTATGTGTGAACATGTGAAAACCCTGCTAGAGAGCTGTTAGTAAACTATTTAATCTCTAAGACCTCTGCTAGAAATACCAATTTAGTAACAACTCTTTTGGCAGTGAAAAAAACATTTCACATTTTGCAATGTCCTTTGCACAGAGACCACCCAGAAACCATGTGAGCAATTAAAAGGTGAATCTGCCTCTTTTATCTTTGGTTCAGATGATACTGATTTCAAGACAGGCTTCAGCACCTGCATTTTGTCTGGGAATGGCTCTGGAAGGTGCATTATTTTTGCATCCCAGGTTAGAATTGGAGGAGAGAAAGTCTATTTGCATGTACAGTGGGTAATTATCTTATTGAAGTAACATTTCCTCTGAAAGCTTGATAGCCAGATTTCATCCTAGAGTTGCAAAAATTGGAACCAGTTGGCTCCTAAACCATTTTTATGAGGAAGAGTCACCTTCTTGCACAGAGAGCTGGGTGTAGGTGGCTGCTTCAGAGTGCCCTAATTTAAACATAACAAAATTTCCCTTTACTGAACAATTTACATATAAGAGAGGCTTTGTAGAGCCTCAGTGAGAGCAGCATGAAACGTTTTGTTTATGGTTGTAACTCACGCACCCTGTGGCTCTTTTACTATTGTTGCACAACTCCACACTGATGTGTGTGTGACTTCCCTAGTGCTGGAGCAGGATCCCCCTTTCATGGGCTGTGACAGGGCTTTAAGCCAATACAGAAATTCCCAATAGGGAATTCATGAAACCTCCTTATTCCACTCAAGCACCAAAAAATTTGAGGAATTACTTTTTTTAAGAGCGCAGTGAAATTGTGCCGATTATGCTGAAGCACAAGAACTGGTTTTATTCTTACAGCACTGGACAGGAGCTGCAGCTTTGGCCATTAGCAGTAGTGATCTTGGGCTGTTTGCTGCCTTTGAAACTTGTTCCCATCTTTTCCACAAAAACCAAGAGGGGGATTGCAGTTTGCTGTGCCTGCTTTGAGATTTCCCTGGCGTGCTGTCGCTTCCAGCGTGCAGCGTTATTCCTGTGAAGGCTCTTTGCTGAAAGGAAGCCTGAACTTCTGTGGGGCACCAACAGCATCTGAAGCTCAAGGGAAGTGACCTGAGTGAGGTCCCACGCTGTCCAAACCTCCTCCTCTCCCACAGGAGACAAAGTGACCCCAGTGGGTTTGTGCAGGCGTGGTCTCGGAGCGGGCAGCGGATGTTGGGGTTGGTGATTCACAGGGGACAGGAAACCAGCAACTGCAACGAGCCCAGAGGAACCAGCCCCGGCTGCTGGAGGTGCTGGAGGAGCTGGGACACTTCAGGGACAGCGGCTGAGGCTGTGGGTAAGGCAGGGGAGGGAGGGAGGAAAGCGCCCGGAGGTGCCTGGGGCTCCCGTGGGGACAGTGGGGTTTCCCACTGGGCTCAGAGATCCCAGTCAGGCCTTGGTGACCCTTTAAAGAGATCCAAGGTCATCCCTCTAAACCTCTGTGAAAAGCAACGTGGTGGATGCTCCGTCCTCACTGCCGCTCCTGGCCATCACCAGCTCCAAGGTAGGAATTTCCAACTCTCTTTTAGACCCTTCTGGACTTTAGAGGAGCCCATCCCACCCAACCTGGATTGTCTCTTTTACAGTTCTGTTCTTTACATCTCCTCATCCATCTGCTGATGGAAGCGTGGGTTTAATTGCATTATTTCTGCATTCACATCTTCTAAAATATTCTGGAAGATTCAGTCTGTGCTGAGCTTCCCCCATCCCTGCATGGTCCTTCTTCTGGCTCCTGCCTGTACCTTCTGGGACTGCTGCAGCCCACACTGCTCCCCCTCCAAAGCCCAGTCCTTAAAAATAGCTGATTCAAACGACACTCCCTGGGTTTTCCATTGATTTCAGAGCTGACTGGCATCATGGATATGAATGTATTTATTTCACTCCATGGAAGTGCTTGAAATAGCTAATTCTAGATAGAAAGAGATTTGGTTTTGTATCAGTTTTCCCTTGTGTGAACAATGTTCACTGTAAGATGGGCCATGAGGCAGATAATTTAGCAGAAGAGGATAATTTTGGGATAATCTTGTGTGAGATTGGCTCATTTTTGTGGTTCTGGAGTCTGTAGTTACACAGGGGTTGCCTGTGTTGCTAACATGGCATCCTCTGAGCTCCCAGTGGAAGTAAATGGTGCTGGGAGGCTTCAGTGCTGCCTGGAACAGTCACAAATACAAGATATGTCTGTGAGTTACCTTCTTGTGCTGCCATGCCTGGTGTGATTGGGCTTTTGCACCGTCTTCTCCACCCAAGGTTTTTTAAAAGCATTTTCCAAAGTTATAATCTATGTGGAAGTTGGTTTATCAATTCTAACTTTCCCCTTTTATCATATGTTCTACTGAAATGCATCTGTTGGCATGAAAGGCAGATCTGCCTGAATAGCTGTAGAAACCCCAGACTTTAATCCAGCAGCTTTCCTGACAAGGCTGACACTGGCATAAATCTGGTAGGAAATGAGATGTGCAGACCTCTGGAAAGGAGCTTTGCTGAAGGCTCAGTGCTGGTCATTGAAATCATTCCAGCCACAGGAGAGATTCCTTGGTCTGAGACTTTAATTTCTGAATTGATGGGACTTTCTGTGCAATCTGTGCCACACAAGCAAACAGAAAGTGGAGTTGCTTTTCTTAGACACGTTAGAGACATTGACTCAAGCTGAATATTGCATCTGTTCAACAAGTCAGTGTGCTGAATTTCATATGGTGAGTCTTTAAATACACTCTCAACTTCATATTTCATAGCAGTGACTCATCCTACCAGCCTGAATTAGAATTAATTTACTGCAAACTGGTGCAGACCACAAAACTTTCTGGAGGGGAAAGAAAGTGACTGGTTTATATTTGCCTTTTGGGCATTTTTGGATTGATAGATTACATAATATAAATACATCGAATAAATGATATAAATACATTATTTTAGTCTTTATCTTGCAATCTGAACTCAGGGGTGGGCTTGACATCTGCAAAGGGCTAAAATGTCTTCATCAGAAATTATCTCGTGGAAAACCAGGCATTGCTGAGGCCACATCAACACATTCCTCACTCTCCTGGCTTCTCAGCAAAAAGTTAAAGTTCACTTTAAGTGCTCTTGCAGTTTTTTTTAGTGAGCTTTGTGCCTCTTCTGCTGCTTTTGGGAAGTTCTTCCAGACTTTCCATCCATTAGGAATTTTATTTCTAGCCTGTGCATATCCAGCTTATATCCACTCATTTTATAAGCCAGAATTGCCTTATTTTAATTCAAAAGTTTCTTTCACTTTGTTGTGCTGCTCTTGGACAGATGGATAGTGAGTGTCCATGTCCTCTTAGTCTCCATTTCAGTGGAACTAAAAGCAGAAGATCTTTTAGTCTTCCTGCATAAAACCACCTCTCTTTCCTTTGGATCTTTGTAGTGAGCCTTGTTACTGGGGTAAACCCTTAAATTAGGACAACACCTGGCACAGAGTAAATAAACTGTTTCAAGTTCATTATTTTTTCCAAATTTAAGAAAAAGCCTGTCTCCTTGATTGCTAAAAATAGCTGAGGCCAGAGAAGGAGCAGCCCCTGTTTGGGAAGACGAGGAGACCACAGCTGTATCCAGACTCCAGCGTGTTGTTTTCCCAGGAATTGCTTGTCTGGAGCAGCTGCTCCTGAGGGATTTGTGGGGTCGTGGTGCTCGGGGTGTGCCCTGGTCCCACTGGCTTCCTCAGCACAAAAAGGGGAAAAACAGGCAAAAGGAGAAGAGAGAAGTGCAGGAACAGAGCAGGGCATTGCGACACAATCCCAGTGTCACTCCTAAATTAGATGGGAACCTGTTTCCTCCCCGAATTTGGGCTCAGCATCTTGGCAGCAGGGCTGGCCATCCATGAACTCCACACATCCTTCTGTGCAGAGACCTCTGTGGCTCGAGTCTGTTTGCTCTGCTCTCCAGCTCCCCAGGGCAGAGCACAGGGAAGCACATTCAGCCTTCCAAATATTTTATTTATATCCTGCTAGCCGTGAGTAAGTGCTTCCAGCCTTCTGCTTGTCATAAATCTGTTCATCACCTCCTTCTGTCAGCTCCTTACCAGAGCTGGGCTTGTACCAAAAGAAAGGATTTTCCATGGACTTGGGTATTTTGGGGAGCACAAATGATCTCAGGGCTGATGTGTGTGACTTGGAGGCTTTCTTGGGGCATAAAGCTGTGATGGGGGGGGACACACCATGTCCTTTTCATCAGCCCCTCACTTTTTGTGTCCCTGGTGAGTGGGGGCTCAGGAACAGACAGGTTTTGCTGCCTCACTGCCAGTGACCAAAATAAAACTGGCTCTGGAAGGGAGAAGCCCTGCAACAGGACAAACTGGGTCAGTGCTGTCAGGTGTCTTCAGCTCTGCCTTGCCTTCACTTTAAAGAAAAAAAAATAGAAGAAATAAAAAGAAGAAAAAAAAGCCAGGAAACCCACAAAGCAGCAGCACTGCAGCCCTTTGTATTTCAGTCACCAGCATTGGACCAATTCCCTCAGCTGCCTCTTGGAGATGCTTTAGAGATGATCCACAGCTCATGATTTCCATGGGGGATGCTGAGCAAAGGAAAAATGATGGGAAAAACCACATGGTTTTGACTAGGCTCTTATGGGTTCAGGTCCTGCACCTCTGGGGTGGGTGTGTGGAGGTCTGGGCACTTAAATTTAGAATAACTCCTCTTCTTCAGAAAGTGCTGCAAAAAAGCTGTGCAGGGAAAGAGAGGCCTCTGGGGGCCTGTAAAAGGCAAAGCCAAGGTGCAGTGAGTGCTGGTAGCTGCCAGGTCCTGGAGAGCCCAGGGAACCTGGAACATGAGGAATAAGCCCAGTTTGTTCTGAAGCAAAGGGTGAGGTCACTTCTGGACACCCACATGGTGTTTGGGAATCTCTGAGGAGATGCTGACACCAAACCCCTTCAGCCTTTGCTCCTGGCTTTGCTCAAGGTCTGTCTGAGTGGAAATGAGGGACTTTCCTTCTCTCCTTTCCCTGCCCCATGCTGATTTACCCCACAATTATTTCCACCATGCCCTGGCAATTAGGATCATGGCACAGGACTCAGACTTCAAGGACAAACTGGACCACAAAGCTCCCACCAACACGCTCAGCTGCTGCTCCAAGTGCCTGGCAGGGACAAGAGGAAGTTGCTCAGCCCCTACAGGCTCAGCTGCCATGGGAGGCTTTGGGTTTTCTCCGACCTGAATGGGCTGTCAGAGCAACTTCCAAACTTCTGTGGAGTTTGGGCAGAGAAACTTTGTTTATTCCACTTTAATCAAGCAGAGGCAGAAGGTGCTGAGCAGAGCAGAATCAAGCTGCTGCTTTCTATTGTCAGCTACTGGCATGTTTCATTATTTTGAATTATTTTGATTATCAGTTGCTACAATATATCTTTCCTCCTTCATTCACCAATATAATAAAGGCTTTAGTTGTAATAAGAGAGGTTGAAGGTAGGTAGCAGGAAAGTTTCCTGCCAGCCAGAGTGATGATGTACTGGCCTTTGGCACGTTGAAGTGTCTCCATCCCTAGGGAAAAAAGAAAGTTAATTAAAAACAAAAATAAATTAAAATAATCTGTAACTAAAGAAAATCTGACCCTGGGGAATAGGAATGGGCTAAATGATCCAGCTCAGTGCCAGCAGTCTGCTTTCTGTGATATTTGTAGGATGTTTTGTATTTTAAAGGAAAAAGTTGAAGCCAAATCGTGCTGATTGTTAAAAAAATGTTAGCTGCTGTTTGTGAAAAAGCCTGTCATGGAAAGGAGGGAAGAGCTGGTGGCTGAGCCAGCTCAATGCAGAAAAAGGCATGGGGAATTTCACACTGGGAGTCACTCTGAGCTGCAGGAAAGAGCCAGAACACGTTGAGCAAAGGTCTTGACTGTTTAAATATTGCTGAGTGCCTCCCTTTTGCCCTCTCTCCTAGATATTTAAAAATTACTGTCTGCTGTCAGCATTTGATGGCAGCAGGGTGGGTTTAGGGACTGGGAATGAATAATTCAGAGCAGTGCAGGAAAGGGCATTGCCTCTGCTGCCCTGTCCTACAAACACAAAGTCCCTTCAGCAAAGGCAGCAGCCCCCTGGCTCCCTGGGAGTGGGAGGGCAAACAGCACGTGGCCTTTTGGGGCTGAAAGCTCTCTGAGGGATGGCCTCCCAGCCCCGTGTGCCCCACAGCTGATGGGGTCCCTGGCCTGTGTTTCAGGCTGGGTTTGGCCGGGCCATGGTGCAGCTGGAGCTGTGGGCGGCCGCGGCGCTGCTGCTGCTCGGGGCGGCCGTCAGCCTCTGCATCAGGTGCCAGCTCTCAGGTGAGTGCTGCCCCCACCCCCCTGCTGGGCTTCCCTCCTGGAATGTCCCCCCCACTGTGCAGGTTTGGCTCTGCTCAGCTGGGTACCAGCTTTGCCCCTGTGGGGATGGGCTGTGGTGATGGACACAACCTTCACCGAGAGCATCCTGTGCCAACAGGTGGGGGCCATGAGAGCACACAGAGGCAGACAGACACACACAGATAGACAGACAGACAGACTGACACACACACACATGAAGCAACTCAACAGTGAAGACACAGGAGGGTCCAGGCATGGAGTTCCCACAAGAGTTTATTAGGATATCGATGCAGAGAGCCCCCGAATGGGCAATAATTAGCACCGAGCCCATGATTCACAAGGCTGAATTGCTTTATTAAGCTATATATGATATGATATGATATTANTTCAGGCATGGAGTTCCCACAAGAGTTTATTAGGATATCGATGCAGTGAGCCCCCAAATGGGCAATAATTTGCACTGAGCCCATGATTCACAAGCTGAACAATTGCTTTATTAAGCTATATTATATTATACTATTTCTATACTATATCATGCTGTACTAAAAGATACTATACTAAAGAAAAACCCGTGACTCTCTCAAGCAGTCCTGACACAGCTTTTTTCCAATTGGCCCATCACTCAAAACAACCTCCACCAGTATCCAATTAACAAATCACCTTGGGTAAACAATCTCCATAACACATTCCACATGTGCCAAACAAGAGCCGCAAACAGAGATAGGAATTGTTTTCACTTCTTTCCCTGAGCTTTCTCACTGCCTTTCCCAGGAAAAATCCTTGGGAAAGTTGTGCCTGCTGCTCTCTGTGAAGAGAGCTGCAGCTACATTAGGATCTAAAAGTGAAGGGGTCCAGGGGCCAAAAACAAAGACATGGGAGGGTCCAGGGTATAAATACAGGGAAGGGACCAATTGGGAATGCCAGGGTGGATGGGCAGGGTTACACAAACCAATGGGGACACAGGGAAGGGAGAACTCTCTAGAACATGAACATATAGGGGAAAGGGGTAGGGAAGGCCGATGGGGAGGACAGGACTGGGATGAATTATCATAGTGCTGTAGGGCACTGTGGGGGAAGGTGTCTTTTCTCACCCTGAGCTGTGAGGATGGTGCATCTCTCCCCAGCAGGCTCATGGGGGCCCACAGGGATGCTGTGGAGGATGCTCCCACAGATAAACAAGGAAGAGGCTCTGCCAGAGAACCAAGAGAAAATGAACACCTAAATAGTGCAGCTCCCCTTTCCTGGGGCAGATGTAACACTGAGATCCCTCTCCATGGTCATTGTGGGTGGTGGGTGGCTTTGGGACTCCACCTGCAAGGAGTGGCTCCAGTTACACAAATCCTGCAGAGGGTCTGGGGCAGAAGGGCAGGCAAGGAAGGGGAGTCTGGAGGATAAATTCATATGAGTAGGGTGAGCACCCAGTGGAGTTTGAGCCCCTCCCTGAGCATTGGGTGGGTCTTAATGGGGGAGAGGCTGCAGTTTGGAGTTTGGGGGCAGGACTGCCTGCTTTGCTTTGTGGGGGTTGAGACAAAAACCACAAAGCAAACATAGTTTCAAAAAATTTCATCAAAACCCTACTGCAACTGCTGCTCACTGCCTCTGCTGTCCTGACGTGCTGAAGTTTTGTGAATGTATTTTACTGGCCTTTCTGATCTCTAACTTCCAAATCATCCTTTCTAAGAGCTTTTTGTTCCCTTGTCTTCCAGCTTCCAAGCGGGAGACGCAGCTGAACGAGCGGAGGAGCCAGTAAGTTCCCTTTCCCAGCCGTGTTTCTCCCCCAAACAACTCACCCAGGGTGAGCCCCAGAGCCAGACCCTAGCTGAAATCTGTGTTTATATAAAATAAAATAATGCCTGGATGGAATACAAGGCAGTGTGCCCCAGCCCAAGGTGCTGCTGGAGGGGCAATGCCTTCACAGAGAATAATCCAAAATGAAACTGAAGCTCTGACTGTGATGTCATTGAATCATTAATTAGTCAGAAAAGTTCTGGGAGAGAAGGGCAAGTTCTTATCCTGTTCTGTTGTGCCCTGAGATGAGATGGAAAAATTATTTGCTTCATAAAGAAGGCCCTGCCCTTGGCTGGTGCTGGTTGGACTGTGTACCAGAGCAACCACTGACCTGCAGCACAAGAAATGAAGGAAGTGCACACATGCACTGCCCCTTATTTCCTTCAGCATCAGACAAACCACAGTAAATGATGTTAAAAAAAAGAAAAGTTGAGTTTTAAGCTTTGTTACTTGAGGTGTAATGGGGCTCTGCAAAGGCCTCCAAGGAGTTGGGGTTTTGTTCCTGTGGGGAAAGGCTCCAGAGTGATCCACTGTAGACTGATGGAGCAGCCACTGAAGGCTCTGTCCCCCACAGGCTCCATCCCTCATGGACTCCTGCTGAATTGTCCCAACTTCTTGAAATTTATACCTGGATTAGGTGGTTTGGGTTTAGGTTTGTGGTGCTGTCTGCTATTTTTAGAGGTGTGGCTTGGGTTTGACTCTGTGATTGAGTTTTTTGACAGCCCTGGGCCATGAATCCCAGGTGGGAATAGGGAATGAAAAAGGGGAAAATGAAAAAGGGGAAAAGGGTTCCCAGAGTTGGAATTAATAAGTACCTGGGTAGAAACACCTGCATTAAAAAAGGTGTTGAATTCTCTCATGCTCTGAAAAGCAGCTCTCCTCTTAACTAAAAAGTAAAGAGGTTGCTGGGCATAGGTTATCATTGATAATGTTATTTTATTCATGTTGATATAAAGGGATGATGGGAGGGGTAGAGGCAGCAGTGGAGCTGAAGCAGTGGGGTTTGAAGACATTTCATGCATGAACATCCTTTTTTTTGTGGGTAAAAAGGTTCTTCTGGCCGTTGGTGGCTGAAGCATCAGAATGAGAATGATCCTAAATTATGTTTTTCTCATCCCTGGATCCTTCCCTTGCTGATGTTGGCTGCTCTACCAATGGTCCAAAAGCATGCCTTGTCTTTAAAGGATCAAAGAAGAGTCCAGGAAGATGCTCCCAGGTCATACAGGCCCTGCATGATGTGCTGAGCAATGCAGCTTGGCATCTCACACAGCCCAGCATGGTGCTCTCTGCCCTCCACTCACCAGTCAGGTCTCTTGTATCTGTTTTCCTTGTCATGAAGTCCAAAATTCAGCTGAGGCTGTCCTGCTGTTTTTTCCAGGCTCCACAGTCAGCAGAGATTTGAGGTGATTCGATCTCATACCAGTGAGTATGAACATTGCACGTGGCTCCTGCCTCGTGGTGTGAGGGCCCTGCATGCTTAGAACAGGGGGAGAGTAATGTTCAAAGGATCATGGCCATGAAATGATGAGATCTGGATTGTCCAAGCCACCTTAGATGCTTCTAGATATGTGAATTCTGAGCTCTAGGGAAAAAATGTCTTTTGCATTGAAAATAATTCACTAAAGCGATGTCGTTGCAACACCTCACGTGCTGTGGCTCTTGGAACCTTGCTGGGCACCCTGTGAGAATGAAGGTGTGGGTGAGAGGAGTGACTCACTCATCGTCCCCCCTCACTGCTTCCTGCAGCAGGTTGGGTTCAGTGCTGAACTGCTGAGTTTTATGTCACAAGGAGCAGCTGCCAGGTCCCTGTGGGATGTGTCCATCTGCAGATGGCTCTGCCCTGCCCATGGACCCTGCTGGGTCCAGCCCCTTAACCCCTCCACGAGTCCTTGATCCCAGCCCAAAGCTCTTGACTGCCCCTTGCAGTGTGGAGGGAGGGGAATTGCCCCCAATCAAGCAGGTTTGGGGGACAGTAGGTGACAAGGCAGCAGCTGGGGCTGTGCTTCCTCCAGCGAGTGTCTGCAAGCTCTGTGGTCTGCACAGACACCAGCTTCTTCTCTAGCTTTTTCTTGTTTTGACCATTTTTGAACATTCAAGGAACAGTCTGGAAGCTGTTTTAGGATGCATTAGGAAAATGTTTGCCAGTCCCAGGGATTCCTCTCTGGTGGGTGTTCTGTGCTCTTTGACATATCTGCTGCTGCCATAATAATTAACACAATCATTTTGTTGTTGTTGCCAGTTGCAACCCGAAGGCTGGAAAAAAGTAAGGAACCTGAAACCTTATCAATAACAAGGTAGGAAAAAAACCCAAATAAAATCTAGCATTAGAGCCAAAGTTGGATGAAGTTCACCCAACATACATGAGCATTTGGGATTGCATTCTGGCCCCTGTAGATATGGCTTGGGCTGTATTTAGAATCAAAGAATAGTTTGGGTTGCAAGGGACCTTTCAAGGTCATCTAGTCCAGCCCCCTGGTGAGGAGCAGGGACATCTTCAACTTAATTGGGTTGCTTCACTTATTGATGGTCAATAGTATGTTTAGACTTTTTCTGGATTTTGTTCAGTCTGACTTCATTCTTCTGGCAACTGATTAAATCAAACCTGGGAGAGTGAGCTGTGGCTGTACATAACAGATACATCATAGAAAAGAAATGGCCATTATTCAGTTATAAGCAGTTTGGTGTGATAAATCCCCTTCTCCCTATCACCAAAACCCCCAGTAACTACACAGCCATGATAACTGCTGCAATATTCAAGCATAGTTATTCCCATCTTGGGATTTTACCCCAAATTCTTAATCTCCCCTTGCTCTGTGTCTGTGCTTGATAACCTCACAGGGAGGTTTCATGGATGGCCCTTCTGATGGTGTGTAACTGCTGGTAGGGTTTGCTCAGACCCAGGATTTTAAGTCTCTTTTCTCTCTTTCAGGAAAGCCACTGAAGAGCTCAGTGCTTCCCATCACCCTGGATATGGTGAGCAGCTTCCTGGGACAGGCACAGATACAATTAATCACAGAGCAGTTGGAGGTGGAAAGACCTTAAAATAATCTCCTTCAAACCCCTGCCATGGGCAGGGACACCTTCCACTATCCCAGGCTGCTCCAAGCCCCATCCAGCCTGGTCTTGGACACTTTCAGGGATGGGGCAGCCACAGCTGCTCTGGACACCCTGTGCCAGGGCCTCCCCACCCTTACAGGGAACAATTCCTTCCCAATATCCCATCTAACCCTGCCCTCTGTCAATGGGAAGCCATTCCTCCTTGTCCTCCACTTGTCCAAAGTCCCTCTCCCCTTTAGAAGGGGCTCTAGGCTGTCCCCAGAGCCTTCTCTTTTCCAGGCTGAAGAACCCCAGCTTTCCCAGGCTGTCTCCAGAGCAGAGGCTCAGCCCTTGGAGCATCTTTGTGGACTCCTCTGGACTTGCTCCAACAGGTCCATGTCCATCTTAATTTGTGTCTATCCTGGGTCTGAGTTTAAAGCCCAGTGCTCATCCTGCTGTGGCTGACCAGTCCTGGTCAGAGCCACAGGCACAGATTGTTTAAAATATCCCCCCTGGCTGTCCCAACTCCTGTACCCTGGAGTGTCCAACCTCACAGCCATGTCCCCTGACCTCAGAGCTGGTGCTGAAATACTTGGTGCCTCCATTTTCAAACTGCTCCCATCACTAAGCTTGAGCTCATGTGTAATGTGCCCCTCTCTTGTCCCCAGGGAGCAGGGACGAGCCCAGGTACCAGAATTTCCTGGCAGGTAAATGCTGCAGCCATATGCCTGGGGGTCTGGGAAGGGGATGGGAGGTCCCAGGGGATGGGAGCTGGCAGGGAGCACACAGACAGCCAGCACTGCAGCTGGCAGAGCTCTGGCTCAGTCAATTTAGAGATTGCTTTGTAAGACACACGCTGATCTGATTAACAGGCAGAGTGGAGTGGGATGGATGCTCCCGAGCCCGCTGCTCCCTCCCGGGGCAGTGTGAGCTGCTGCCTGCCCTAAGAGGATTATTGGTGCGTGGGGCTGTGCTCTCCTTTCCCAAGGCAGGGAGCATACTCCCCATCTCCTGCCAGCTGGCAGGATGTGCCCATGATAACCTGGGTTTTCCCAGGACCTGGGGTGGGTCAGGGCTATCTCCCTGTGCTCCAGCCACCTGGCTCTGCTGTGGAGGGGCTTTGGGGCTCAGCTGTGGTGGTGCTGGGGGGTTTGTCCAGCTGTGCCCAGGGATGGCTGTTCTGGTTGATGCCATGGTGGGGTGCTGACAGCAAACCCTTGTTCTTGCAGAGAACTTCCAGAAAGAAGACACTGCCTATGTGTAAGTACCTTGTGCTGCTGCCAGCAGGGTCGAGTGGAGCCACACTGGTGCCAGTGCTGTCCTGGTGCTCCCACAGCTCTGCCAGGGAAGCCTATGCTGGGCAGGAGGAGCTAACAGTGCTGCTCTTCTCACAGGGAGCCCTTGTCTCTGGATCACTACTACAATTGCACCAGGTTCTTCAATCCACCCCGTGCTAGGTCTCCAGGCAAGCGAGGTGGGTTCCTTCATCCAGCCTGGCTGTCCCAGGGCTCCAGGGAGCTCGTGAGCCTGTTCTTGCTGAGGTCTGTGCATCACTGAGTGTGGCCTGAAGCAAGAGTGGGTCCTGGGGACACATTCATAAAAAGGGTGTAGCAGAGCTGTGGGATTTGAGGGATGTCCAAGCCCCCATCAGTCCATCTGTTGTCTATAAACAGGACAGCCCAAAAGCATTGGTGATTTGCTCCTGTGGGAGTGAGCACCTGATTCCACTGTACTCAGGTACCCTGTCCCTTGCTCACCACAGGCTGTCACTAACAATTTTTTAGCTAATCTACATTTCATTATGGGAAACAGCCCCCTCCTGCAGGTGCTGAGGGATCTTCCCTGGTCACTTACACTTCCATAGCTCCTTTGTCACTCCTCTTCTCTCCATCAGAGAAAGATGAGGATTCCTATTCCTATGAAAATGTCACCATTGGAGTGTCTCAGGGTTCTGATTCAGGTAAGTGTGTCACTGTCATGGGTCATGTATGTCACACACAGTGCAGAGAAGGACAGTGACCTGCTTAGCCAAGAGAAACCTGCTTGTTCACAAGCTCTTCCTACCAGCTCTGGGCCATGGAGCTGGCACACAGGGGCTGCTGCAGGCACAGAGCAGGCCTGGAACATTACCCCTTTCTGCAGGAAAATGCACATGGGATACCTTCACCCTGATGCCTTTGACTTGGTGGTTTCTGCAGCAATTCAGGAGTTTTTGGGTTGGCATCTCTAGGTTTCTAATGTTGTTTTAGCCAGGATGATTATGGCTCTAGCCCCTAGCTCAGGTTTCTCACCAAATCCAGCACAAGAAGGCTGCAGCCAGGAAGCTTCTGGAGGATGACACTGAACCACAGTGTCCATTCAGGGCTTCCAGCCTCAGCCCTGGGACGTTGCAATCAAAATAGGAAGTCAGTTTGGTTTCCTTCTGTGAGTTAGCACACGCTTTCTGCACTGCTGAAGCCTGCCCTGCTCCTGCCTGGCTTTGTGCAGAGTGATTAGAGGAGGCAGGAGCAGCAGGGACCTGTCTGATCCCCATCCGTGCCTGCAGATATCCAGGCACGTGGCCAGGGCTGGAAAAATGATGAGGCAGCATCAGCAGATCTGAGCTGGCTGGAAACTCAGCCCCGTGCACGGCGCGGTCGGGGGCAGTGGCAGGAGGGGGTTTCACAAAGACCCCTTTTAGTCCTTTTGCTGCTCAGTATCATCCTGTCCAAACTCTCCCTTGTCACAGATGATGCTGTAGACTATGAGAACAGCATGACAATACTCACATGGAAACTCCAGAAAGGGCAAGGTATGTTCTCAGCTGTTATTTGCTGTTTGGGGATGGGGCTTATGGGCAGAGTGCCTGGAGCACTTGGCCAGTATGGTCCAGGCAAGGGCAACACAGCCATCACCCTTGTCTTGAGTTAATTTTTTCCCCAAATTTCCATGATAAATATCCAAGGCAATGTGCAAATTGCAACACACTCCTGTAAGTGAATGCTGCTCTGTTGGGACGTGGTGTCTGTCCTACTCAAAAGGCCACCTTTTGGGTGGCTGTGCCTAAACCCTGACCATGGGATGCTACAGAAAAATGTTGCTCTTCAGGTCTTATATCCTCTTACATTTGAGGTTGCCCCAGAGCGAGCACAGCTCTGTAGCTCCCTGTGACACAGAACTTTATGCACACACCCAGTGGGTCAGCCCTTGACTCTCCTGCTGTACTCAGGGGCCCTGTTTCTCAAGCTGACCTCTAACTGCAGTTTAATTTAACGTGTGGCTTCCTGTGAGGCATGAGGGCAGTTCTGGCCTGGGAGACAGTGGGGAGTGTACACATTTATATTTAAGAGCTTTGTGTCTCTGGTGTGAAAGTTGTCTAAGCAAAGTGATTCCTGTTTGCACACTCTCTAGATTAAATCTTTTTTGGCTCTGAAGAGCTGCCCAGAGTGTTTGCAAATTTGCTGTGATAATTTTGAAGCCTCTTCAAGGAGACCTTGACACTGATCTGAGTTTTCTTAGCCCAGGCACAAAAACACGCCAGCACCAAAGTCTAAATATTGGCAGGACACATGGTGTGTCAGTGGTCTGTGTGTTTTTACATCGTGTTTTTACACCACTCACTGATAAGTGCTTCCCATCCTCACCCACAGCCCCGCTGACAGAAAGCCTGGATGATGAGCCAGACTACATCAACACGGGTCCTGTGTCATGTCCTGCCCTGCTGCCAGAGTAAAGGGTTGGTATGCTAATGTAGGGTGGAAGGATTTGGTTTATGGTGTTTATTTAGGGGTGGGAGGATTTGGTCTCTGCCAAAGGCAGTTCAGCTGGAGCTCTGCCCTCGCTGGCAGCACCAGCACAGCAGCCCACGTGGGCAGTGGAGGAGTGTGAGGAGCCCACCCTGTGCAGTGCCAAGCTGACTAACACAGACCATGGAGACAAATTTGTCCAAGTCCATGTCCCAGCCAGCTCTGCCCTCCTCCAATAGGCAAAGGAACTCCAAACTGCTCTGGAGAACCTTGAGCCAGTGCTGCTACATGCTGTGGACAGGGACACCCAGAGTCCCCTGCTCTGAGCAGGGATTCCCTCAGCTGAGCCCTGCCTGCTGTGCTAAGACCACATACCCTGCCCCATTATCAGCACCAGCCTGGTGCTGCTGATAAAGAATTACTCAAGGCACATAAAGTAAAAAAACTGCAGAGAGCTGCAGGAAGGTTGCATGACACTGAATGATGTGCTGGGTAGTGCTGGTCACCCTGCTCCAGACTGGACTAGGACTCCAGCTGGGAGATGGACTGGGACCAGTATTGCTCTCCTTGTTGGGTTTTTACCCTCTTGAGCAGCTATGGAGGCCCAGTGGGATTGTCCTTATGCCACATGCCAGCTGCTCTAGTTTTACAGGGTTTTATATTCCCCAGACTGTAGGCACCAGCAGTGGGCAGACCCCCAAAATCAGATCTTTCTGAAGCCATGCAGAATACTTAAGATTTGTCCCCACCATGCAAAGCACACTCATCCTATTCTGCACACTAGGGTATTTGCTTCTGCCAGATGTAGGTGTACATGGAAAAAGCCAGCCTGAGAAACCTGACCATATCCTGCTGCCAGGCATCTTTTTGCCATTATAATGATGCCTCTGTTGTAGCCTTTGCTAGCAGAGTAATATTCTGAAATCTCAATGGCCAGTCAACAAATGCCAGCAGAAGTTCTCCACCAAGGGAGGCTTAACTGAGAAATGGGCTCCTGGTGCCTCTGTGCCTCCTGCTCTGATCAGGGATCATCCTCCAGGGGCACAACTGGGGTTTCTGCTTAGACATGGACATTTTGTAGTGTATGTCACTACTTGTCCCTGGAAAGAAAATGTAGCAGGCAGCAGAGTTAAGTTGAAAGCAGGGAATAAAAGTCAGTGGACTCACTGTTTTTTTTCTCCTCTTATTTCAAGTATTCTGCATAAAGTCTGAAGAAATCTTTTGCTGAGCTGCAAGAGCACACCCAGCGAACGTGCACACAGGGAGAGGGGAGATTTCCATCCCTCAGTGACATCTCTTCTCCAAACTGTGCCTGCAGTGATGCAGAAGGGGTGTTACTGAAAGAAGAAATGCACTGCTTGAAGCCCAGAGAAAACCAGCAACTGGAGAAAGCACTCTGCCCCCAGTGGCCACGGGCAAGCCCCAGGCTCCTCATCCCAATCTCATTTCCCTGCATGTCCACTCGAAGATGGCCAGTCTGGACAATGTTTTCTCCTGTCAGGCATGAAATGAATCCTTAACTTGCTGAGTAGTATTGCAGCCAGCTCCTTAATTTGTCAGGGTGACTCATGCACGATGGTATTAAGCCATAGGGATTACGTTCTGATTTAGTTCCTGTGCTCTCCTATAGAAGCTGTTTCCTATGTGAGAGGAACTGGTGAGGCAGAGGTGGTGTTTATAACAGCAGTGGTTGTCTGGAGCTGAATGAGATTCCAACCTGTTCACAAAAGCTAAAGAGGATTAAATGCCTGCCTTATCCATGGCTTGTAATTCACAGTATTGGTCTATGGCAGTTTTCCTCATGCTTCAGTATCTGTTTTATAATGATACAAAGAACCAGCAGCAACTGTGAGTCAGATCCACCAGCCTCAGAAACTATACCAGTCCTTCAATACGTTGGAACATCATCCCAGAAGCAGAATCCATATCTCCTGAGCCCTGATGCACAGATCTGGCACTTCTGGAACACTTATTTATTAAAACTGAAAAGCTTCCAAAGAAAATGGTTTGTTTTGCTATGTTTTGCAATGATAGATATCTGCATGATTGGGTGACACAGAAATGGGAGGACATGAGGTGACATGGAGTGATGTGCAGGATCTTATGGGGAGAAATTGCATTAAAAGCCTTCTTCCTCAAAATCAGATCAGAAAACTGTGTTTCAGTAAAAAACACAGCCCACACCCACGGTGAGTGAGCAGAGAAGGGGAGCTAAGGGTTAGAGAACTGTGGTGTGGAAGAAGGGATGTCAGGTGCTTCCTGCTGCAGATGACTTGGCTCTAATTTTAGCAGAACCACCAAGAGTCCACAGGTGCCCACCGTTGGTGTAGCTGAAACAGGGGGTGGGTTGCAGTTTGGCTCAGGAGAAGGTTTGCTAGTGGTTCCTTCATATGCTACGAGTTTCCACAGGACTTTTACAACAGAGGAAATCTAGTGCACTTCAGGGATGCACAAAGGCAGGGAGCTACAGCCTGGTTTTCTGCTCACCCCAGCCCAGCCTCTCCTCACACCCTTGGGTTTCCTGATGGTCAAATGCTCTGGAAAAAGTCTGCAGAGGTGCATGGCAGCAGGGTCCCTGTGAGCCAGCAGCACAGTGACAGCCTGTGCTGGCTCTGCACAGGCTCCCAGGCAGGCAAAGGCTGCTTTTGTCACTGAAATTGTGCCTGGACCTCACAGGGCTATGAGACTGTTGGGATTCATCCTCAGCACCTGAAGAAGCTCCCACTTTTCATGAAGTGCTGCAGACTGTGGATTGTTCAGTGCAAGGGTGAGCTCGTTGTGATGTCAGGTGATGTTACCCACTGGTGATTTATCTCCCAGCCAAGGGAGCCATTCATGAATAGGAGATTAGCAGCAGTGACAGATCCTTGGCACACAGCAACAGATCCAGCTGGAGACCTCCCAGAAAGTTCTAGGCATTAGGTCAGTGCATGGTCAGAACATGAAAATACAAGATTTATTGTTCTCCTCACTATGCAGGGAGGGAGATGACACCAGTTAGATTTTCTTGGTACAAGGTTCCTGCATTGCCAAAGCCTCGGTTTGAGAGTTGTGGAGCCAAAGCAGGCAGGGCAGAGCTGGATGTGGAGAATCTTCCCTTCACTTGCTGGGGTCTGAGCAAATCCCCCTTTGCAGCTCTCCAGAGCAGTCAGCTGTAGTGAGGTGTAAATCCTTTGCAAAGCTTCTGGAGCACTTCTCAGGCAGTCATCTCATTACACTGGAAGGTATCCAGGGGCTGTTTCAGGAACTCTCATCAGTTTTTGTTATTCATCTTGCCCTGAACAATCTCCCACTTTTTCTCTGCAATGAGTGAGTATGGATGTGTGTGTTCACTGTCATGCTGTCCTTTTGGGACTGGCTTTAGGTGTGCAAGGGTTTCTGGTGCTCAGCCAGAATTGCTAGACACTGTGTTGTTTGAACCTAATGCAAGGAGACTTACATCTCCCCTGGGTCCAGCTCTCTCCACATTAGGTAGGCAGTTAAGTGAGAAATTCACTTCCTGTTTTCAATTTAAGATGTTTTAGAAAAGTAGTTCTGGCTGGTGCAGCTCTGAAAATGGAGCTGGGGAGTCTGTGCTAAGTGCTGGAAAGCAGCAGGTCTGCACTCAGAGGGGGAACAAACGACTGTGGAGAGCAGGAGGTGTTGGTGGCCTCTGGGATCAATACTAGCCCTCTTCTTAGGAAAAGTGAGTGTGATTATGTCCCTGCAGAGTGGAAAGGTTTAGCCCAGAGGGGAGTCTGCTCCAAACTGGAGCTGTGAAATGCAGCTACTGAATACAGTTGAGAGGAAACCCTCTGAAACCAGGTAGGAACAGGAACCATGACCCTCCATGCTCCTCACCCTTCCACTGGTACCACCACTGTGGGCAGGCACATCCCACAGGGTAAGGACTGGCCTTGTGTCATCCAAATAAGGTGTTTGCTGGTTTATGAAACATCCATGATAACATGTCTTCCTTCCCCATTCCAATGATCACATTTAATGAGAAAGCAAAGACAGAGTAGGCTGGCTGTGATGTGCAAAGGAAAATTAACCTTATTTAAATTTTTTAGGACAAAAGCTGTGATGCTGTGTCTGTAGAGAACTCAGCAGCTCAAGCCCCAGTACTAAACTATTAGGTGTGTATTTAACAGAGTTTGTGCTGATAGTAACTCACTGGGTGGGAACCAAAGCCTAAGTTCAATACATATGTAGTGAAGAAATAATGTACTTAGAGCATTTAATCCATTATTCCAAGCATTGTTTGCTGCATTCCCTGCACTTTAGCTGCCAGTTCCCTTTTCTCCTGCACATTGAATCACAAAAGTTTGTCTGCAGGCTCTGCAAGAGGAGCTGCAGGAAGACTTGAGGGAAAAGTCACAATGCCACCAGCTCTTGCTGCTGAAACTTGTGACCCCTTTGGCTTGTAGGGGAACAGGAAGGGTGTGCCCAGCCCCTGCCCCAGTGCAGGACCAGTCCCCAGGCTGAAGCCAACTGGTGTTGCCAGGAAACATCCATTTAGCACCGAGACAGCTGCAGTGGGGAACCAAACACTTAGTGTGGAAATCATCAACAAAATGGGCAAAGTGAAGTGCAAGCACCAGCAACTTGTGCCTCTGCATTCTTTTGTGTGACTGCTGTAACCAGACCATGCTTAATTACAAGGCCTTTGACACTGTTTCCCACAGCACACTCCTGCAAAAGCTGCAGCCCAGGGCTGGGACAGGAGCACTCTGTGCTGGCTTCAGAACTGGCTGCATGGCCAGGCCCAGAGAGTGCTGGTGAACAGTGCTGCATCCAGCTGGCAGCCAGGCACCAGTGGCGTCCCTCAGGGCTCTGTGCTGGGGCCAGCTCTGTTCAATGTTTTTATTGACAACATGGATGAGGGGATTGAGTCTTTCATTAGTAAATCTGCAGATGACACTAAGCTGGCAGCATATATCCATCTGTTGGAAGGTAGGAGGGCTCTGCAGGGAGACCTGGAACAGCTGGCTGGACAGGCAGAGTCCAATAAGATGAAGTTTAACCAGTCCAAATGCCAAGCCATGCAGTTTGGCACCATAACCCCCTGCAATGCTCTAGGCTGGGGATGGTGTGGCTGGACAGTGCCCAGGCAGAAAGGGACCTGGGGGTACTGGTCAACAGCCGACTGAACATGAGCCAGCAGTGGGCCCTGGTGGCCAAGAAGGCCAACGGCTCCTGGCCTGGGTCAGGAATGGTGTGGCCAGCAGGTCCAGGGAGGTCATTCTCCCCCTGTACTTGGCACTGGTGAGGCCACACCTTGAGTGCTGTGTCCAGTTCTGGCCCCTCAGTTTGGGAAGGACCTTGAGACGCTCGAGCGCGTCCAGAGGAGGCAACGAGGCTGGAGAGGGGCTGGGAACACAAACCCTGTGAGGAACCACTGAGGGAGCTGGGGGTGTTCAGCCTGGAGAAAAGGAGATTCAGAGGTGCTCTTATCACTCTGTACAACTCCCTGAAAGGTGGCTGTGGTCAGGTGGGGTTGGTCTCTTTCTCCAGGCAGCACTGACAGAACCAGAGGACACAGTCTTAAACTACGCCAAGGGAAATATAGGTTGGATATTAGGAAAAAGCTTTTTACAGAAATAGTGATAAAGTTCTGGAATGGCCTGCCCGGGGAGGTGGTGGAGTCGCCATCCCTAGATGTGTTAAGAAAAGCCTGGATGTGGCACTGGGTGCCAGGGTTTAGTTGAGGTGTCGGGGCATGGGTTGGACTTGATCTTAAAGGTCTCTTCCAACCTTGTGATTCTGTTAATTATATTAAGATGTATCTGCTTGGAGACACATCTCACATCTTATATTAGGTGGTCAAATTCAATTTATATTTACCTTCTTTCTGCATTTCACACTTAACTGCCTATCTACACTGGCAAGGTGTTTCTGAAACTGGACATGCAAACATCATTCTGTAGCTTTTTGGCAGGCTGGAACTATGACATTACCTAACCTGGACAAGCAGGGACAGGAAAGGGAACTCAAATGCAGAGCATCCCAGAATTTAGTAAAGCTTTTTAAAGATTACAAAAGGAATATCCAAAATATAGTGGCACCATTAAGAAATGTGTAATATTTCTCCTGTATATTTGGTGAAAATACCTTCTCTATCCACAGGACAAAGCAGCACTTGCTCAATGTGTCTCAATTATACCTTCAGTAAATGCTGTATTTTGTGCAAAAATATTCCTTCTTAGGCTTGGAAAGATCACTCATGACCAGGCTTGAATGTAATTCCTAACAACAGGATTCCATTTTTGTTCTTCCTGCTTAGGTCTCAATACCATGGACATAAGCAGTTTTGCTGAGTGCACTGGACAGACCTCAACTGCTCTGGACTGTCACAGTCCTCCCTTCTATCCTGGTTAAAAAACACATACAATTTCGTGGGTTAAAGTAACTTTTATGGCTTTATTTGTCTAAATAAAAAAGTATGAAACATTTTTGCAATAAAAGCTGGTTTCCTCCCAGAAGGCTGGAGGAGGTGCCTAACTGGCTGCAGGGGCTGCAGTCTTCTGGCACAGCCGGGCCAGCAGCCCAGCCATTTGTAAAAGGGAGTTCACACCTTCTGCTATCTTCATGTGGGTGTACCCAATTTCCTGGTGACAGAGACATTGTCAAGCCTTCTATTTACTCCCCCAGTCTGTGTATATTTTACTAATGCCTAAACAGAACATATCCCTTACTGCTAAAAGACCAGCTTTGAGTCACTCATACTTCAGAGGATGTATCTACTCCTATAAACCAACTAAAATGCCTTTTCTTTTTAAAATCAAAGTCTGTATTTCCCCACTTCATTTATAAGTGGTGCCCACATACAAAGACAGGCTTCAAATAGGAAAAGTGATTACATATCACCAGCTGTTTGTCAACTCTCTGTTAATTTAATATTTTACTATCTATTGGACTAGAATCAAGTATGCACTTGAAAAACATTTTCAAGGAGTTATTTGAGGCTTTGAAATAACTAATAAATTTAGCACTACATCTGCTATTAATTTTAGCTGATCACTAAAGTGATTTCTGGCACTTCTGTGGGTGTTCAGATGCTAAACTTCAGGTGACTTCTCACTGACAAACTGATGATGCAGTGGGAAAGAAAGCAGCAATGAGTCAGGAAGCACCTTCTTTGTGCTAATATACAAAAAATTTTAAATGGAAACCCCTGAGGCTGCCCCCGATCCCATCCTCCTCTTCAAAAGGCCCAAGAGGCCCCATCAGGAGCTGTGTTAGTACTAACCTTGATAAATTCCAGTTTCAGATATTCTGGCATTTGAAAGGTCTTACACACACGGAAGATGTTGCCAATGACATCTTCTGGAGAGTATCCAAGGCGCCACAGGTGGGCAAGAATCTGTGCAGGCAAGAATAATCCCCCATTTATCTGCCAGGTGAGTCAAGGAGATTCACTTTTGGAACAGCTGTATATAATTACTGAAACTGCATGTACTATTTATCAGCTGATTTAACCTCAAGTATCTAGCAATTAATTTCACTACAACTTCCTTTTTTGCTTGTTGGCTTATTTATCTGAACAAACGCCTGCCCAAAAGGGATTTAGTTTATCAACTCATCTACATGGTATTGCCCTTATCTTAAAAAACAACACACATTGTGAATTCCTCAAAGCAAACAAAATATTTTGTAGAGAAATAATGCCTGACTATACTGACACAAGACATGAAAACCAACCTTGTATGCTTCATCAATATTTGCATTTACACAGTGTTGTATCATTTCCTTCACCAGCAGAGGATGAGGCTCATCACATACCTGTATCCAATAGAAGTATTACACTTAAAATATCTTTGCATTAAACTTCTGGCATTTTCACCAAGTTTCTATGGAGTTGAAGTACTGAATCAGAAATATTCCATAATACAGATTAAATTAAAAGTATTCTGACTTTTCAGATAGTCTGTCATGGCAGACTCAACAGCACGAAATGAGAACACCCAAGTAATAGAAATTTCCCAGCAGTTATTGGATTTGTGTGCTTTGAGAGAGCTGCAAAGGTCTCAGAAGTGCCATTAGGGATGGCACTTTTTTCAAAAGGCACATGGGCTACTTAAAGTCTAATGCTGTAACTGCTACATACACAGGGCTGTCTGCAAACTAGCAAAAAGGCTTATGTGTCCAAAGGAGTCTCACACAGCCACAGGGCTAAACTTCTGGGAAAACTGTCTTCAGCTATTACTGACCTTAAAGACATTTTCACTGTTTATAAAGCCAAATCCAGAGTATGTGGACTGTAAGTTGTTTAATGCCTGTGAAAGAAAAAAAAAAGTCTTCATTTAGTTTTGAAGTGCTATACTTCTCACTCCCCCCCTCAGGATGAAATGCACTTCAGTAAATGATACAGTTTGCCATTAAAAACCAGGAAAAAAAAAACCCACAAATTTATGTTGACTTTATCTCCTCCCACAAATTTGGTATCCACTTCCCACCAACTCACTTTTAGGAGCATTTTAAGGAGCATTTTAAACCCTCACAAAACCAAACAGTTTAGTTACTCTTGGACTACAAATCAAATCCTCCTTTGCTTTACCTCTCCAGAGGGAAATCCTTGAGAGCTGCAATTCAGAAGTTTTTTGCTTTAAATAGAAGCCTTTGTTCCATTGTCTTTCTCCTTTTACCTGTCTCATATCACCTTGGGCTGTGAAGATAATGGCTTCTAGTCCATCATCTGTATATGCTACATCCTCTTTCTCAACAATTTTCAGTAGCCTGGCAAGTATTTGTGCATCTGTCAGCTTGGTGTAACGCAGCACTGCACACCGAGACTGAATAGGTTCTGAGGACAAAGATGTGTAATTAGCTTCTCTCTCTTTTTCTCACAGAAACCCCACAACCAAACACATGCCTTCATTTCAGTTTCCAGCAATTCTTAGGTCTTTTAAAGAAAAAAGACATGTAAGCTCCAAGCAGAACACAGCCTCTCCATAAGCACATACAATTGTTATAGTCCTTCCCTTGAGCCCAAATGTGCTAATGGAGTTTTCCCAGATTATGTGGAAATGTATACAAAGCTCAGCTTCCTCTATTCTCCTGGGTTTCTGAATATAAATGTTTATCAGGTTATCTTTTCAAGAGAAGTCTAATGGTCTGCAATGTGTTCACCTATAGGCAAACTTAAGATTATGATTCAGAAAAGACAAAAAGGGTTCAATACCTAGTAAACAATACACCAAACATCCTAAACTGTGGCAGAGTTGGGTGCAGATTAAGCCCAAAGCAAGAGAAATCTGCTTCTGCAATCACATATGGCACTATCCATCAAAAATGGCTGCTCAGAGGTTCCCTGGCTACACAAATAAACTCTTTTGTCTGCTGAAGCACAGGTGGCTTGATTTTTCAGAAGTACCATGCTTTCTTGCAACGAGCTAGATCAAGCTATTTCTGGAAGCTGCCTTGGAAGTTGGCCAACAGTATGGAGAACATATGACATGAACACCCAGGAACCAGCAGCACTTACCTATGATTTTGTCAGAGGCATTGCACGCCAGTGCGAAGCGTGTTGTTTTGGAGTAAATTTCCATTGTTCTTCTCAATGCTTGCTGTGCTCCATCTGTCATGCTGACGGGAGACAAGGAGTTAGGGCAGATTTTGCCCTTCACCTACTCATAGGTGCAGCCTAAGAACTATTTCCATATAAGCTTCAGAGTTTGCTGATATTAAGCTGTGCTTTGTAATATTCTGGTTTGATAAGCTAAGCAGCTTTTTCTAAGCATGTGAACAAACCACCCGGCAATGCAGGCAGTCACTGAGACCTCCATAACATGCAAAATGAAATAGTTAATGCTCTGAAGAACACTGCTAAGAATATGGAGGAGGAGAATGTCCCTTTTTCATCCAGTGAAATTCTCTATATGAGCCAAACTCTTTCCAAAGAGAAGGAATCACAGAATCACAAAATGGTTTGGGTTGGAAGGGACCTTAAAGCTCATCCAGTTCCACCCCCCTGCCATGGGCAGGGACACCTTCCACTAGATCAGGTTGCTCTAAGCCCCGTCCAACCTGGCCTGGAACAGTTCCAGGGATGGGGCATTTTTGCAGTAAACTGCTCTGTTTCCTATCCAGAGCATTCCACACCAATATTCAGCATCTCTTTTGATGCAATGATCTCTTCTTGCTGTGAGTACTCCCATAAGATCACTGTTCAATCCATATTCATTTCCTAACAAATTATTTTGAACAGCTTGATAGAAACACTCAATACTGTCCAAGACTGGAGCTCTACAGACAGGAGAAATGCAGCACACTTCACACAGGAGCTGAGGTCAAGAAAAAACAACATACCTGTCTGCTTCATCAAGGATGATTATTTTGTGCCGACCTTTTGGAAGTGTGACCTTTTGCTGGGCAAACATTTTGATTTTGTTTCTTACAACATCAATGCCTCTGGAACAACAATTCAATTGATTCATGATAAGTTTGGTGAAAATACAGAATAGATTTTTTTCAGCAGCCACAGCAGCTGAAGTGTTCCTGGTTCTACCACTGTTTGTTCCTGCCCCTTCAGCTGTTTCAGCACAACTGCTGTGGAACCATGCTTCAAGCCAGACTGTCCAACTGATTTGGACTCAAACACCAACAATCCTTGGTTTTGGTGGTCTTGTAGAAAATATTTTAACAGTAGCAATATAAATATACAGAAAGCCAGTAACCTTACTTGTAGTGCCACCACAAAATTACTTATGTTTGGCACAAGGGTAATAAATAAACAAAGGCAAAAGCATTTAAGATTGCTTTGCCAGATCTTCCCACAGCTCCATCTACAGCCCCAGCTGTAATTCAGAAGAGTTTAAGAAAAACAGCTGGACAGACTGAATCATATCAACACAACACAGACACTTTCCTAGAGAGAGTCTGTTCAGAGACCTACTTTTATTATGAAAGGATTTTACTTTTTTGTTCTGTTTACAAAGAGAATGTTGTGATTCTGTAGTTCTTCTGTAAATGATGCTAACAGAGTAGGTAAAGTGTATTGTGCTCAGACAACCCACCAGGAAATGTCAGAATACTTCAGGATGTGTCTGAACAGAACTTGGGAAATATTATCAGCCCTTAGTGCCTGATCCTTGGAGTACAGTCAGTGTCCTCTACACACCTAACACCCTGATCCTGTGTTTTAATCCTCAAGTGCCCTTATAAACCTAATTTCTCTCACTCTAAGCACTGAAGAGTTTGAGTATAAACAACCTGTTCACTTTTCATTCTTAGTGGGAATGCAGTGGGAAGATTAACTCTTTCAAACAAATTTGAGAATAAAGTACCATGATGGATTCTGCACTCTATCTGTTTATATTTTCACATATGAAAGTATCTATAAAGTTTATAAAACATCAAGAAATAATATCTGTGATGATGGGTGAACATCAAAGATTGCCTGACTTTTTAGTTGGAAAGACTGCACTAAAATAAGTCTTGGAGGCCTTACTATAGCATTAAGCCTATCAAACTGACCTCAGTTTAATGGAAACTTGCTTCTTCATTAAAACTTTGGTAAGGTTTATTCATTCTCACCTGTCATTTGAGGCATTCAGCTCCAGAACAGCATCCTTTAATGCAGGACCAAGCAGAGCACGAGCCAAACACAGGATACTGGTGGTTTTACCTGTTCCTGGAGGGCCCTGAAAATGTGACAGTGCAACAAACGCTGGTAAGTTTAATGACATTTCCTAAGCTATGCTATCTACAAATCTCAGTCACGAAAAAAGGCTGCAACAGAGGCACTGCAGAGAAAACATCAGCCTGGAAGCTGTGCCTGAGCTCAGGATCCTGCTCCTAAGAGAGGAGATGTGCTGCAGGGAGAAGCACAGGATGTGTTTCAGCAGGCACCTGTAGTAGATTTGAACTTGTTTCCCTGTGTATTCTGCCAAGAACATTGCTCCAAAACCATCCAAGCAACATCTCCCTCATCAGTACACTCAGGCACAAAGCTGATCTGTACTGGGATGCCATCCTGGCTAGATTTCAAATCCAGGACCAACACTGAAATACAGCACAACACAGCAATACTCACAGCAATTATAATATTTGGTACATTCCCCTCTTTTGCAAAGACCTGAGAAAAAATGAGAAAAAGAAATTATGTAAGAGAATAACATGAACAAATAGTTTCCATTCTGTTCTATTTTAAGCTTCAGAAACAAGCTTCTTTTTTTCCCCTCGTATTTTAATTTTTTGAACCTTGCTGTTTTCATGTTTTTTTTTTTAATTGAACTGTTAGAAATCAGCCCCTAGAATAATATGGAAACATTTAAAAGCACTTAATGCCACAGGCCTTTAGTACTCTTGGCCTTTCCTTTGCATCTGTTTTAATTATATACTTGCTAGTATAATCTTTCTGTTAACAAATACTGTGTTCACAGATTAATTTGTCGTAGAATTATAGAATCCTGGAATAGTTAGAACTGGAAGGCACCTTAAAGCCCATCTCATTCCAACCTCCTGCCATGGATAGGGACACTTTCCACCAGACCAGGTCGCTCCAAGCCCCATCCAACATCATCTTGGATACTTTCAGGGAAGAATTGCTATTACAAACATTTCTTTTCCAAAAAAACCTATTCTATTTCTTTCTGTCATTATACAAATTATATTTATTAATTGAAACAGTATTATTGCAACAGCTACATATTCTCTAAACGGTATCAACGGCTCAATTTAAACATCCCAATTGAAGAAGGCATATTTCCTTACACACCACTCAAATAAAATGTAAAACTTGTAATTTTTAAAGGAAATCAGGAAGCTGTCTTCCACATACTCAAGTACAGATATAAAAATACAATACTGTTTTTAGTAGCCTGTGGATTTATGCAAAAATATAGTTTTTTGAGATAACCTGTAAAAAGATACAGGGACAGCTACACACCTCCAACCTGCTCACAGTATCTTCATTTCCAACTATTTCGGACAGTTTCATGGGTCTGTATTTTTCCACCCTGTAAAAGTAAAACTCCACACACTTCACACATCTAATAACGCTTTAACAGTACTTTAGAGTGATGGACAAGGAGGATTATGCTAAGAGAGCACAGGACAAAGATAGCTGGGCATGTCATGTCTTCAGTGCAAGTGCTGCAGGGTGTCTGTCCTTGCTAAGCACAGCATTCCACAACAACAATCACTGATTCAGAGAATCCCAGAGTGGTTTGGCTTGAAAAGAACCTTAAAGCCCATCTCGTTCCACCCCTGCCATGGGCAGGGACACCTCCCACTGGACCAGGCTGCTCCAGGTCCAACCTGGCTTTGAACACTTCCAAGGATGGGGCAGCCACAGCTGCTCTGGGCACCCTGTGCCAGGCCCGTACCACCCTGAAAGGTTTTACTTTCATTGGTATAAAAAAGCAAAAGGAGGGAAAAAATGCTCAACTCGGACAGGAATTCGGTGCCTCAGCCTGAGGTGAGAAGCCACCCTGTGTGTTGTCCTATGGTCAACACAGTGCAGGGCTGACTTTCTCTGCATTACAAAAGAAAACAATGGGATTTTCTTCATTATTGATTTCTGGAACTGTTCCAGACCAAGTTGTTCGGGGCTTGGAGCAACCTGGTCTAGTGGAAGGTGTCCTTGCCCCTAGTAGGAGGCTGGAACGAGATGGCCTTTAAGGTCCCTTCCAACCCAAACCATTCTGATTCCTGCCTTCTCAGCCCCGGCAACAGACGGGGCAGATCACAGGGCGCAGGCAGCGTGCCCGGTTCCGAGCCACACTGAGCTCCTGCAGCTCGGCGGGCACCGGGGGACAGCGCTGAACACGCGAGGCCGGGACGGGGTCGGATCTGGCCGTCCCAGTCCCCTCAGCCGCCACAACCCCCGCCTTCCCGCCAACAGCCCCCACCCTCACCCCATTGGCTCTGCCGCACACAGTCCCGCCTCCCTCCCCGCTCTGCGCCAATCCCCGCGCGCCTCATCCACCCTTCGCCCCGCCCCCTCCCCCTCAGGCGGGCGGCCATAGTGGCTCATGGCGGCCGCGCTCTCTCGCCCGCTGCCCCTGCTCACCAGGGTAGCTCGTAGTGGCCGCTCCCGCCGCTGGGCGCGGACCCCGCGGGGTCGGTGGGTCCCCGCTTCTCGCCTGTCGACGGCCCGGCCTTCTCGTCCTCCGCCATATCCACCTCCATGGCGGCGCAGCTCCCGTCTCCCCGCCGCCGTGAGGGGAGGGAGGGCCGTGCTGCCGGCCCGCCTCCGGGGCGGGCTGGCGGAGGCAGCCGGGGTGTGCGCTCTACAGCCGCTCACCGACTCCTGTCTGCTCAGTGAGGCGGGGGGGCGGCAGCCCGGGCCCGTGGTGGTCGCGCTGGATCGGGCCGGGCAGGGCTGGGCCGGGGACGGACTGTTGGTGAGGGGAGGCCGCTTGCAGCTCGGCTGGGTGGGTTTGTACTCGTCCGTTTGGAGTCGCTGGGCTTCCTACAGTACTGCGTGTTAAGATAACAACAATAACATGCTTGTATTTCAGAGATCCAAAACTTTGCTTCTTCTCTCTATCTCTATCCACCCCTCACCCCAAAATGAAAACAATAGAAGATGCATGACAAAATATTGTAAGCAGTTATGTTATAGTTGGGGGATGATTCTGGCTCTATTTATTGAACACATATAATGTATACAGGTTCCTAGGGAAGCTCTGGCTGCCCTGCTCCTGGAAGTGTTTAAGGGCAGGTTGGATGGGCTTGGAGCAATCTTGTCTACTGGAAAGTGTCCCCATGGCAAAGGGTGGAATGAAATGAGCTTTAAGATCCTTTCCAGCCCAAACCATTCTGAGATTGTATGATTCTAAATGTTCTTTTCCAGGTTAAGTAAAGGTGGCTCATCCACCTAAGTCAAGATTCTTTTTTATTTTTCTTAATTGATAATTTTGATGAAGTGTTATGGTACCAGGCTCATTGGTGCCCCTACATGCTACCAGCCCCAACAGAGAACTGAGTTGTTGTTTCCATAGCATTAGAATTTGGAAATCAGTACTGATTTTCAACCTCAGTAGTTACTGGGGCCTTGGTACATCTTTCAGTTCTGTTTATGCTCCACATAATTAATGACATTTGTGTTAGCTCAGTGCACAGAGCATCTGTCCTTCAGTCTGGGCCCTGGTTCCTTGGGAAGTGTTTCTAATTTAAGATTGGTGTGAGGCAGGAGCTCAGAACTGACCATATTTACAGCTCAGTGTGAGCAGTGATGCTCCTCTGAGGGAGTAACTTCCTCTTACCACAACGTTTGTATTCCAGTGTTACTGTCAGTGCCTGTTACTGGTATTTTGAGGCTGACATATGAGCATTTGCCTTCAGTCTGTAAAACTGGTTCTGCCTATGGCCTGACAGTGATGGAGTTTAATGAGTTTCTCCTGGAGGGTGAAGTTTCTGTTTTGCAAAGTGCAGTCTCACATCTGAGTTTTTATGGTAAGTCTTTAATCTTGTTTTGCACATTGTTTTTATTAATAGCTGTAGTGGTTCCTAGTGGCTGTAGGATAACTTATGTAAGGGCAAAATTGGAATTGTTCTGCACCCTTCATGTGCCTGGCTGAGTTCACATCACCAGCAGATTAACCACCTCCATTGGAGGTAAAGAAGATAATTAAATACCACCACAATTACATGGCATATGAGGGGGAGAGTTGCCTTTTTTTTTGGTATTTGAACTGCTCGTTCCTGTAATACTCAAACTCTCTCTGTTACTCTTGTCTTTAGATTAATTTTCTGCAATGCTCATCAGAACCCAACATGAGACAGTGAAATACTGTTGGTCATAACAGCCTGTCAGTGCAGCACCCTGGATATACTTTGATTTCTTGCCAAATTAAGCAGGAGTTCTGCTCTTAGGAAGTACCAGCTTCTAGATAAGATATCATTTTCCTGGCTAGCATTAATTCTACCACTCTACATGTGGAATTGGTGCTGATAAGCACTCAAAGGACAATAAGAAAGGCTAATGATAAGAATTGTTGCAGAGAGCCTGATGACAGATTTTGTGATATGTTTCTGCTAGCAGTTGAAATGTGGTTTTGAGCGTGGTCTCCTAAAGAATTGCAGCCCTAGCGTAGGAGCTTGTCACAGTGGTTTATCAAACACAGAGCAAGTGTTTATTGGAGGCACAGCAATATTGCTAGGGGTATGTGGCAGGTGGACAGGCACATGTGAGCTGAAAGTTTTAAAACCCATCATGTCCCAAAATCCAAACAGTTCTCATTGTAGTCTGACACTTGAGATCACAGGATACATCCAGAGTTAAATCAATTCCAAATTCAATGCTGAAATAGCAGAACTTTTGATGTGTCATCAGCAATGCCTAAATACACGTGTATGCAGATGTACTGTGTTATCCTGAAAGGAGAATACTCCTGAATTTAAGATTATTCTTTCAGACCTTTCTCCCTCACACTCCAAAAGATGTATAGAAAAGCTTACTAAGTACTTGTAATCATCATAGAGTACAGACAGGCTTTTTGCTAATGGTTTATTCATCAGTGGGAGTGATCCTCTTCAGTGTATTCAAACAGCATCTATTACTAGCAGTGGAGATCCCCATCAGAGAAATAAATCATGATCCTGTGGCTGACTGAGCAGCAGGGAAGTCCCAGCTGCAGATTCTTGAGGTGTAGGGAACAGGCCTTCTACAGATCATATGGAAGGTCTTCTCAGACCAGCTGTAGTCAAGGGCTCAAGCTCTAGTCCCCATGGGGAAACTAAAGCCCAGCACAACATGTTTTGTCAGAGAATTGGGTAAATGCAGAAGTTGTGGTAAAAGAATTGCTGCTTTGCATGCTACAGTTGGTGAAAGTGAGGGTGGCTTGTTTGGAGTTTGAACAACAAATTGAAATTAGTGAAGACACTAAAAGTGAGGCAGTAGCTGAGGACAGTGAAAAGCAAGAACAAGGGTGATGTGAGGTGTAAAACCCAGAAAGCAATAGAAATAAAGCATGAGAGGAAACTTCAAGCAATTGTTAGCAAAAAGTATGGATCTGTATATTCAGTAATAACAATTTCTTATGTGCAGTGGTTTGGGGAGGGAGGGGAGAGCCATTTACTCTTCAAGGTTGTTTTTCTTTTGGGTTAAATCTGTGAGTTCAGCTTACTGTTACTGTTAGGGCTAACACTCATGCATGTTATCCTGCAGGTCTAGAAGGCCAGGGCTGAGACCTTAAGCTGCAGTTTTAAGAGAAGTGCAGAGTTCCTTGGGCTGTGCATCACTGGCCCCACTGCTGCAGTTACAGCTTCAGCTCCAGCTGCAGCCTCTGCTGTTTGACAGCCTCAGGTGGGTCACAGAGCTCAGATCACCTCACTGCCAGGGACTGTGGACTCTGCAGTCCCCTTGCAGGCTGCTCCCTCTCTGTGCTCTCTCCCTTTCTCCAGCGAGGCTCGAGAGAGTGGAATGAATTCTCACACTATCAACCATTTCATCTTGTGGCCATTGAGGGTGAAAGCAGAGAGCAGAGCTAGAACAAATAGTGGGAGTGAAAGTAATGATGGGGCTGTTAGATGGGAGGCTGGGCTGGTGCTTCATGAAATGGGGCATCACCGTATTAGGAGGTTTCCTGGGCCTGACGTGTCTGCACCCAAGACTGACAGGAGCCCTGATTCCTGCAGAGCTGCTGTGCTTGAGCTCTAGAGCAAAATGGGACAATGCTGTCAGTATTTGCAGGTATTAACTTGTCCTTGTTCTTGTAGCATCACAAGCCCTGTCCATTCTTCATGTGTTTATCCATACAATGGCCCTGGGGGTACAGCTGCACTGAGCTAATTTTATGGGTATCCTTTAAAATTTCTTGCTAAGTGTAATGGCTGAGGTCCCACATTTTCTCTTCACCAGCACATGGCCATCTCCCTGTTTATTTCCCCATCCACTGCCTCGTCCTTACTCTTGTGCATCTCCAAGAGCTGCAGAGCAACAGCAGCTCACCAGCACGCTCTGGGTAAATACAAAGGGACACCTGCCCACTGTTACCTGAGCACTTTCATTTGCAGCATCTCATTACTTTTTACATTTTCATTAAGTACCTTTAAATCTTTTTTTAATGCTGCCACACAAAATTTTAAGCAGTGTGCCACCAACATCTGCAGTCAGGAAATTCATAGTTGGCACAGGTTGTGGTGACAGAGCAGCTGGAAAGATCAAGTTCAGCTTATTGCTACTGAGAGACCATGATGTTGCACATATTTGCAATTCTTTTTTATAAGCATCTGAAAATATTTAAAAGAATGGGTTTTAAGTGTTGTTTTAAGCCAGAGAAACTTTGTTATGATTTTGCTGCATGTGTTGAGGCATTTGTCCAGAGCTTTACACTATGTTACAAGAAAAGGATGCAGCAGCAGTGACTAGCCAGTCCTACTCTCCTGCCCTTTGGATGCTTAAGACTAAAAATGCGACTGAAATTTCCTTTCTTTTTCTTCTTTAAGCACATAATAGAGAGCAACGAGTGTCCAGCCCAAGTCCAACCGCGTGGTTACAGCTTTAGTCAGTAGAAGGAGTATGGACACCTAAAAGCCACACAGGTCACCCATGACAGCCAAGAGAATTGACTTTCTCCTAGAATTCCTCTTTTGTCTGCAAAACCAGGTGAATTCTCTACACATACATTTTTCCTAGATGCTAAAATGCAGCTGTTGGCTCCTAACGAGGTTGATGAAGCTGAAAGTGTAGGAGAGGGGAATGATCTCTTGTGCTTGCCATGCTTTTCTTCTGGTGCAGCCTCCCTGGGAGCACCTGCAGCTGGGGCTGGTATGGAACATCACCTTTTCTCCTTTCTGTCAGGATGTCACCATTAGTGGCTGTAGCAGGGTTCTGTTTGCCTCCAGGGAGGACACAGCCTTCACCTTTTCACTGAGGAAGCTGAGAAGGTGACTCTGTGCATGACTTACTGCCAAACATAGATGCTGCAAAAAGCATCCTGCAGAGCAAGTGCTTGCTGGGACTCCTTTGTGTAAGGGGAAAGTTCTTAATGAAGAAGAAGGAACCTAATGGCTCCGTGAGCTTTCTGCTTGAAGACTCAGCCCCAAGCTGGTGCAGAACCAGAGGAATGATCTGGGGGCTCTGATGAATGGTACAGTCCAAGAGTTTGAAATGGAGATAGGCAATCTGGGTTCATCCATTCTTTTACCAGTGTGCCACTCTCTTTGTGTTTTCATGTGTAACACTTGGTGTCGATTTCCCATAAAAATGGGAATGTGGACTGGCTTGATTTATGCTTATCAGAAACTTCAAAAAGAATTTGCAACAAATCTGATACAAAATGAATTGTACTTTTTAATGTTACAGTATTGCTTTACTTTTGGTCAGACACCATGTAATCGTGATACAGCACAATACTGCCAGAGTGCATCCAGCATTTTTACTTTTTTGTGCTCATTCCTTGCATTAGCAGTCTGGGAACATTCTCCACTGACTGCCCCTAATTGGTACTGCATGACATTATGCAACCCACTTCAGCTGTCTCTTAAATGCTGGGCAAAACTTGATCAGAAACCTTGTTTGGCCGAATGCAACAGAATAAATCTTAACATTCATCTACTTTCATTCTGTAGATGTCAGAGATGGAAATGCAGTAGTGTTGTTGTTTATCAGCAGTCCAGGATTTAACTTCCAGTCTAGGCTGTGGAACTTTGGATTCATTCAAGTCTGCAGAGCATGGATTTAGAAGTATCAGAAGGAAGAGCTGCTGTATTCCAAGCCATCAAGTTCCTAAAGCGTAAAGGATGAATTTAGCAAAAGGTCAAGGTAAGGGTCGAGTCTGGGTTGATTTAAAGTGCTCATGATAGAAAACGCGAGAAAAATAACAAAAATTAAAAAGGAATTATTATCTTCAGAGCTCTGTGTGCGTTTTTCTGGCTCTCCTCATGTGTGTGGGTTTTTATTGTGTTGATTTTTCCTCTTCCTTTCATTCTGACTGCTCTGCTATGACTTTTTCTCATTTGCTCAGCCCTACAGGGGACATATTCTGAGGGCTAAAATTCATTAGGCAGTAATTAAAGCAATGAAGGAGGCATGTTAATGTAAAACATTACATTCTTTAGTTTTCAAGAGATAACTCTTCTGCACGTGTAGTCTTTTAGGAAGTCTGACAGAAGGTAACAGGTAGCATCTTTCTTTCCCCTAAGATTCCAGAATTCACAGGAAGCTCAGGCTTCTCAGAAAGTTTTTGTTAGTGTCCTGTGCAAAATAATTAAAGCTCATAACCAGTCAGTGCTGATGGAAAGGCTCCTGAGGGGAGGCACAGCCAGTGCTGGGTGTTGGGTTTGAGCTGTGAGGGACTGATGGTTGTTCCTGTGCACGCAACTAGAGATGACAAATGACATCTGCACCTTCACATCATCATCTCAGGAAAGCAAAGGATTGCAGAGGATTGTTTTCTCTACTGATAATAAGGGTGGTCTGTTATTGGGGGCACAAGGAAGTGGAAGAGGGCTGTCTGTCTATCTGGGAAGAGATCTCTTTTCCCATGAAGGTGCTTATTCTGGGCTTAGGAGTGGTCCTATTCTGAAGCCACTTGTAAAACAATCTTTGGAGTGATGTAATTTTGGGACAGAGTGGAGTGTGGCAAAGTGGGGAGAGGAATTACCCAGAGAACTCAAAGCAAGAGCTTGTGCAAGTGGCTGGGGTAAATATTAAGCTCTTCCAACTAAACCTTGGAGGGATCCTCTCCTGTAATGCATCTATGCTGTCTGCACATCTGGGATTCCCCTTCTGAGGCAGTGACTCCCTGCAGGATCCCCACTGCTGGACACCAGCTGAGTCTGTTCCCTCCTGGGTCAGCACACAGACATTCTGGGTGCAGTTTGCCCTTTGTGATCCTCCTTCCTACCATGGCAGGAAGGCTGGAAGGAAAGCAACTTTCATGCTTCCATCCTGCACCCCTGCCCCTCCTTCTCGTCCTGGACACTTGCCAGCCTGTGACCAACTGTCCCCAAGAAATATTTGCTTCCTGTTTTTTTTGCTTAGATCTCCAGAGGCCTCGTTTTTCATGAATAAAATATGAGCTGTTCTCCTGGAGCCATGAAGGGAGGAAACCACTGCCAGTGCATTTTATTGCTGTGGTTGCTGATGCCTCTGGCCTCACTGACAAGGAGAACAGAGGAGAGAGGAAAGGGCTCAAGGGTTTAGTCCAGTGACTGTTTGCAGTGTGAGCTGTGCAATCTGGAGCCAATACTGAACAGCTGATTTTGTAATACCTCATTGCAAGCAGTTTGTAACTAAGGGATTAAAACATTTCAGTTTGAACTGAAATTTTTGATTATCTTTTTCTCAGGACATGGCTAATGCTTGGTTTTCAGTCTCTTTCCCACCTTTTTTTTTCTTTTTATTATTTGTCCAGATGAATGTAGAGTTGTACAATCTCTTTTCAAGCTGAATCACATCTTGATTTTTCTGTCAGTTTCAAGAGTTTATCAAGATTCTTTTGCATTAGCTTCAGTTTTCTTGCAGCTCCTCTTGTCTTGGCACTTTTTTAAGATTTAATAGACAGGATATGCAAATAATAAAATTAAATAATAGTGTTTACCCTGTTAGTTACTGTGCTTGAGCTCCTACTTTGAAGACTTAATGGATGAAGTGAAGGGATGTCAAATACTACTTTCTTACCCATATGAGTAAATACCAGAAGTATTTACTAAAGGGGTTTTTTTCTGGGCTTTAGGACCTATTATCTCCTAAACATCATTTGTCCTGTAGATTTCCAGGCTGCCAAGCAAAGCTTTTCATGCAGGTATTTTTTTTGACTGTTATACTGGTACCAGAGCTGAGATCTGAGACTGATTCCCACACCACTTCTGGATTCTCCTTCATAATTCTCCTAAGACAGTCCCTGAATTCAGTACTCATATCAGCTAAGAACAGATCAGTTTGGTAGATATATTTTCATCATTGTTTCCAAGTCTATTCTGAGAATGACATTTTGATAGAAACTACCTGAATGGTTAAAAACCTCTTTCATCCAGGTGGCACATTTACTGGAAAAAAGATTCTGCCAATATACATGTGGCAAAACTAAACCAGGAAAGTTTGAAATGCCTTGCCCAAGAAGAGAGAGGTTTGGCTTTTATTCCCTCTACTGAGCACATTGACTTCCTCCTTTAATGACTTCCACAATTACATTTGTGCAGGGTTTATGTATATTAATAAGCATGTCTTTGTGCTTGTATTTACATGTTTGTACATGCAGGGTATTTGTGTATGACACTGTATAGGTTTGATTAAATATGCATTGACCAATAGCTCAGAAAAAGGTCATAGATTTTGAAGGATATTAGTTTTAATCCCTAAAAACAAAATGCAGATTCCTCCACCCCTACAACGGATATTTGGTGGTTATTTAATCCACTTCTTAAATTAAACAAAGCTGTTCAAGACATTTGCTCAGTATTTCAGTTGTTGTTAATGTAAAATATTGTTTATTGCTGCACTAAAGGAGGATTCTTAGGCAAGGTGCTTCCCATGCAGTAGTGCTGTATAAACTGTGCTCGAAGTCCTCTGTGACTATACTGTTCTTCAGAGACATCCCTTTTTGCCTGATCAGTGAATTCCTATTTTAAAACCTCCTGAAATGCCATGGCGTAAGGTGATAAAGGTGCTGAAAGGTCACAAAATGTTACATATTGTCATTAGGGTGAATGTGAGCAGGGCTTGAGCTGTTGCTTTCTCTGCCTTCCAGGGGTTCATCTCCTGTTGATGGGTGATACAGCAACACAGATGCCACCTGCATTGAGTTCCTTCACTGTAGGAGACTTGTTAAAGAGAAATGCAGAGCTGAAAACACAATCTTTGTTGCACAATGCATCTATAGCAGCTTTAAAAATGGGATTGATTGTAGAGATTATCAGCCAGAAGCTTCACTGGGATTAACTGTGAGTGGATGGTTTGACCTAATACAACCAGAATACAGCAAAATCCCCCTTATGAATTTCCCTTGTTTCAGTGTATTGTAATAATCACAACTGTGCTTAGTAAACCTCATCTCAGAATGGAAATATTACTTATAGAAAGCAATCTCAGGGTACAGTGCTACAGCATGTTGTGTGTACACATGCACATCAAGTGAAAGGTGTACAGGGGAACCTGATACACCTCACCTGGTCTAGATTGTAGGTTATAAATAATTTTATTAGAACTGGAATTTTATGGAAATGAATGATTGAAAAGATAACTGCCAGAAGTAGACTTTATTTCTCCAGTAAATCAGTCAGTGTAAGCAAGATATTTGACTTCTTTATGCAGCTGGACAACAGAGTAGAAGGGAAGAGTATAATTAGAAAATCCTATGCTGCAGCAAAGTGGATCTTTCTTGAAGAAATGAAAGATTTAGAAAGTAAAAGCTTGTACTGTCTCTTAATGACATCCCACTGCACCTCAAAAAATATAACACTGGGGAAGGCTTGATCCTCATTAGGGAACTGTGCACCTGCAAGCCACAGCACAGCAGTGCACACTTGCTGGGGAGCTGATTAATCTAATTGATTTCCTGGAGATAGCTCTTGTAGGTGGAGTTAAACCTGGATTTATGACTTGCTAAATTTGGGCTGTGATTCCTTGTTGAACTCAGCAGGCTGGGAGCACAATGTGCTTCCTAGCAGCCGGTGCTTGGATGAAGTTTCATGGCAATGGGTGACAAAATCATCTCTCTCACTGAGACAAGCCCATACACAGCCAGCTGTGGCATGTGGGTTGTGGAGCTGGGAAGTGATTGCAAACTGCTGCTGCAGAGACCAGGGACTCCCAGGAGAGCTGGGTGGCAGCACGTTGTTGCTGAGGCCTTGGCTTTGGCAGTCTCCAGGCACATTTCCTGTGAAAACAAATGGCAGAATTGTTGTGGGACAGGTCTTGTTTTGTGTTGGGAATGACACCTGCCTCCTGCAAGCCCCCACTGGTACAGGAGAAGTATTTCACTCTCCTGTCTGCTTCTGGGATATAGGCTTACAAGATTTTTCATACACTTGACACCTCTCAAAACAGCACAGTCCCAAGGCAGCAATGATGGAGTGAATCCAACAAGGTTCTGTTTTCTTTTCATCTGCTGCCCAGATTGACCTGCTTATGTACTTCTAGATCTACCAGGGACACAAACTGGTCTTTAAATACTGCAATATGTTTTTTTTTTTTTTTGCAATGTGGAGGGTAGGGAGAGTGAAACTGCTCTGCAAGTTTGAAGTTCGATTTACAGGGGTTATCTCTAAGATCCTCTTTATGTTCCATGGAAACAACTTCAGGGCTTCAGTCACATCAGCCCTGTGAAGAACAATCTGCATGAGCCAGGTATTCTAAGTGGGAAAATTGTTAGACTTCAACTCCTTGACTATTGGGACCTGAAAGTCACAGCAGTATGTCATTTGCAAGGCAATTATCTCTGGAAGTGCAATATGGTTTTGTTTTACAACCTTGATGTCATAAAGTATTAATAATCTACCTCACTTGCAAACAAAAAAAACCCAACAAGGTACAATCATTTGTTTGGATTTTGGGTTGGTATTTATAGTCTGTTTAGAAGCTTTTGGTGTGATATATAGGTGTGAATGCAGGGGGTTTCTCTGCCAAACTTGCCTGGATACAACAAATAAACGAATTTCAGTCTGTTGGGAGGACAGCTGTTTCCATGACATTTTAAGCCCAGTTTGTAAGTATCTTCATCTCTTTTCTTAGCATGCTAAATGGGCATTACATGGCTTAATTCATATTTGTGTTTTGCATACAAAAAAAAAGTTCTATTAATTTCTTATTTCCTTTCTTCAATAAACATCTCAGATAGTCACCTGCTATTTCTGTTCTGTTACCACAAACATTTTTGGAAGTATTGCAAAGGATGTGAAATTAAAGGTACAAGTGAATTACTGACTGGAACAGACCAGATGCCTGTTCAGGCAAAAGCACCCTTTGAGAAGCTCACTGTTACCACAGGCTCAAAGAAAAGAGAAACAGACCTTAAGTGTGATTTACAACAATCATAGAATCTGTTCAGAGAAGTTTATTTTTCTTCAAGAGTTGAGTTGTCTCATACTTTTAAATTTTAATTAGAATTAACATTGTTACTGCTGTAATATGACTATGTTAATTACCTTTAATATATTCTGGCATTGACTTCCACAGGATAATTTACCTTTATTGCATTTTCCCACTTGTTAACTTAATATTTGGAGTTTTTTCATTTATTAACTTTGTATTTCTTGTATATTATATTGAGCTCATCTGTAAGTACTTAGGACTGGAACAGAGAAGGCAGCATTAGCTATTTTAAGGTGTGCCTTCCATACTTATTCTGATGAGTTAAAGCACTTTACATATCAGGTCAGTATCATTGTTTCTCTTTTGCTGTTGTGAAAGCAGTTGTTGACATGGAGGGAGTTTTCATTTTACACCAGCAGTAAAACCAAAAAATGGATTAAGATCCAATTCTCATATGTTGCTGTACAGTGCTCTATAGAATGCCACACTGGCTGCATTTTCACAGTGATTCTTTCTTACTGGAACATATGTACTTCATGCAGTGCAATTAACACAACTGAATTGACAGGAAACTGAAGAAGAGTGTGCAAGTTCTGGATCTGGATTATATCACAGCATTTGACAGCCAAAATCCATGTTATAAAGGATTTTCTCTAATAAACATTCTAAAATGAAAATGAACACCTGGCAAAGAATCAAGGTTTCTCAACCTTTCTACATTTGTTTTAGTAAGGCTGGGCTTTTTGGGAGTCAAGGCTGCCCTTTGCTCCTGGCAATCTCTGCAGCAATATCCAGTTGGTGAGTGAGGTCATTTGGGGTTTCTTGCTAATCTCCTGTCACATGACATAATATTTCTGCATAAAGAAATAACCTCCTTTTTATAAACCTTTTCTTTAAACCTTTTACCATCTTACTGAGAACTGACAACAAGGATCAGTGGATGGTTTTCCAGTGCTCTCCTGGTGACAGGATAACAGCCATCAGTACTGAAACATGATGTGCTGGGGGTTTGGGCTGGGTATTTATGCTCTGCCCATTACTGTGGTATTTAAATTAGGTCAGACATGGTCTTTGGTTGAAACCTCTCCGTAATTAAAAGCTCACCTTTTTTGACAGGAAGCAGAGGGCAGTTAGTTGTACTGTTAACAGCCTCCTACCTTTTCCAGATTCCTCCTGCCTTACACAGGAAAACTGCTACTATTCCAAACCTCACATACAGCTCTGGCAGAGCTCCCTGTTGTGAGACCTGCATCACAGCCACCACACAAACCTGTTTGGGACCAGCTGGATGCTTTAGTGACAGGAAATCAGTGGACTGTACGTGATCCTGCATGGGACTGTGGGCCTTCATGCTCCAATTTTTCTCATCTGCAAGTTGTTACAAAGATTGTTCCCTGTGTGCCTTGGGATCTTCTGGAAAAACATTCCCTATATTAAATTACAGTGTCAGAGCCTTTTTAAGGATAGTTTTGCTTTTCTGGAGAATTAAAGGCTGAGAAACTGAACTGGATGTTTCAGTGGTCAGTGCCCACAGCCACAGCAGCAATCCAAACCACATCCAGGCACTGCCTGCTGACGACATTTTAAAAGCCTGGCTTAAGTGTCAAAATTGAAGCCTCATTTCTCTCCCCTTCCCCATTAAATTCAGCTTTGGTTGTACGTACTGAAATATTTTTTGAAGTCTTGGACAGAGATAGAAAACTTTCATCCTGGCTCCTGTCCCTCAGCTTTGATCTTCTAACATGCTCCAGTTCATGAAAAGGAAAGAGGATTCTTCTGCCTCTCACAGTACATTCTGTAGCTCTGCAAGAAAACATCTGGTGCTTCTTTTGGGTCTAAAAAAGTCTTTGTGGCAAAGCCCAAACAACATGGAAATAAACAACTTTTTTTTTTTTTTTTCTCACAAAGTACAAGCTGGCTCCAGTTTGTTACAGAACTTACTTGAGGAGGTCAGAGAACACAGTCTTGACACCCCTGGTGACAACAAGAAGAGGTATATAGAGGAGAATAATTTTTTGGCATCCAATGAAAACTATTGATCCAGAAGGAATATTGATTTGCAATGCACAGAGACTGAGCTTGGAGAGTTTGCAGGCATGTCCATGGTACTTTGACAACTGGAAAAATGCAGAGTTGCCCCATTATGGGGGATCTTTGTCTCCCTGCTTTTTGGAGGACACATGGGACTATACAGGGAATTATCAGAGGTTTATAAAACAGGCTGTGCTTCACCTAATCAATAGACTGTAGGACACCACACTGGGAGCACGAAGGCTGGCTTTCTTTTCTGGACTGAATGTGTATAAAGAGAAGTGCATGAACTGAATGAAGAACATGATAGTGCCCAGGATCTGGTTACCTGGATTCTGTGTGTTAGAGGGGCCTTTGGACAATAAACTTATCCCTCTCAAATTTGATTCCAAGTCTACAAAATGAGGTGTTTTTTGCTCACCTTTGAGGTCAGGAGGCTTACAAGTCTCTTTTATCTCTATGCCAGCCTGGGTAAGTGCAACTGGCAGTTGCCCTGATCTTTGAAAATGAACTAATAAAGGACAGTCTGCTCTTTAGTCCTGATTTAGACAAGCAACAAGGTTTAGGGCAATAACAGGGAAAAGAAATATGTGGTACTGTGCTGGAATGATTTGTTCACTACTTAACCTCTGTTTTTTTTGCTGTGTTGTTCCCTGCCACCCAGGAATAAGATGTTATGCTCATTACTGCCAAATCTCCCTTCAGTCTCTCCATGCTCTGATCCTCCTATATTACATTTTTTCAGTCATGCTTAGTTGTAGATGTTTGAGTCTGAAATGCAGATGTCAACCAACACATTTCTGTTTCAGCTGAGTGAACAGCTATGTTCACAGATATTATTTCTCCTCTCTATGACTCATTTACTTCATCTGTAAAGAGGAGCTTCATCCTCAGACGAAAGACTAACGATAATCTACTGACTTAATACAAGAGCTATTCCAAGTTCTTCACTGCCAGTGTGAACTTGCATAGGGTATTTGGACAAACAGAATTTCAGAAGACTTCCACTTAATGGATGCTGAATTTCTCTGAATCACTTGCCTTTGGGCTCATGGGCAGAAAACAGCTTTTGTGATGAAAATGGCACAATTTCTTCAATCGTGCAGCATGATGCATCTTAGTTTTTTGTATTTGTGTGGAGTGCTGTCCCACATTCCTCAGAATCATTGCTACTGCAGCAAGGTAGTTTACTTTTAAAATGTGGAACAACAGGAACTAGACTGTGTTAATGATTAAATTATACTGATGGTTGGAGTTTAGGTAACAGCTAATGCACTAATTTCAGTATAGGAAGCACACTAAAAAGGCAGTAAGAGTTCCTCTTGATCTTCATAATTAATGAGAACTGCCATGATTCTTCAACATATTTCTACCCACACTTCCTTTTATGTTAAGAAATATACAGGAGCTCACAGAAAGTTAGCTGGTAGAAAGCCTTTCATAAACACTTTCTAGTGCATTGTACAAGCCACGTGTGCTCCCCTAAAGGGTGCTGGAGCCAGATCCATGCTGAATCCTGGCCAACAGTCTCATTACTTCCAGTGACACAGAACATAGTGAGGCCTTCAGACAAGAAGCATGCACACCAATGCACACCTCTGAGCTATGTGTACCCAAATAAGCACCATCAGCTGTGCTGAGTGTTTCTGGAAGGGAGATGAGTGGGATTCTCATCACTTAACTTTAAACATCTCATTTGGCTAGTTCTCAAATATCTCTTTAATTCACGGATGGAAAGGAGCATCGTTAGAGAGCAGTTCCTCTATTTTAGGTGTCTGCAGTATGATGAGGGGAGTTCTACCCCAGAGCCTGTTCCTCTGCACTCATTATATAGAAATCCTAGACAGTTGGCTTGGATATAAATGTCTGAAGATGAGAGGTTTCTCTCACCTATCTAGATACAACAGAATCTGCTGGATATTAGAGGCTTTGTGGTGGCTCTGGGTCAGATAACAAATGCCTGAAAACGTGTCACTGCTTGGCTGAATCACTGCAACCATTTTAATTTAAAGACTTGTTTATAAGAAGTTTCTGAACTTTAGTCTTGGCCTAGAATGAGTAAGGCCTAAAGCAGCCACTGATCCTCAAGATAAGAAGGTCTTTCAGCAGCTCTGTAATCAAAGGAAAAAACCAGCTTTTCTTTAGATGACTGCTTTAATCTTGTTCCTCCCACCAATGCTGGAATTTCGTGTTCTGCCCCCAGATGCAGAAGGCTCTTTATAGTGTCAGCCTGAAGGAACAGTAGGAGCTTACGCTGTCACTGCGGCTGCACCTTTGAGGCGCTGGAAATCACATCACTGAAAGTTGACAGTAATGAAGTTGTGCAATATTTTAAAATACAGTTTCTGCGACCACGCAGTTCCCACAGTACATAGGCAGGGATTTCTAGGCCTGTGGTAGGGAAAAGAATGAAGGGATTCAACCCAAGCCCTTGTTGGCATCTGGGGGTCTTGATGTTAGCCCTTCATGTGGCCTTTACGTGAACTGTCATATTTAAAAGGTTGGGGAACAAGTGTAGGATTTGGGCATTAGGGTGGGTAACTTACTGGTATGTGATTAGTGTCTTATCAGCTCTTTGCAGAGAGGTGCTTCATCTCTGGTGCTGGTGAATAAAATGCAAAGGTACTCGAACATTTTGGCTGTCTTTATTTAAATAATATAGATAACAGCAAAACACAAAATGTTTGCTCTTTTTGTTTCTCTAGATGCAGGCATGAGTATTCCCTTAGGTTTTGCATTACATTGTCTATGTAATGCTTCTGTTTGTCAGAGTAATTTAAAAGAAAGCAGCAGTGAAGTTTTTTAGACATCACAACAGGTAATGCAAATACTTGTCAAATCACAGTAATGGATCAGTCAAGTGGAGACAGCTTTGCCTATGTGTGAGAAGCCACTTTTCAAAACAAGATATATATCATATCACAGAAAACAAGAGGGTAGTAGAGAGTATTATCAGGCAAATGTGATAGCCCAGAAATGTCAGAGATCACATACCAGCTCTCTACATATAATGGTTTAAAATTCAAGTCATTATTCTGCTGTGTAAAATTAACAAGTCCTCACATCTTCATAGAGTGAAATTTAAGTGTCTCCTGTGCTCTCCCATGTCTGGGGCATCAGTGCAGGTTTCTTTGCCTGCACATAAAGCCCCTGTGAATAAATAAATGGTTACTGGGAAATAGTAGTGTCTGTGGGATGATGGCATTTCAACATTTATAGTCATCCTGAAGCTTTGGGACAAGCAGGTACAACAAGAGCTAAGGGACAGCTTTGTGGGAGAGCATTCCCACAAAGATAGAAGACACAAATTCAAGTCTACAGGCACTTCAGCCACATCACTGCCAGAGCTCTGTCCCTGGATGATCTTTCTTGCTCTCCCTGGAAATTCCCCTGAGAAAGTTTAGTCAGAGAAGCAGATTTGTCAAAATGATTCAAGGAAATGACTGCAAGAGCTGTGAACTTTTTTGTAGCTTCATCATATTGAAGGCAGTGGGCTTGATTCTCCTCCCAGAGCTCCTGTGTTATATTTTTTGCAAGCAAAATATAACCCCAGACCTGCTGACCTTCTTTGTCATGTAGAACAGGGCTGTAATTTAAACATTTATGTGGAAGTTATTTGTACTGAGAACAAGTTAGTGTATATAAAATTAAGCATAAAATTGTACAATTGATCAAAAATGAGGTTTAACTTCTAAGCAATTCCTGATTTGGAATCCTACCCTGAAGCACCTGAAAATATTAAAGAGGATTTTTTTTTTCAGAATATCTTTAAATTTACACTCCTCCTTACCAAAGGCATGTCTGCATGTAATGCTTCTTGTTAGTCTCACAAGGGGAGGCCACCATCATTGCTCTGCCACCATTTGGATACGGAAAGAGACTTGGACCTAAGGATAGGGACTGACTGAGATGACAAATCAGGGGTGGAGCTGGATGGAGAAGTGAGAAGTCCTGCTGGAGCCCAAGCCTGATTCAATAGGCATCTTCTCATCTTGCTCCTCTCCTGGTGCCATACTGTCTCCCTAGGCAACTATAGATTGGAGACGAGACAAAAATTCTTTCTTACAGAACTGCAAAGCAATGACTTGAGCTTGGATGTAGGAAAATGTCAGGGAAATAGAGTGAACTAGCAGTTGAAGCAGAGGCGTTGAAGTCAGGTGCTTCAGGTTCTATTTTTGGTTTGGACGAGCCATTTCACTCCTTACTTTGGTTTCCTCTCTGCAAGATGAAAAATGAGGATGCCTACAGCTGCCTCCTGGGACTGGATCATCTTGCTAAAGCCAGGAATGTCAAATCTTATATTCTGGGTGATGCTCAGTTGACCTCAGCTTCTTCGCTTTTTTATTCTTCTCTGCTTTGGTGCCTGCGCCTCCTTCATTTCTATCACTCCTCTGCTTTTTTGGGCTCCTGCAGGCAAAACAGAGCAGCATCACAGCAACAGATCTAGGGATTGCTGCTGGGTGGGAGCCTCCTCTGTTTCTGCATACCCTGGGGCCTTCCATCATAGCATCTAATGTGGAAAATATCCTGGGCTGCCCCTCGGGTGATGTGGGGTAATAAAGTACACTGAGTAGAGTGTACTGAGTCCTTGTGCAAAGCACTTCCACTCCTGTCTAAATTAGGGATGCAGTTTCAGGGCACAGGCAGTGGACAGGTGCTGGAACATGTACAGAGGAAGGCAGCAGAGCTGGGAAGGGTCTGGCACACAAGTCTGATGAGGAGTGGCTGAAGGAGCTGGGGATGCTCCTTTTCCTGGAGAAAAGGAGGCTCAAAGGGGACCTTCTCACTCCCCACAACTTTTTCACATGAGTGTGCAGCCAGGTGGAGGCCAGGCTCTACTCCCGGGGAGCAAGGGACAGGACGAGAAAACAGCCTCTAATAGCACCAGGGGAGGTTTGGATTGGATATTGAGGAAAATTTCCTGCTCAAAAGGATTGTCCAGTCCTGGCACAGGCTGCCTAGGGCAGTGTGGAGTCACAAACCCTGGAGGGATTTAATAGATGTGTTGAATTAGCACCTGGGGACATGGACTAGTGGTGGCATTGTCAGTGCTGGGGGAATAGTTGGACTCGATGAGCTTAAAGGGGTTTTCCAACCTAAATGATTCTGTGGCCCTGCTCCGTTGTATCTCTGTGCAATGTTAGCCTAGGCATGGCTCTGGGAGGGAACAGCAGGAAGTGGTGAAGGCTGAGTGATGTTCACCATCTCAGCCCGGCCATCCTTGCTTTGAATCAACGAGTTTCCAAGGCTGCAGGTGTGTTCTCTTTGCTGCGTTCCCCGTTAAATCCCGGCTAATTAGGGGTNTAAACCCCGGTTTTTTGGGGGTCCCTTTTTTTTTTTTTTTTTTTTTTTTTTTTTTTTTTTTTTTTTTTGAGGAAACACCGCCAGCTCCTCCCGCCTTTCCCTTCTTGTATCAATCAAAATCTCTACCACCTAAATTCAGGTGTGCCTCGAGAGCTCCTCCTTCCCAGAGCCCCTTCCCAGTGCTGAGGGGAGAGAGGCGGCGGCTCCCGCGAGCAAAAGGAGATCTTACGATTATTTCGGATTTCAGGGCAGGAGCGCTCGGGGCTGCGGGCAGCCCGGAGGAGCCTCTTTCCACCCTTCCACCCGATTCCGGGAGGCGCCAGGGCCCGGCAACCAGGAGGATTTCGGCGCGGGGCGGCCCCGGACCGGCCCCTTTGTTCGCGTGGGCCCGGCCGTGAGCCGGGAGGGACGGAGAGCGGCGGTGCCGGCCCCGCATCCTC
>WBNO01005189.1:75472-86947 GCA_013400575.1 Peucedramus taeniatus | reverse complement strand
GGCCGGGGGGGGCGAGCAGCCACCCACAGCCCCGGCAGGGTGCGGGCTGGGCGCTCGCCGCTCCGGGGTCACGGTAAACGCGCGCCGGGGAGGCAGCGGCCTGATGCCATGGAGACGGAGGTGGGAGTGGGTGTCAGCATCCATGTCTCGGTGCCGAGCGAGTTTTGGGTTTGAAATGGGAGGAAATTTGTCTTTTGTCTTTGGAAAGCTTGACTGCTTGCTGGGCTCAGTGTCCTCGCTCGGTTTTTCTTGTTTAACGATCCAGATATCGACATTAACCACATCCTGCAGGATCTGATGTGGGGTTTTTGTCTGTTGCAAGATGTGCTTCTGAGGAAGGCCCAGGTTGAGCTGCTGGCATTGGCACAGTGCTCAGGTTATGAGCAGCCAGGCAGATGCAGGACGGCTCTGCCCCTTGCATCTCCTGACACAAAACAGCAAAGGGTGTTTGGGGCAGCATCCAGGGATGGAGGCAGAGGCGTGAGTTGTTATCTCCACAGCATCCAGACAGGCTGCAGCGGCGTTTTGGAAGCGCTGGGAGACAAAGCACTGTGTCAGCACCGAGTGTTATTTGCTGCTCTGTTGAGCATCAGTCTCACAGGCCTACAAACCTTGTCTCAGAAGCTCATCCTGCTGGAATGGATGTCAAGTTTTACCAATCCATCCATTACTGCTGGCTAGAAGTGTTTCCTTGAGGGTGACTTGCAACTCAAGGACTGGTCTGCATGTGGACAGAGATGTGTTTGGGGTGCCTGGCTAGGCTTGTTGGCCTTAGCCTCTGCCCAGCTGCCTGATAACAGCATTCCTCTCCCCATCAGTGCTCCAAGAGAGCCCTGTTAATCAGCACGGCTCTGGCATTGCTGGTGTGGTGATGCTTTTGAACATAGTGCAGCACCTGATTTTACAGCTGGGTCTGAGATACAGCATTTTAAGAAATTACCTGCCTGCTGTTAGAGCCTGCCAGGGATTAGGAAGGAGGGAGTCTGCATCAAACAGCTGTGTTCTCATGAAAGTTGTCACTGCCTACCAGAAATCTCTGGGAGTACAGGACTTCAAAGGCTCAGCTCTGAGACATGGCACAAGTGACAACATTAGCACCAGCCACTGCAGCACAGCAGGGAGAAGCTGTGCTGGAGCCTGTCTGTCATTTCAGGAACAGAGATGTGGGGCTGCCTTCAGTAAAGGGAAACCTCACGTGTTTTTTCAGGAGATGCTCTTAGAGTCAGTATGGATGGGATTATCTGCTGAGGCCAAGGGTTGGTATGTGCTCCTCTAGCCTTGGAGGCTGCAAGGAGCAGTTCCTGATGTGTTTCCTCTTTATCCCCACTTGTGCTTTTTGATTTGGCAGAAGAAGTGATGGAGAACACAGAGGGGGATTTGCTGGTACCAAGGGATGTGGCTCTGTAAGGATATCCTGCTTGATTCTTCCATTGGGTGGTTAAAATGGATCAAGGCATGTGTTCCACCTCCTGATTGAGGCTGTTGGTTTTATTTATTAAAATGCTGTCTTTGTCCATGAAACTTGGGGAATTTTATATTTTTTGAGAGGGTGTTTTATAATTCTGGTGAGGACAGGAGACAATAAATAAATAAATAAAGCAAGTTCCATACCCCAGGTACATGATGCTGGTACCACTTTGCAGAGAGTACAATGCATGGCAAGGTTTAGATACTTTTAAAGCTCTGGGAAAGCCCAGGTATGGGTAGCTAGACCTGCATGTGACTTGTTGCTAGCCTGTGTTAGACACTGGTGTGCACTTATCTATAGAGCTATATGTAGATATTTATGGAGAAATCTATTTTATCATGGATGTGTTTTATAAATACCTTGTGACTCTTTTCCTCTCCATCTCCCAAGGGCTCAAGAATGACCAAGGAAGTTGCTGACATAGGTTGAGAGCACGATTTTTTCCTCTGTTGCTGACTTAAATGCCCCCAGTAATCAGTCTCTGGCTGTTATTCTTTTGTCACTGTTTTTGTGGTATTTATGGTAGAATTTCAGGTCTTGTTAGCCAGAGAGAACACGTTGGATGATAGTCCTGGTGATGTCAGACTCCAGCATGACTTGGGCTTTGTTTTACTGGTCAGTTTTTTAGAACAACCACATTAAGTTGCTGAATAAAGATGAAGTATCCACGCTCACTCCAGAGGCCCAGGTTAGAGTAAGGAATTGGGCTTGGTCTTTTTTGTGTCCTACTCCATTCCTGTTTTCTCCATGTGGGTCCTTCCTGTCTTATCCCACGTGGAAGCTCTTTCTCCGTGGCTGACACTGATGGAGACACAGAATTCTCAGTGTATCGTTGTACAAAGTCTCTTTCTGCAGCACCCCCGTGCTCTTGGAGCCTTTCCCTGTTCTGCTGAGAGCAGTCTGTGTGCTCTGTTGAGTGTTGATGTTAAACAGGACAAAGCAAATGCACTTCCCTCATAGCTGGATTTAATTTCTTGCTTTTATATGATTGTGCAGTAGCTCTTGTTGTGGAAAAATTACTTCTGTGCATGTGACTGAGACTTTCTGCTATTCCTGAAAAAAAGAAAAGATCCTGTTGAAACCCCTTTTAAATAAAACCTACAGCAAACTCACAATATTTCTGCATCAGACTTCTTGGAAATCATTCCTATATACAGTTTTTATGATCCCATTCTAAATAAGTGAAACTGTGTCTATAAAACAGCTGTGGCTGGTTCAGATGCAACATAAGCAAAGAAAGATGTGTGAAGAAATAAAGTCAACTTTTTCTTTTTTTTTTGTTGCCTTTTTTTTTTTACTTCAGAATGATGGAATTAAATATGATGCTGACTTGAACTGGCACTGAAATTAAGTGATATTTTCATTTCAGTTATTCATTTGTATTGAGCTAATGTTTAATCACCTGCATAGTTGCAGAGGAATGTGGCACAGACTGGCAAAATTCCATGTTGCAGTTTCTGAGCCTGTCATGGTGTCTCCATCTCCTCATCCCAGTCTGCTGAAGCACAAAGGGAATCTAAACTTTGGTTTATTTTGAGAGTTTGTGCTCTGAATTCTGCTGTTGATTCCCTTGATAATTCCATTTGTGCCTGTGAAAGCCAAATGATTATTTTTTGAAAATATTTATACTGTGTGTCTGTAAAATAAACACTTCAGAAAGACTTCCCAAGTACTTTGGGTTAGATGTTCAGGGAGATAGTGGTGCCATCTCTGCCACTGTTTTTTCAGAAGTCTTGAGAAAAATAGTTTCTTGCTATCTGTTTCTCCCAGGTCCAAAAAGGGTGTTGTAATTCTGACCTCCTTTGAGGTTTGTGAATGAAATGCTCTGGGAGTGTTGGGTATGTGGATCTCAGAACTTTTAAATCCCTTTTTGCTCCTTATAAATCCCTTTCCTGTGCTTTCACACGTGCTTCCTTTAAAAAGGTAATGCAAATTAAATTGTATTGCCTGTGCCAGAGCTCTTGGTAAAAATGAATTCTATTTTATTTTACTGAGTAACTTGCATAGTGTAGTAAAGACCACGTGGATATTGGTTACACTGGAAAGATTTTACAGAAACTTCAAGAAATCATCTGATCCATCTGTCTGTTCCAGATTGGATCTGTCTTCACCTGTCACTCAAGACAGAGGTTTGAAGATTTTTATTTTTCAAAGAATAATGCAGCAATGAAGGAATTTGCACAGCCTCTCTGGGCAGTCTGGCTCAGTGTGAACTGTTTTCTGTAGTGCATGTCTTCCCCTTTGTTTTGTTGTTGTCATTGTCACTTTGCCTGTCTGCCTGTTTCTGTACAAAGGACAAAGGTGTTTCACTGACAAAAAGCAACACAATTTCTTTTGCAGCCTGAACTTCTTTTGCAGCACATCCTCTGGTGGGGCAGGGAAGGCTTCCAGCCTGAGGCACCAGCTTCTGACATAGTCACTGACAAAGGATTTCTCTGGTTGATCTGTTCTTTTTCTTCCTTTGGCATATTCCTCCCCTATTTATCTGTTGCATCATGCTTTGACAACTTCTGTGTCCTGTAATTAGTACTGGAAACTTTTCAGTAGCCTGACAGGCACAAAAAGCAGCTGCCTGTTGAAACAAACAACACTTTCCCATCCTTTGTGAACACTCACATTCATGACCTGCAAGTGCCTCCCCTGGATGCAGGGACTGTCCTGGCTGCAGAACAAACCTCCCTAGGAAAAGAGGCCTCTGCAGTTGTGTTTAATGGGCTTTGTAGCCTCATATTTGCCTGCTGTATATTGTGGACTGTGCTACCTCTGTGGCTCCTGTCAGCATGAAGTTGGCCCTGGTGAATAAAGCCTTCTCCTTGGCTATATATAGCATTTAGCTATTTGTTTTATAACTGAAATCCTTACTATGCAAATTGGAGCAGGTCAGTCTGCAACCTTGGATAAGTGCCTTTTCTTTTTTTTCCCCTGGACTTCTGTATCCCAGCTGGTAAGTTTGGCATGTTTAGCTGATGACCCATCCACCAGCCATCCCTGATGGAGATTTAATCATGGACAATATGGCACAAAAGGGCAGGCTTGTGTGGAAATGCTGCTGAGACAGAGGATGCCTGTTGGAGGAAGGATGTTTTGCCTTTCACTCTTTCATCTGTCTGTTTATGTGGGCTTTTACTGGGGTCTGTGTAGAAGCTTTTTGAACTTGTTGAGTCTCATCCATAGGAAAATTCTGTTTACATATGTACACATATTTATGTATATTTCTAGTAAACAATACTGCAATATCAATGCCTCTCCTGCAAGTTTAATCTTGATGTCTCTGAAGCATCTGCAAGCACTATTCTTTTTTTTATATCTGAATCTCCCCAAAGCACATTAGCTAGGTGCTGGGAAGGTGTAGGAACACTTCCAGCACACTTACATGGAAATGTCAAAGTCAAATGGTGCTTTTTGGTGGTCATATGATTCAGGTTTAAGGAGTGCTATGATACTCTCTGCCTTAGGGTGCCAGCAGCTTTGATTGCCATTGTTAGAAGTGACAACTCAGTGTTTGCTCTTCCTCTTTGACTGAAACATGATCAGTTTGTGTTAAAGATGTTGTGCCACTGCTCTGCATTGTGTTGGAGGGAGGCTGCTTTTGTAAGGGCACTGTACTTGCTTGGCTAGATGAGATTATATCTTGATCTCTGTAGAAAATCATGATTGTGGCTTTGCCTGCATTAGTGGTATAGAAACAGCCTGTTTCTGTGAGAAGTGAAGGAGCAGCCAGAGACACGTGGTGAGTCTAAAGCTCCAGCTGGAACACGTAGTGCTGTGGTACTCCAGGAGTATGGTGGGCTGATCCATCTGTCCTGCCTACCTGCTTGCAGCCTGAGGGCATCGCTCTTATCTCCAGAGATATGAACAATTAAATCTTATTTTTAGCACTGATCTGTCTATCCAGACCCTTTCCTTTTGGCTGTTGGCATCTACACATCATGGCCTGTGTGTGCTCCTCAATGGCATGGCAGTGTCTGGATAGAGCTGCTGACTGAATCCAGGCTATGGAGCACCCAAGCTCCTGCTGGGTCTCTGCTGCTGTGGAAGGAGGCTGGGATTGACAGCCTGGCCCAGATGTGGCAACCTCTCCTGTTCCTGCCAGCCCAGCAGGTCCTGCTGGAGTGAGCATGTTGAGTCTCCACACCTGCTGTGCAATCTGACTGCATAGGGTGGGGTTTTACCTTTTCCCTCCCTACAAACTGCAATCCCATGTGTTACATACTAGGGTGCCATCCTCAGCTGCTGGTGTGCCTTAGTGCCCAGAGGCTCTGAGCTGGGATCTTGCCTCTCTCCATGTGCTGCAATCCACAGTAAACATTGGCTTTTGCAAGGCAGGGTGTGAGATGTGCAGAAAAAGGATCTGTGTGGCAGGAGGAGATAACATATCAAATTGCACCTTATCTGTCAGTATTATAGCTTGCCAAAATTATGATTTTGGTCATTGATAGGGATGTAATTTGAATATGAGAGGGGTGTAATTTGAATAAGACGTGTTCCTTCTTGTACTTTAAGGTCCATGAGCTATCCAAACTTCTGTTGTGTGAGGAGTGTGTGAGATGAATGAGGTTACAGGTGGTAAATTAAGAAACTCCATGATTACCACATCTTTACTGAAAGCAAACTCTCCAGATTACTGTTCTCCTTGTCTGCACCACTATTTGTGGTGGGAGCTGTGTGGATATGTCAGTGTGAGTGAGGGCTGGCAGTGTTTGTAGAGAGGCTCAGGAGAAAGCAGCAATTAATGCACATAGCCCAGAGGTCATTGCTTAAATGGAAGGCTGAATTTGGGCTGGTGAATCAGCAGGGAGGAGGAGGAGGGTGCTTCTGGGAGCAACTGTATCAGCATTGCTCTGTTGCCATCAGTACAGGAAGCAGGGTGCTTGTGTGGGTAGAGGGGATGGGGTTTGCACTTGGTGTCCCAGAGGGAGAATGGCTTTGCTGCTGCTGAGTGTCTTTGGTTTGGTGACCTCAGACCTTTCAAGAGGTACCAGTGGTGTAACCCCCTGCTCTGCCCCCTCAGCTGATAGACTGGTACTGTTACCATCCCTCTGTGTGTAGCCAGGACATCAGTGACCCTTGTGGAAGAAGGAAGCAGGAGTCCTGGCTGCCAGTGCTGTATCTTAGCTATGGGTGATTAGATGTTGGATCCTTCCAACCCAACTGGTTCTACCACAGAACATTTATTTTATTTTACATTTTGTATTTACATTTTAGCTTTCCTCCTGTTGTATCTTAACACCCGGAGTGTGAAGGTGGATTAGTTATTCTTTAAACATTTGTGAACAGTTGCTTTGAAGGAATGAGATCATGTTAGCTCATTTGGCATAAAGTTTGTCCCTGGCCTGGTGAGACATGGCCTGGGATGCAGGGATGCACTTTGGGTTGCCCATGTCTAGAACAGACTGAATTCAAGTGAGGAGGCTTGGAGGTCAGATAGGAGGTTCAGCATCAAGGGAAATACAGGTTGGCTATTAGGAAGAAGTTTTTCACTGAAAGGGTGATAAAAGTACTGGAATGGCCTGCCCAAGGAGGTGGTGAAATCACCATCACTGGATGTGTTTAAAATAGACTGGATTTGGCACTCAGTGCCATGGTTTAGTTGAGCTGTTGGGGCTGGGTTGGACTCGATGATCTTGAAGATCTTTTCCAGCCTGGTCATTCTGTGAATTCTGTGAGATGACCCAAGAACTGATGAGTCTCGTATCTCAGCACTCCTCAAAGGAGAGCATTGCTTGCTTGCTCACCATGGCACAGGGAAGGCAGACAAAGGGCAAAGCTGTCTCCTGGGAGCTGGGCACAATGGGAGAGTGTCAGAGTTGTGCAAAGGGCACAGGAGTACGTGGGCAGAAGGTTGGCTTGGATAAATCTGGACTGGCAGCTGGTGGGGGGTTTCCTGGGCAGCAAAGGCTGGAACTGTTTGGAATGAAATATCTTGTACAGTGGTTTCATAACTCATGGAAAGGGGCTGCAGCAGGGGCAAGGTTACATATTCCTATCCTGCATCCTGCCTGAGGTTTTGGCAGCTTGTGGAGAGGCAGGGTCAGGTTTCCCTTGGTGTTTGCACTGGGGCTGTTCTGAGGAGATTCTGCAGATGTTACACCTGCAGTGGCCCAAGGCAAGGCTTCTGTTTGGTTCCTGCTGGGATGGCCAGGTCTCCATCACAAAAAGGATTGCATTAACATGGTACCTTTTTGTGGTGTAATTGAGAGTGTGTGTAGACACTGGACAGCATTAGTGGAGCACAGGGAGGACTTTAGGGGCAAGCCCAGTGTGTCCCAAGGTACACCAGAAACTTGCTGCATCCTAGTTTTATTAACAAAATCATCTGCCAGTTTAAAGTGGTACAACTGCAGTGCCATCAGACAGGCTGGTCTGCAGAGCCTGCCTTGTAAAAGGGGGAAAAATAAGGGCAGAAGGGACCCAGGTCCTGGTTTTGTTTCATAATCAAAGTTCAGGACAGAAGTTAGATTACAGAAGTGCACAAATTAAAATATATGTATTAATCTGAACTCCAGTTAGTAACAGATAAAGTGCCAGGGTGAACTTCAGTGCTATGTTAATTTGGCAGTCAAAAGCCAGGAAATTCCAAAAGTTCAGATCTTTCTGCAGAGCTGCACAGCATGCATAGCATGGCTGGGTTGTTGTATAGCTCCTATTTAATTAAAGAAATTGTTTCTCCAGTAGAAAAATACCAAGCCATTATAATGGAATATATATGTCATGTATCATTGTGTTTCCTGCACTTGGCTTGCTCTCCTCATGTTTCTCTTGCAGATGCTGTTTTTGACAAATAAGACTTTCTGTGAATAGGGAACTTGGATTTTATCAAAGCCTTGTTCTGTAATGGAATAGAGTGATGATAAATGAAGTCTGAACTGACCTGCAGGACACCAGTTGTGAAACCTCTGTGTACATTCTGTTCCCTTCCTGTGTGAGCCTGCAACTTTGGTGTCGTGCCCCTAATAAATCTCTGCAAGGACACTGTCCCCTGCTCCCAGGGATGAACTCTAGGGAGCAGAAACTCATGCAGAACCCAGACCATGTCCAGGATTTTTCCCACAAATTAGAGATAGTTGTGCTCTGCAATTAGTACAGAATTGTTGCTATCTGCTGTATCAGTCCTCAGTAGGCATTTTGCCAGTGTGACGAGCACAAGCTCATCCGCCCATAAATTACTCTGCAGATTATTGTGATGACTTCCTTGAATGTACTTTGGCTTTTTCTACCTGCACTTTGCCTCAGGATTTGCATTGTGGTTTTTAGAGTGCAATAGGAGGGTTTTGCATATTGTTCCTTTAAAAAAATCTTGTTTTAGAAGTAAATCACAGGACATTTAGTCTATCACAGAGGTTAGAATTAGTTTTAAAAATACCTGAGCTTTTATTTAAAAATCCTCTAGGCTTTCTCTTGGCATTCTGTGCTAATTATTACAAAACTTGAGTGAGCAAGAAGACTAAACACACCTTCTGTAGAGGTTAACAACACACTTGTCAGCGAAATTATGTAGTGACAACAGAGCTTTATGGTTGAAAACCTATTTGAATTCTCCAGCTGCAAGAGAGAAAAAACCTGATGGCTGACAGAGGGTACCAGGATTCCCTGGTTTTCCCTACATTTAACTGTAAGCAGTATTTCATTCCTGCATTGCTCTGTCTCCATTTCCTCTATGGGAGAAGGAAAGGTTTCATTGGAAGAGGAGTGTGACCTTAATTAAAAATGAGTGTCTCTCATTTCCTCTATACTTCAGTTAAGTGCAAGGATTTACTCCTCATCTGCCACGTGCCTCAGAAATGGGTTTCTGGTGGCTTGTCAGGAGTAACTAATCAGAGAAGTGAGAAGGGAATGGCACAATTACCTTGGATCGGATGGAGCATCTTAAGGAATTAAAAGATAAAATTGCCTTTTCTTCTCAGCTTAATCTGTGTCTCTGTCAGCAAAGCTGCAGTTTGGCGTTATCATATCCTGTCTCTGATGGGATTCATTTCCTGGCCCTTTCACACCAGACTGAGCTCTTCAAGTCTGGCCCTTGGATTTGGATTTCAAGGCAAAATTCTGTTCTTGAAATCCCTAACCCATCTTTGCAGCATGGTCAGTGTTATGAGGTTGTGAGTCTGGGGCACCAAATCTTTACTTGCTCTTGTCTCTGGCATGGGACATTTGGCAGTAATATATCCAGAAGTAAGAACTCCAGGAGATGGGGCTTTGCTGCCTGAAAATCTCATTTTCCTGGGAGTGGGGAAGGTGCAGAAAAGCTTGGAAGTATGGAGTGGATGCAACCAAATGCTCAGAAACAAAAAATAAAATAACTTTAAAAAAAAAAAAAAAACCACAGTATCTTTAGGCCAGTAAAGGTTTTATATAAGGTTTAATAAAGGAATACCAGATTTGGCTCTGAAAGCTTTTTGCCTTTATTCTATGTGCTTATTGAGGTGAGTGCAAAGCTCCTCCAGTGATCAGGGGATCACATTCTTCTCTAGATTTTATTTTCAGGGAGGTGTTGAGCTTCACATACTGTTTTAATGCTTACAGTGCCTGATACTGAAGGTTTCTGCCCTCAGTAGTGGTATTTTCAGAGGGGAAGCAGGGGTGGCTCTAGGGCTGTTCTGAGGTGGGTTTGCTCTCACCCAGAGTCCCAGAAGCTCTGACAGAAGTCAGGGGATGAAACCCAGTGATTGTGAAGAGAATGACAGAGATCAGGGGATGAAACCCAGAAATCTCTTGGAGGCTAATGCAAGAGTGAGCCATGGTAGCCCTGAAAAGGGCTGAAATTCCACTTGCAGATGTGCTGCATCCCAAACCCTGGTGTTCCTCATCTATAGCATAAACATGAGGAAAGATGGAATAGTGTTTAAATAATGGCACAAGCAATTGATTATCAAAAAGTTGTCTTAGATACTTTCTTGTGCTAACCTTTCCCTATCCAAATAGTTGTCTTTGAAGTCACTGATCATTTGCTTAAGTCAAAATTATTTTAAAAAAAGTGTTGTCCTGCTTCTCTGCATCATTATTATTAACCTTTTGGACAACATGATAATGTTGATTTCCCTCAGTCTGATAATTAAATGCTGTTCTTTACCTTTTCTTTTCCCTAGGAGCCCCATCCCTAAAAAGGTGTGTGCATCTCTGACTGAAAAATTCAAATTTAATTTCTTACATGTGAATTTTCAAACTTAAAAAATTAGAAACCTAAATCTAGACCAAACTGTTAGAGCAGCATTCACATACAGCTGGTTGGAATTCTACATGGGTCTGCTCTTATAGGGAAAGCCCTGTGCCTTGCCCAGGGTGTCATGTTGGGTAAACACTTCTTACATCCAGATCCAGCCAGAAGGAAGCACCAGGCACAGGATGGGATTCAGGCCAGCTCAGTCTGGTGTCTGGAAACATGTTCTGTGTTATGTAGTTGTTGCACTCAGTAAGTCAAGGTGAAGAGATCCTTATTTTGGGTATACTCATTTTGCTTTCCTCTGGGGAGTGTGCTGGGTCCGGGTGTCTGCTTTGTTACTTATGCCTGTCCTGAATAGATGTTATTCCATCTGGCAAATAAGTACTCGTGTGTCTTCCTGAGGATAAGAGGGATGGATGAAGCAGAGAACCTGTCTGTGGATAAGCTGTATTGCCAAAGACTTTTTCTTCCAAAGACTTTTTCTTCCAGTGCTTGGTTTGTGTTATTTCTCTTCCACATTTATGAAATAATTGACTCTGAGCACGTCCAGTTGTTTGTTTTTAATGTGTGCTGTTCTGATGCAATAATCCATGATGCTGGCTAGGCATATCTAGATATATTGCTCCTGGTGAAAGGTATTTCTTGGCTGTACATCTGTACTTAGTTGAGAACAGTTCCCGTTTCAGTTTTGGAGACAAATTTCAGGAGATTACGCTCTGGAATGAGCGTTTCCTCTAAAGAGAAAAGGACTTCAGTAACACCCTTTTCTTCTGCCAATGAGAGAAATTGATACGAGTGGAAAAAACACCCCAAAAACTGTTTATTAACGAAAAAAAAATAAAGGGGGGGG
>WBNO01005189.1:61193-75454 GCA_013400575.1 Peucedramus taeniatus | reverse complement strand
AGGGAGGGGTGAAGGATTGAATAAATGCTAGATACGAACTCCCAGAGACTTACCTACACCCACCCACAGCAGAACACAAAAACTCAAAAATGCCCAGGGAAGAAAAGGACAGGGGCTGACGGCGTGGCCTGGAAAGCGAAATGGTGACGGGTCCCTTTGTCTGTGGGACGGGAGAAGGAGTCCAGGCCGGAGCAGACTGGAAACCTGCAGAATTTCTGCTGTGGGTCTCCTTGCAGCAGCCGAAGTTGGTTGATTTTAATGGTTGATTTTAATGCCCTTTCTCGCGGTGGTTCAGCTCCTCTGAGGCCTCCGGTTCGGGGCGGCCCCGCCGGCTCCCCAAAAACAAAAACAAGCCAAGCCAAAAACAGCTCAAGGGAACAAAAAAACAAAAAGGAGGAACCCCGGTACAGCCTGCAGGCTAGGGGGAAGGAAAGGGGGAAAAAAACCTCTTGCTTCAACCTAGCAAAAACCCAATCCGACAGGAGGAACAAGGCAGGATCCTCGGAGCACACTGGAGAGAGATTGAATGGAGCCCGCGATCCCAGGAACCCGCCCCGGCTCCTCTTAAAGATACCCCTGACACTCAGGGCATAAAGCGGACGAATAAATAAAATATAATCATAAAATCACCCCAAGACAGTTCCCCTTTTTGAATGTGAACCGATGTGACTCACATTCCCGGCCCACGCCACCCGGAGCACAGTGGAGAGCGACTGAATGGAGCCCGCGTTCCCCGGCTCCTCTTTAAGACACCACCGACATTCTGGGCATAAAGCCGAAGAGTAAATAAAATATCATCATAAAATCACCCCAAGACAGTTCCCCTTTTTAATCTGAGCCGATATGACTCACAATCAGCTGTTCCCTTTGCTGGTGGAAAGATGGGGAAGGGAATATTTTGGTCGTTTGAAGCAGGGTTTCGTATTGTGCATTCTTGGGATGCTTTTCTTGGTTGTGGGAACAGACAGAACCATTCATCTCGGGCTGGAAAGGCTGCAGGAAGAATCTAGCCGAGATCTAGAAAATGCTTGTTGTCTGTCATATCTTGTAGAAGAAATAAAAACAAAATAAGCAGAGCTGGTGGCACTGGAGTATCCAGAGGAGCAGATGGGGGTTTCTTTACTGGAGAAAATCATATTTCCATGAGGTTTTGCAGGAAGGCAAAGCATACAGCTTGTACAGGTAATATGGGGAGTAGGAACGATAAATAACATAGAGAGTAAGAGCAGATGGGGTTTTCTTTACAGTGTATCTGGAAAAAGTCACATTTCTATGAGGTTTTGCAGGAAGGCAAAGGATACAGCTTATACAGGTAATACAGGGTTGAATACAGGAATGATAAATTACATAGAGAATAGAAATTTTCTGTTCCCCTGAAGTTTCTGGATAGAGCTTAAAGACTCTTCTGGCTGATTTCAGTACCAGGGAAGAGAGATGGCTCGTGTGTTTCTTACACCACATATCTGCCTGTGTTCAGCCTCTTCTTCTGGAAGCAGATATTTTGGAAGAGCTGGAAACAGGTTTTTCAGGAGGACTCTGCTAATAGAGCCCGTTGGGAAGCTGAGGGTTCTGTATGGGAGCTCAGAGCTTGTTGTTATCTCTAATGGAGCAGGGCAGTGCCCTGTGGAGATACTGGCCTGTGTCCCAGGCCAGGGAGATTTCTGCAGCATAAAAGCTGCATCACTCAGCCAGGAGCTAATGTGGGACTAGGATGGCTCAGGCAGCGTTGCTCTGGGTGGTGAAGATGACCTAATGGTGTCATTTGGAAGAGCTCCATGCTCAGTGTTCAGAGCTTCCTGAAAATCTGCTCATATATATTTGTGTTGAAGTGGGGGAGAAACTGGTGACAGAGAAGGAGTATCTGTCCCTAGCAGCACACAGACTTCTTTAAAAGCATCCCAGACATTTATTTTTATCTGTGTAGTACTGACAAATTGCATTTATAGTAAAATTTACTCCATCCTTATTTCCCTGTGTGATTGTGAATGTGCAGTGTGCTGAGGCAGCTGTCCAGCCTGCAGCTTGTGACAGTGACACTTCAGGTGGATGAATTTGCCCATCAGACCCTCCCCATAAGCTGGCATGCAATGGCACAGCCAGGCAGGGGATCTGCTGTGGTTCCCAGTGCCATTTGAGAAGTTTTTGAATCTGTGACCCCAGTGAGTGTGGCCACGAGCTGGTTGTATTTCAGGATAAAAGCATCTATCTGTTCCAAGGGGAGCATGATTAGCAGCCTGTGGAGTTCATTTGGTTTTAGCATTAGTGTGTTGAAAGCAAATGTATTTGTGTAAAGATTTCTGGCAGAAATGTTTATGTGGTGGGAATACACTTCCTGTTGTTTCTCTCCCAGTGTAAAAATATCTAGTTGTCCTGAGAAGAAGCAGAAAATCACAATATCCTGTGATGGGAGTGGACAGCTGATCTTTAGGGATAATGAGATGTGGAGAGAGAATGAACTGAAGTTCCTGTTTCCTCAAAGATGAGCAGCAAAATAGAGGAACACACTAAATTCACTCTTCCCTAAAGTTTATGTGGTTCTGGCTGCAGAGTTAAGGATCCAGAGATGCTCTCTAACAGAAGATTGAAAAACTGTAAAATCCTTTTATTCTTCTGGTACCTTTTCCTACTTAAATTCTTCTCTACTGCTGTTTTTTCCTTCCCTGTGTCTTATCTTCTTATCCACATTCCTGGTTAATTCTACCAGCTGTGTGGAAGCACCAGCTGCCCCAGGTTGCTTAATCCTGAGTACAGCATCAAACCTTGTAACCAAAATGTAGGATCAAATAATGAGCAAATTCAGGATTAAGGTCATGTTGTGAAGAGGACAAACTTTCAGGCTGGAGGTGATGGATGGAGATCTCTGGGTAGAGCACAGCACGTGCCAGCAGAAGAGTTAGAAATCAACTTTGTCTGTAAAATCAAAGCCAGCCCTGGGCAAAATGTGTAGTATGAGATGGAGTGGGTGGGAGATGCCACATCTGATGACTTGACAGATAAAAAGAACCTGGCTGATCAGTGTTTCTCACCTCCAGATTCAGTTCCTTGTCTCCCTATTTTATGCTAAACAGAGCTGGAAGCTGCAGCCTCCTGTCCAGCTCTGGCAGCTGTTCCTTGCCAGCTCTGCTGCAGGAAGGCTGTTTTTTTCTTTTCCCTAAGAAGAGTTTCTTGCCCTTGTCTGTTATTTCTGCTGTGGGTGCTGTCATTGGAGCATCCAGCCCTGACTTCTGTGTGAGGTGAATATCTGCAGGTGTCTGAATCCACCCCAGGTATTGAACACCTTTGTGGGCACATGGGGAAAGGCCTTGACCCCTCAGTTTTTTGCTCAGGCTCCCTCCCCAGGATGTCTCTGCTGATCCCTCCTTTCTTTGTCTCTTTAAGCTGATGTAGGATGACTGACTCTTACTGCACTTTGGTGTTTCAGATATTTGTGAGCCTTCAGGAATACAGCTTTGGAATTCTCCTTGTGGTTTTCCCTCCTCTGTGTCTGCTTGCAGCTTTTCCTGGAGCCCTGCCAGCCCTCTGCTCACTCTGACCCAGCCTGTGTTCAAGTCCTTACTCATGCCTTAATCATTTCCCATCCAGTTATTGCAATTCCCTCCTTGCAGCATCTGGGAATCTTTGATTCTCAGGGGTGCTGCCTCTTTCCTTTACCCAAGAAGCAGTGTCCCCAGTTTCTGGCTGCTCCTTGGATTGCTCTCCTTGCTGTCAGGTTGGCATTGTCCCTGGCTTATTCTGCTGCCACCTTTTTTCCTCCACATCCTACCCTGCTGACTCCCAGCCTCAGCTTCCTTTTGGCTGATAGGCTCAATTTTAAAATTATTTTTCTTTATCCATTAGGAATGTTACTGTTTTTTTTTTTTTTAACAACTTAGTCATTTCCTTTATTTTTCCTTTCTTGTCATAAAATGTGGTTGTTGATGCAACATCTTGCAAGGAATTTGGAGGTTTTATTCCATTTGCCTACTGAGAAGGGAATGACATAAGGAAGGGTTGTGACTTCACTAATGGATAGTTGGTAGAGTTATGTTAAGTTTCAGGAAATTTGTTGTTTTTTTTTTTTTTCAAATTCTCTTGTAAATCCATAGGGTCAAGTGCCCTTTTTTTTTTCTGTGATAAGTTTTTGGATTTGTCTTTAAGGAAAGGAGATGAAAACCCATCTCAGCCACTGGCTTCATCTTTCCTTCCCCTGCCAGTCTGGAGAGGCTGCCCTGGAGGCTGGTGGGACTCAGGGCTGTGCATGAAAGGTGGTGCCTCTTGTCAGGGGTCTGTCAGCACAGCAGAGGCTTGGCAGGTGCTGAACTTTGGAGTTTAAAACCAGTCAAAACCATTTCAGTTACTCAAATTCCAAACCATATTTAAATTCTTGTTTAATGGCTCCGGGAAGTTTCAGCTTTGGCCCAGGACTTTGAGGTTGATGAAAAAAAATGTAACAGGAAAATGGCAGATGAGGGAAATGACCACTCTTGTTCTATAGGAGAGGAAATGAAAGGCTCTGACTCCTCTAGGGCTGTGAGGGCAGAGCTGGGCTCTGCTTTTTGGGAGCCTGGTCCATGCTCTCCCACTCATTCTCAATCTGATTTCTTTGTGCTCTTCTCTCCCAGGTGTGTGACCATGGAAGAAGAGGTGCACCATCAAGAAGCCTGAGCAGTGACTCTAGGACAGCTCTTGAGACACTGGCAGCAGGAGCCTGAGACACAGGACAGGAATCATGCTGAAACCAAGTGGACTTAAAATCCCAGGCAGGGCTGGGAAGCACTCCAGCCCCGTGGGAAGGGCATCAGGGACCACCACAGCTGCTGTCACCACTGGCTCCAAGGAAGGTAAGGGCTCCCTGCAGGGCCATGAGCTGCCCCAGGTGACTGCCTGGCTTGGAGGCAGTGCATTAGTGGAGCCAGTGTTCTGTGGGATGTGAAATTCCCTACCTGTATGTGGGTTGAGGGATCAAAACAAGTGTGACAGGGTGAGTAAATGGGCTCTCTCTCCCAAGTAATGCACAAAACTGGCAAGTTGTGGAGTGGATGGGAGACAGATGGATCTCCTGATGTTTAGGGTGACAGAGGTACCTGTACAGACACTGACATGGGAAGGGCTGTTAATTAGGCAGATGGGAACCTCCCCCATGACCTTAAACACTGCCCTGCAGCCATTGCTATTGGCCTGTGAGGATGTAGGAGTAATAACTGAGTAATAACTGAGCACTTAAGGTGATTTGGCCTGTGCTGTTTATGTCAAATTAGTGCCTTTGTTTAAACAGAAACATTTGAAGCCCTAGGATTTGAATAATGACTTACCTTCACATACCTACACATCTTGCTGTTGTTGATCTATATCCAGTGTATACATAAGCTATGCAGACTGCCATTATCAGTATAATTAACACTTCAAAAGCAGTTGAGGGTGTGTTTTGCTTAGGATTCATTTTTCTGGCTTATTGCCTGGTGGGTTTTCTAAAATTACATATAATTTAGTAAATATTCAAGATGGGAGTTTTGTATGTCATGTTTTTCATTTCAGTTTGTTAAAAAAGACTTTCTTCTTGCTTCTGGGAAAATACATCAGGATGATGTATATCCTATCAGAACCTGTACTTTCACTGTATTACACTTTCAGTTGAGAAGGTCACTGGTTGCCTCTTTAGGTCTGTCAACCTCTTGTCCTTATAATTCAGGCCACTTCCTACATGCCTGGTTACTTTGCTGTGTGTTTCAGTCTCCAAAATGTAGAACATTTAGCAGAATCAAGAAAGCCTTTTACCTCTCAGACAGTGTTTTTAATCAAGGGGATAATACTGGTCAAAATTAGCTTTAGCATGCCTGGACAAATTAGTCTGGGATAAAAATGCTGCAGAATGAGGGTCACCAGACAATGCTGTCTCTTGTCAGAGTAATGCAGAAGTGTTAATTATTTAATCAAAACAAAAAAATACCCATCTTGAGGTTCCTATTTTGCCTGGACACATTGGGATGGTGATTCAGGCACAACCTCTGCACAGGATGTTCACACAGACTCTGCTTGCTGCTGAGCCACTGACTCTGCTCCCTTATTACACATCAGGGGCTGTGCTTTGCTCATGGGTTCTTCCAGCTGAGCTCTGTCTTCTTTCAGTGACCAATAGTGTATGTGTGACATCTGCCAGTGTAAATTCTTTCCCCAAACAGAATTGTAAAAGCCACAACTCTAACTTGGCTTTTGCACATCTGCAAGGTCTTGTTTGAGAGGCCAATCACTGCCTGGGGTCATGGGCAGAGTTCCAGATCCTTTGGTGTGGTACAGCACTGTAGGGATTGGAAAGGAGCTGCTCTTCCCTTGCTGAGGACTTGGCCCTATGTGTGGATATTGACAAATGTTTGGATTGCAGTTTTGTGTGAATGGGTTAATATTAGAAAGCCTGATTTCTTTGTTTTGTGCCCAAATCTAAGATACTGAAATATCCTTTCATTTGTTTGCTAGAGGGAAGCATAAATTGACAAAGGAAAAGTTTGATAGGTTTGGCTGTGCATTTTGAAGTTATTCTTCTGACCCTGTATTTCTGAATTTCCCCTTGTTTCTCCATGCCCTCAGCTGTGATTGAGAAATGAACCTGAACTCCAGTGATGTTCCTCTATAACTCCCTGTTGTGACTCTCTCAAGGTGCTTTGGTCTGGATTTGTAATTGCAGCATGTTGTGAAGTTGCTTTCAGTTGATTTTAATCACATGAAAAACATCAAAATGAGGGAGAAGATCTGAGGCCTCTCTTCCCCCAGAGGCTTTGTAGTGGCATCTCAGCAGGCACAGTTGTTGTGTGTCTTGTGGTATGAAAGGGTCAGGCAGTGGCAGGGTCAAGGCAACCTCTGGGCTGAATGCAGAGCCTGTTTGCTGGAGTTCCTTTGTGCCTTGTTCAGCTCCAGCCATCTGTCACCAAGGGATGTGCAGCCAAGTACCCTGTGTGGCTCCAAATGGAGTCTGACCTTTGCTTGAGAAGTTCTGAGTTTTGTTCCTGGAAAAAAGTGGGCATGGAGAAGGGGAGAAGTCCTGAGATGCTGGGTTGGTGCTGTGTGACAGATGTACTGCTGCTCCTGTGCCTCTCAGGATATCACAGGAGGCTTTTGGAAATTGTGGAGCCATTCCTGAGCCATTCCTACCTGGAAGGTGAGAACAGAGCACAGTGGGGTTGCTTAAACCACGTGGGCTGGGTGTACAGCAGTGGTTGGGCTGTACTGTTACCTGTGGCACCTTCTCACTCAGGAGCTGTCCCTGCATGGCCTGCACCTGCTCTTCCTCCTGCAGATCTCTCCAAAAGTCTGGCCAGCTGCCTCTTGCTCCTCTCCTTTCCAAAGATAATCTGTGAGCAAAGTGTGCATCCCAAAATCCTGCTGACTTGCCTATGTGCCCTTCTCTGAGAGCAGCAGCATCTGTGCTGGCTGTGGGGCCCAGCCACAGCACAGTCATGGGATTCAGCCTTTGGTAGGGGAAAACTACAAGAGAAAACACTTTTTTTTTTTTTTTGTGTTACAGTGGTTTAATTCTATTCCAGAGCCAAGTGTCCACATCACTGAAACTCTAACCATAGCAGGCACTGACATGAATTTTGGGGATGCCTGCAGCCAAAGAATCTGGTGGTAGATGGCTGTGGAAGCTGGATTTCATTACATTTCCTGGGATTAATCAGATCTGGGTCACTAGACTTTATATGAGGACTTGAAGCTGTAGGAAGGAATCTCTTTGTGAGGTGTTTGAGAAGCCCTGCAGAAACCATGAGCTCTGTGATCTGTGTCTGTGCACTCACAGTGCTTCCTGGGAGGCTGACAAGGTTTTCCCAACTCCACAAAAATTCATTACATGCTCCTGAACTCCTGCCTTATTCCCTGCCTCTGCACTATCCTCCTCTTGTCAGAAAAGCCAAAGGAGATGTCTGCATTTGCTGGAGCTTGATGGAAGAAAATTAGGATGATTTGGGTTACAAAATACAGAGTTGCAACACTGATCTGTATGAATTTTCTACCTTCGTGGAGGATAGAAATCTCAAAATCCTGAAATGTGGCTGCAGAAGAGAACCATAAATCTAACAAAGCACAGAATTAAACTGCAGCAGTGCCCAGTCTGTTGCCTCTGAGATGTTCCTTGTTCTGGGGGTTTGGGGCTGGCTCAGAAAGACCCCAAAAGGGGATTATATCTTTCAGATTGCATGTTAAGAGAAGAAGCCTGTTCTCCAATTGTACCTAAGAAATGTCAGAGCCATTAGCTGCAAATGAATTTTTAAAAGCCTCACACTTTGATTCTCCCCTCCTATAAGTTTATCAATCTTGTCTGCACAAGTGCAAGTGGAGGTACTTCCCTTTATTCTTACTCTGGAATACACAAAGTTGCTTTGATTTCTTCTTTCTTTTTCCCCAGTGTTCTGTTCATATTCTTTTGTAGTCAAGTGTCTCTTATCTGCCTCTCATTTCTCTCTTCCTTTCCCAGGCATGGAGATTCCTCTTCAACATTTCCATGTACTCTTGACAGCTCACTTCTTATGTACCAGAAAGAGGGTCGATGCAGATGGGAGATGCATGTATACAGAATTTCATAATTCATGGCTGTGGGTTTCTACAGAGACCAAATGTGCTGTAGTCACACTGAGCCAGCTTGTCACACATGCTGTATCAGAGTTATTTCTCCTCAAAACATATCCAGAGTCAGTTCTGCTCATGGAATGTCCTCTGAACTTTCCTTGAGTAGTTGTGTTTCCTTACTTGAGCTGGTGCTTTCCCAGAGCCATGAGGTGTAAGAGCTTTTCTGGTGGTCTGGGTTAGGTACATTGGCTTGCTGTGGTTGTGGCCTTTTTTAAAAAACAGAAATTGCCATTTCCACTGAAAGTCAGTGGGGAACTAGCAGCTGACATGGACTCCTGGAAGAAATTAGCCTTGAATGATGTCCATGCTGGCTATCCCCCTCCCTTCTCTCCTGTAAAGCTGGAACAATGGATGAAATAAGTTCTGCTGTTTCACAGTAACTATTTTCCTTAACCAGACTGAAAATTTATCTATAGCTGCCTTAGGAGAGGATTTCCCACAAATGTGTTGGCTTATTTCCCATGTTTCAAGTGAAGAAAGTCACTGCTCTTGACCCCACATTCAGGAGAGGTTTCTGTGCTAAAGGTGTGGGTCATGGGTAAAGGGCTCAACATAATATTTGGATTTCTTGTTACAAAGCTCATATATCTTGGTTTCTTTCCCACCCTCCTCCTGGAAAAGCCTGCTTTTACAAGATGGAAAAAGAATGGAAGCTGTGATGAATGAGCCCACAGAGCCCTCCCAGCTGGTGGAACAGGTGAAAGCTGCTGGGAAAAGAAGCATTCACATTTCAGAGTGGGTTTTGTCTGCTCAGAGCAGTGTTAGAGTAATGTGGTTGGAGGAGAAATTTGCCTTTCATACTTCATTTGGCTGTCAGCTGGCTCTAGTGTTTGTTTATGGTTCTTAAATCTCTTGTTCAATTAAAAAAAATCTAGCAAAAGACACAGGACAAAAGAAATATTTGTATTTGCAGATGGAGCTGGGCAACACTGAGACTTCAGTGCTGGAGGCAAAAAAGCCCAAACTTACTAAGTTTTCTGTGAGTTATGTGCATCCAGTCAGAATCCAGCATAGACCTTGGATTTTAGAGGTGGATGCTGTCTTTCTGAATGGGCAAGTGCAAGTATCTGTCACATGAATTTCATATTTAGGCATGCTAACAATATCAAAACTGTTCTTCAGCAGTTACCTAGTTTTATTGCCAAAAACTATGCTTTGAGAGCTAAACTATACAGTATATTGTTGGGAGCCTGGCAATGCCTTCTTGTTTTCATATAAGTGTAAATGCATTATTTTTCATGAAGAATAAATGCACAAGGCTAATAATGTTGGCATAATGTCTGCTTCTGCAAACACTGTGTGTTGCTTTTGTTCACTAAAAATAAGAGTGAAGCAGACTGGAACGTTCCCAGGGCCATTAAAGAGAGTGGGATGACTGGCTCCATAGGGTAATTAAACTAAAATATGCTGTAATGAGGGTTTGCTAAGCCTGATCTGGGGATTGGGTCCTAGTTGGTTGCATTTGGGGTTTGGGTACTCATGGGCTGGGGCAGGTCCCTCTTGGAGGACAGTAACTGCTGTGCCCCAGGGCTGAGTTTGCATGAGGGGGTTAACTTTTTTTAAAAATTTATTTTCTAGAAATGTGATTTTGTTCTGAGGGCTGCTTCTAGTTTGAGACTCAGCAATTCTGTTGTCAAATTTCTTTTGACCTGTACCTGCCCCAAATCTGCTGGAGGACCCTCAATCTCACCATCACCTTAGCTCTCTTGCATTTACTGCCTTGCTCTTGCCTTTCCCAGGGGAAAATCTTCATTCCTTTTTATTTATCTGCCACAGTGTTAACAGCAACATCTTGGTAAATTAACTTGGAAATCAGTTGTTTGCCCCTCGAGTTTCTCAGGATGTTTTTTAAAGTTAAATTGGCTGGATGCATAGCAGTAAGAAGCAGTTTCTGTTGCTTCTAGAATTTTCTGTGGTAAAAAAAGAGGGAGGGCTGGTGTCCTTCCTGGAGAATTTATTAAGCCTCAGTATTAAGAGAGAACTTGGGGAGGTTCTCTCCCCAAGTTGGTGGCGTCTTAGCACAGGCTTTTTTTATAAAGCTGCAAGAAACTGCTGAGGCCCTCTGATTATGTATCAATCGGTTAATTCTAATTCCCAAATAAATATTAAAGACACTAAACCATGGTTTTGCCTGCAACAAAAGAAATAGGATTGTGATGTCCAGAGCAGCTGATTGACTGGACAGACATAGGGACCTAATTCTTGCTTGTTCAAAGGCTTTGTGCCTCTTGATTAATATTAACTTGGGGTGCTGTGTGCTGGTGAATTGAGAGAGAAGACCCCACATCACGGGGCCAGAGGCTGCTATTATTTCTAGCAAACATTTGATTTTGCTGTTTTGCATCAGGTCTCATGGAGTGATTGGTATTGTCAGTTCCCATCTGAGTGCTGTCCTCAATTAAATCTGTGATGCCAGCCTGGGGTTGGGTTAGTGATCCTGCTGGAAATGTGTCATTGGTGGTGGTGAAGTTTGATTAGCTCTTGCTTTATCTTAATGGCTCTGTATACACAGCATCTTCAGTTCCTTGGGGAATGTCTTGGTTTGGAAAGACAGGTGTCTGCTAAGGAAGGCAGGAACCTCCCCTGAAATGGAAAATGTAAACCCCCCTCTCTCCAAATTGTTATAAATTTGAAATTAAGGGGGCTCTTAGGCAAAGATATTGGAACAGTTCTTTATTAGGGAAGAAAATAAAATAAATAATTCAGTAAATCAAAACAACACTGACAGAGGATACAACCTGACACCCTGTTGGTCAGGCTGTTGGTATCAGTCCAATTAGAATGGTGGCTGCTCCTCCTGGAGTGGCAGGTGTTGGAGCAGTGACCCTGTAGAAAGGGTGATGTCTTGCACTGAAGATCCAGTGGAAGAGGCAGCTGTTCCTCTGGGAATCCAGTGGAAAAAGCCTGTCCTGCTGTCCCAATCCTCAGATTGTATCCAGTTGGAAATGCTTGGCTCCTCCCCCTGGGTGGAACATCTCCCAGTGGGATGCTGTGTCTCTTATCAGCCATGCAGGGACATTCAATGGCCTGTTATCAGCAGATATCTCCACAGAGGGAGGATTGGTTGTGGAAGAGATAAGGAAAACTGCCCACTTAAGGGAAGACAACTGTCATACCTCTAACAGAGGGCAAGTAGAATAAATATTGCTTGGCAATCCAGGACAGGGAATTAGGGGGTTGAGGTGCCAGGGAGGTGTTTGAGGATCAAATGCCTCTGTTACAGTGTCTGCAGATTAGCACTCCATTAATTGCCAGAGCTGCAGGATCTGGGTCTGCACAGGCAGTCACCTGGTCAAGGAGTTAACAGGTATCTGAAAGAAAACAAGATTGTTTTCAGGGGCTGAACAGGAAAAACTGCAACTGAGAGTTGCTGTTTTGCTGATCTAGGGCTGAGGTACAGCTGAGGAGTGGGAGCTGCAGCAACCATGGGAGCAGCTCTGCTGAGGGATCATTAGAACCTGATCCCCTCATTGCTGCTGTGGGTTTGGCTGCAGTGCCCTGTGTGCAGGGTATGTCCCTCCATACAAATCCAGTCCCTCACGGACACAGATGCTGTCATGAGACCCTGCATATTTATTCTCATCCTCATGGCACATCCTATGCCAAAATTTTCTGGCTTGGTTGTGACCAACACTTGGCTATTTGCATAGGGCTTGTATTCAGCTCACACGTGCCTTTCTTGAGCTGCTCTGCCTGCCATCCTGCACTCTGAAATACCTTTTGTACTGGGCTTTTTGAAGGTGGTGGTTCCTTCACCCTTTGTGGTTCCCCTCCTGAAGGGAAGAAGTTCCTTTGCTGGCATTCCTCTCCCAAGAAGTGATTCAGTGCATTCCAAGCAATAGAAAAGGGCGTTGGATCAATCTTAGTTTTATCAGTTTTACAGGTAACATACAGAGAAAACTGTGAGTCTGATTTTAATTGTCTTACTGATTAGATACTCTTAGAAGGATTTGATGTAGCTAATCCTTAATACTCAGCTCGTTCATTGTGGGTGAGGCATGAGCACACACCAAAGACATATGGAGGTCAGACACCCTCCTGCTCTCTCTGTCTGTAGCTCTTCAGAGAACAGCAGGGAAAGAAAATCTGCTTCCCACAGATGTTCAGCTTATGGAGGTTGGAATATAATGAACTGAATCCTATTCAGCTGGGCTGGGTAAGCCTGCAGTAGCATCACTGTGGTTGTGCTTATGCCCATCAGAGTAGGGATGCAGCTTCGGGGCAGGATCTGCTCCTGCATGCTCTGCCTCCAACAATTGCACTAATCCAGCAAGAGCAGATTAATCATTAAAGGCCTGAGCCAATATTCATTGAAATTAAAGGAAAGATTCCCTTTGGCCTAGATGGATTTGGGATGAGAGTCTGCAGAATTAAAGTGGCATCAGTCTGTTGGTACATAATATTTCCCATAGGTTGGAATTAACCATCACACTGACCCTGCATGAGAGCATCTTTCTTGCAAGCAGTCAAGTAGGTGACTTGATCTCCACAAAAGCTTTAAAACATTTAGAATACAAATATTATTCTCTATTTATTTTAAGTTCAGTAGGATATTTACTTTTTAATGAAGATGCTAGTAAGTAAATTAATATCCTGTTCCCATAAAAGAGAGAAACTGGTTTTTATGCAGGAGTGAGATCTGTAAGAAAACACTGTTTATCACAACACTCACTCTAAAATAATAAGAGTTGTCAAAATTGAGCTGTCTGTGGCTTCAGCAGCTCTATTCAAAATACAGTTGATGGTCTCTCTGCTACAAAATGTGTTTGGCAATGCTGTTTTCCAGCACAGTAAATGTGTGTCCTGTGTGCTACATCTGGACTATAAACCAGAGGATGCAGCAGAGCACTTCACTCCATGGATGTGTTTGCAGAATTCTTTGTGAGAAAGGAGATGTTTGTGAATGGGGATTTTTAAATGGTCTCAGAGGAAGGCAGTGATGAACTCAGCCATGAGTACCTCTTAAAAGCTGAACCTGCACCTAGGTTCAGGAGTTAATTTGTGTGGTGTAGTGCACTGCCAGTGCTCCAGTTGTAGGGCAGTGTAAGGCAGGAGTTAACTCTGCTGCAGGAGTGTTCCCAGTCTGCTTGAGGAATTCCTACCAAGCAGGAGCTGTAAGTCATTCTCACTTTCTGTAATTATAAGCCTCCTATGCACATGTGAAACCTCTCTGTTCAAGACTCTGAATGCCTCACCACCTCCTGTAAAGCTTGAAGGCTGTGACAAAGGTCAGTATTACCCATCTTTTACACAAAAGACAACTTAAAGAAGTAGGTCTTGCCCATGTCATCCTGTAAGTCAGAGGTGAAAGTGGAAGTTATCTTGGCCAGCAGATTTTTCTGGCCTTTTGTCCTCCCAGTCCTGGCATAGGAGCAGCAGCTTCCCTCTCTGATGTTGCTTCCCCTTTCCATTGACTGAAATGTTGTGTCTGTAAACATTAGTGCCTTTGGAATTTGGCTGAGGGTGTGCAGTCACTGAGCTATAGGGTAAGTTTCTGTCCTGCACATCCTTGTCTTATTTCACACTTAAATCTGCACAGTTCTTTAGGATTCATGTCCCTGAAGATGACAGGAGCCTTTTGTACTGCTGTATAACTTATTTCACAGAAATACTTTCTACAGAATATTTTATTTGGAGGTATTTGCTCAGGAAAAAAAAAAAAAAAA
>WBNO01005189.1:546-61051 GCA_013400575.1 Peucedramus taeniatus | reverse complement strand
AGAGCAGGTTTGTATGGTTCCAAGGAAAAAGAAAAAAAAAGAAAAAAAAAAAAATCACAAAAAAAAAACCCACACAAAAAAAAAGAAAAAAAACCCACAAACAAAAACACACACACACAAAAAAAAAAAAAAAGAAGGAAAAAAAACAGTCCAGGAAAAAAATTCAGACTGCCTAGCTAAACTAGCTAACAAGAAGCAAAAGCAAGAGAGAAAAGCAGAAGCCAGAGCAAAGCAAGGGCAAAAGCGAAAAGAGAGCAAAGAAAACCCAAAGCAGCCCTATGTACAGTCTGTGTCTCGCTGTCCATGTGGGAGTGAGCAGGCTGAGAACAAAACAAACTTCATTTTTCAGAGCCAGTCTCGAAGGTACAGAGCATAATATCCAGTATAACAGAACAGATGATTGGGGATACAAACATCAGAACGTCACCCTAGGACAGTATGATGTAGAGAAAATTCTGAACCCTGAAAAGGGCTTGGGGGTATCATCCTCAGAGACTGGCTCTGTCCTGGCTGGGGTTCAGAAGATAAAAGCCTAAAACTGATCATCCAATAAAGTGGTGAAGAGGTGGCATGAGAGACAGTCATGATCCATATGTGAGCCTTTCACACTAGTAAGGTGTACTTGGAATGGGAGTGTAGTGTGTGCTCAGGGTGCCCAGTGGGGCCCTGTGTTCAGTGCAGTTCAGCTCATCAGCTCCCAAGCTGTATCTGTGATCTCTCACTTCACATCATCAGTTTTCCCACCATCGCTCCTGGAATGGTGTATGATGTCATTTCTGGTGGTCACTGAGGCTTAGATCTGTTGGGTTTGAGAACACTTACTGTGGGGATCAGTGTTTGTGTCATAGCTCCTGTATTTTAGGATCAAATCTGGATCATGGTCATGTTTACTTAAAAAAAAACAAAAAAGACACGCACTGTAAATAGGTGACTTGGCTTTTCTGCAAATGATGCCTGTTCATGTACAGCTCATTGCCTTTTGAATTGGATACTCAGCTGTTTAAGCCAGGTATTTGGAATGAAGTAGATGACTCAGTGTTAATCTGCTCTCAAATATCCTATTTATTAGATTAGGCAAAGCAAAGCCAGCCCAACACACTCTGCATTCTGCATAGTGTGGGGCTGTGCACAATCAGTCCATTGTGTGCTGCTCTGTGCATGGATGTATGGCTGTAGGAATAAATGGCTGAAGGAGTCATGAATCAAAGCTGTGTTTAGCACAGTGCAGCCTCAGGACTGTGCCCAGGTTTGCCTGGCAGTTATGAGGTGGTTGTTTTTACCTCTGCTATAGTTCCTCTGGGATCTTGGGGTGCAAGATGCCAGCAGATGCCCCTGGAATCTCCCTCTTTCAGGTGGCTGACTCAAAGTGATGGTGCAATTCACATCTACTTCATTCCAAATACCTGGCTTAAACAGCTGAGTATCCAATTCAAAAGGCAATGAGCTGTACATGAACAGGCATCATTTGCAGAAAAGCCAAGTCAACTATTTACAGTGCATGTCTTTTTTTTTTTGAAGGTAAACATGACCATGATCCAGATCTGATCCTAAAATACAGGAGCTATGACACAAACACTGATCCCCACAGCAAGTGTTCTCAAACCCAACAGATCTAAGCCTCAGGGACCACCAGAAATGACATCATACACCATTCCAGGAGTGATGGTGGGGAAATTGATGATGTGAATGCTACTGATGTCATGTTTCTACTGAGGAGGGGGAAAAACTACATACAGGGGAGAAAGCCAGTGCTTTTCTGTCTGCTGGTACCATGCCAGTGGTTCAAACTCTGCTGTTTCTCAGCATAGCTGGTCACACTGAAACCCAGCCTCTCAGCATGAGATAAGGAGCTAACAAAGCATCCTCCTTCATTCTTATATGTCAGGTGTTAAATTTTTCTACTTCTTCCCTCAAGAGTAGGTGCAGACAGGGCATGAGGAAATACCTTTTGTGGCTCCAGGCTGGCAGCTCTTGTAAAGAGCAGTTGCTGTGAAGATTATCCCAACTCCTGCCAGAGGGAAGCAGAGCAAAGTAAAATTAGAAAGTCAGAGAAAAGCTTGTGGCTGCACCAAATAAATATTTCTGAGATTCAGCAGGTAGAAATGAGAAGTGGTTATCTGTCAAGAGAGGAGGAGTGAGGAAGGTTTTGCTGCTGTGCTGCATTGCCACATGTCTAGCCCTTATCATGGGGAGATTCCATGGTGCCAGCAGAGCACTCGCTGCCTGAGCTTCCATTTGCACAAATGTACCAAATAAAGGATGCTTTAAGCCTGAGCTGGGAGTGTGAGCCTCTGCAGGGCTCAAAGTGCAGTGGGAGCACAGGTATGACTGGCAGAGCTCATCACCTCTCACACCAGGGAAAATACTGCTCTGCACTGGAGCTCATCTGACCTGGCTGGGGTAACCACATCACTGAGCACTCTGAGGATGTACCAGTGGTTATAATGCTTCTTCCATAGCTGGAGTGAATACTGTGCCCACAGGCAGTCTGTGCCAAAGCTGGAGTCAAACTAGATTGTCTCCTGTCACTGAACTTTTCTTTCCCATGGACTGTTAGGGGTACAGTCAATCTGCTTGTACATGGCTGCTCAGGTTATGCCCTGTGAGTAAATACCCTGAGTTACACAGACACAGCAACTTCTGCATCTTGTTCCCAGTACAGGGAGCTGCTGGGTTCCCCTAAACTGGCTCCAGTCTGATCAGAAAGTAATAATTGGCTTCCAGCCAAAGCCAGGCTCTTTTTTTGGTGCCTTCTATTCTCCATTTGATGGGGACTGAGCTGATGCTATCATTTCTGAATGACTAAGTCAGTGGCCTTTCTGTGTGCACCTGCTTGAGCAATGTGCTGCTTGGCTGCTCATCTCAGTTGGTGCTGTAGGAGTGGTCCCAGAGTCCACCCAAGTGGGTTTTGTGTGAGAATGATGCCTGAGCAAAATTCCAATATGTAAAAAGGCTGTGAAATTTCAAAACCCTGCTGCTCAATTAGTTCTTCTGGTGGGGGGAAAGCACTGTGCTTTACTTGGCTGCTCTTTACAGTCTTTGGTGCTCAAGACAAATTTCTGCAGTTCAGAACAGTCCCAAGACTGTTGCTGTCTCTGTGCTAGTGCCAGTGTTCTGCCTGGGAAATCGTTTATAAATGTCTTATTAAAGACCTGTGTCTGCCTCCTTTTCTTTCTTTTTGTCATTGGATCAGCTCACTGAGAGCAGCTGTCTTCACTTCCATCACAGCAGCCCCCAAACCACACTTGTGCCTTGCAGATTCCCACAGCCAAAGAACAGCAGACAGCTGTGCACGCCTGTGTGTGTATGTGCTGGGCTTTGTGGGCATGGGGGTTTAGGCTGAGCTCCTCGAGCTTCTCCATGCTTCTTTAAAAAGAAGAGACTCCAAGAAATCAGCTTTGTGCTAGTTTTATGGAGAAGTGAGCACACGGTGTGACTGCAGCCCTGCAGCAGAGGCCGTGAGCTGGGCATTCCCTGGGGCTGCTGGAAGGAAGCTCCCCGTGCAGGGCAGGAGCCTTTCTTGTAAGTATCCCCTCCCCAGCTGGTGTTTTTGCTCTCAGGGCCATCTCTTAGTTTACCCTGGGCTGCTTTCTAATGCTCCTTTCTGCCCTTAAGTCTTTCATTGCTTGCAATGGTCTGTGCAAGGTAACCCAGTTTGGCTATGGGGCTAGTGGGACAAAACTTAGTGAGCCTTTGGAGCCAAGGGCTTGCTTGAATAGAAAACTGTATTTTCTTGTCAGAATAAGTTATGGTGAATAATGTGAGTAATGCTTCTATGTGGATTATTCTCTATTTGAAGGGATTTTATTGTTTATTTAAGGAAGAATGGAAGAATGTTATTTTGTAATACATCCTTTAGCATACTAACCTGGTGTTTATTAAATTCTAGTTTTGTAAATGTGTCTGTATGTTATTTCTAGAGATGAGGGGTGGCACATGCTGAGGAAGAAGTTATGGATGCTCCAATCTTTGTTAAACTTGCAAAGCTATTAAAGTTGTGGGATTTTTGTTTTCATTATTTTTGGTGAAAACAGGGTGCTTCTCCAGAGGTGTGATATATAGACCCTGTTTTAAGGCTGAAAAATGTTAAACAGAGTGTTGAAAAGTGAATGTTGAAAGAATATGGTTTTAAAAATAATAATTACTTAAAATTAAGACTTCAAGCTTGAGATGAATAGATCCATCCATATGCTGCAAGGTAATTATCCCTCAGTGAAAGAAACCTTGTGCATTTTCTACTACTCACTTGCCTCCCTTGTACTGCCAAACCAATCTGCTTTGCATATTTTGTTGAATACTGTTGTTTATTTTAAAAAAAAACCTTTAAATCCTCACACATAAATATATAGCTTTGCTGTTTGTTTCTTTTCAGAATTATAGTGGATTTGATCTGGCATAGCTGGTAACCCCCTCAGCTCCTCCATCCCTCCCATCTCTAGCAGGCACCAAGAATGTGCCTCTCGCCTGTGGCAGAGCAGATTTTGTACCAGTCAGCATCTTGAATGAAACCTTTATAAGAAAGCCTTTGTTTGGGATGTCTGTGTGAGGTTCCCTGCCCTTCCCAGCTGCCTCTTTGGAGGCAAATATTTGTCTCAATGGACATCTCCTTCCATTCAGTGCAAGACATCTTTGCAATGGTCCTTATTTGGTTTTGCTTCTCATTCATAATTCTCATTCTTACTGTCTTCCTCCTCACTGCAGTTTTATTTCTAGGTATGCCTCCTCTCTTCAAAGGAGCTAAACATGGGGATGCTGAACTTGTATCAGATCTTAATATCCATGCCCTTGGGGTTATTCCTGGGAGCAGCAGGAGCAGCAGATTTTCAGGGTGCCAGATGCAGAGCTTGCCTCTGTGCCAGATCACAGCCCCAACTTTTCAGCTTTGAACTTGCAGAGCTTTCAGCCGTTGTTTCCAAGTCAGCCATAAATCTCTGGGGCTCCTTTCTCCCACAGTGTGCTGCCAGGCAGTTGGTTATTGTCTGCAAAGTATTGCTTTTTCTCACAGGTACCTCTTCCCTCTCTGTTTCTGCCTCATCCTGCAGTTTGAAAGGGCCATGATAAATCCTGCAGAAAACAGGTGCTTCATTGCTGTGCTTGATAATTTGAATTTCCATGTGGCAGTGGGCTGGCTTTCACTTGATTGCTAACAGCATCATGTTTATGTAATCCAGGTTGCTTTGAGAAGCTCAAATCCCCATGTGGTAACCTAGAAATTCCATGTGGCAAGGCCTCACCATCAGTGAGAGCTGTGGAGGCAGCAGGCACCAGCCCTTCTCCCACAGGAGTCTGTGCCTGTGTGGCTGCTGCTGATGCTGCCAAGGGAAGAATCCCTGTCCCCTGCACAGGTGGCAGCTCCTGGAGGTGCAGCAGGTTGTGCATCCTTCTCTCTTGCATGCTAGACTAGCTGCTGTAGGTGGTAGGGAGCAGATGTTTTGGACTGTCCTCTGAGGGGAAGCTCTGATGAGCTCTGTGCTCCATCAGTGAATTTCTGCAGTGTTGTGCTTGGAGATTAAATGGCATTGCAGACCCAGAGAAGCTCATAGTAACTGCAGTGTAAATAAATGAGTAAAACCCACTGCACCAGGAGCTGACAGTTTTGTGGCTGTAAGGACAAGACCAGGCTGTCCTCCAGCTCACAGTGGAGAGTGGGGGGCTGTTGGATGGGGTAGTATCACCCACCACAGATCTTTGGTGCCCTGAGCAGGGATAGTATCTGGCTGTCATCCCCACCTCATCATCTGAGCATTGAACCAAGCAGTGAGCCAGGCTGTTCTAATGCTCCAAGGCTCTTGTATAATCCCTGTGGCAGTAAAACCAGACCTTATTCCTTTGGGCTGGCACCCCTGTGGCCAGCAGTAGGTTTTTCCAGCTGACAAAATCTTGGCTTCAAATGGGCATTACAGTCCCTGGTCTCAGGACTGTCCTGAAGCCCTGCCCGGGCTGGGAGGAGCAGAGCTGGTACCACAAGTTTTTTTTGACCAGTCTGGTTGCAAGGCTGCACTTTGAGATGCTCACAGACTGCACAACTTCCTGCCCCATCACAGGTCAGTGGCATCTACAGCAGGGGCCAGTGACAGGAGGGTGAAGTGTCTTCAGTCCCGTGCCAGTGGCAGCTCTGCCAGGCTGGGGCACCTTTTGTTGCTGGTAGTGGATGAGAAGTTTATTGATTACCATGGAGAGGGAATGCAGCAAGGATTGGGTGGGCAACTGGTGCTGCATGCCAGGCTGTCTTGTGATGTGGTGATGTTTGAGGGTGAAAACCTCTGAAAATTAAAATAGAAAAGGAAAAAGACCTATTTTAGGGGCATTCTAAAGCTCTTCTGTAAATATAATGTTTGTGCTTATTTCTGCCTTCTTCCTGACACAAGACACTGCTCTGGAATCTCTCTTTTCTATTTTTTTGTTTTTATTGGGTTTTTTTGTGCATGTGGTTTTGTGTTGAGTTTTTTGGTTGTTGTTGGGTTTTGAGGTTTTTTGTTGTAGTTTGGTTTTTTGTGTTTTTTGTTTTTTTTTCCTTTTTCTTTTCAATCTAGTGTGCCTCCATTTCATCAATTAACTGCTTGTCTCCTGATTCCCATGGCAACACAACAGTCTGTTGCATTTCTGAGTCCTTTGGCACTTGTGGTGCCTGGCATGTGTCTTGGGAGCAGTCAGACCACAAAAGGGTTCTGCAGGGAGTAGGAAATACAGGGGCAACACTCACTGAGCGCTGCTTCTCACACTGAACTGCTCTTCCCTTCCTCTCCCTCCTCCCCTTCAGATACAAGTTTCCTTTCCTCTTTGTTTCAGTTGCCTGGTGTTAAGAAATGAGCAACTGGAGTGCTGTGGGAGGTCGGAGGATGTGGAGGGAGTGAGGGGATGGATGGGTTCAGTGGATATGACCAGCATAGCATGGGGCTGAGCATGTGTCAGGGATCCTGCAGGGAAAGCTGTTCCTGCTGGTGCTGCAGAGCAAGTGCTCTCTTCCTCCCACTTCAATTTCCAGAGCTTTCTTGAGGGGGGCTTTCTTGCTTCTGTACTATACAAAGCTTCTGTTCACTCCTTCCTACAGCAGTTTCCAAGAGCTGGAAGAATCCATGCCCTTCCTGCAGAAGCCCTTGTGCTTCAAGGGATTTTGGACACATGGCTTTCATTGACACGGTAACAAGAGCCCTGTGAACAGGCTGAAACTTCAGTTAAACTTTTAACCTCTCCAGCTCTTGGCTGGTAGGAATTTGGCTCCTGAAGTATCGATGCCCTGTCAGTGTGGGTCACTAAAACTGGTGGGATGAGTTTGCAGAAAGAGCTCTAAGCACCAGGTTTGCCACAGTGGTGGCTAATGTGTAGGCTTTGTGAAGGGCAAAGGGAAAGCAGAGATTTGGAGCTGGATAAGATGAGCATGGAGTGGATGCTCTGTGTGACTTTGATTTACAAGTTGTTGCTCAGCCCTGGAAGCTGTGACCTACAGGAAGCCCATTTAATCCAAAAAGAATGAGCCAGCTAATGAACACAATAGGGTTGTAAAGTTGGAAAGCCTGAGTGGAAGAGATCCTGCTCACAGCTTGCTGTGTCTTGGAGCCTGGTCCCAGTGAGGGGAGGAAGGCAGCTGCTGCTGTGGAAGTCCTGACTAGCAAGTGAGGTCTGTTCTGGACAGAGCAGCACAGAGATCCTCTTGGATGAAGCAGGAAGAGCCTTCCTCATCACTGGCTTCCAGGTGAGCTGCTGAGTTAGAGGCCTGGTAGTGACCTTCAGAGAGCTCCTGTGGCTTCTTGGTTGGCATCAGCAGGTACTGGCAGGGTTGGAGTAGAAAGTACCCAGTTTGTTCTGTTGGGTGTGTTTCTCCTATGTAATTCTTCTCAGTTTCATACCTGAGATCTGTACCCTTGTTTTGCTGTTTCTTGGAACTTTTTTCTTAGTGAGTTTTTTTGTTGGCATTTATCTGGGGAGTCTGACTAGAACGAGAAGACTTTGCTACTTCAAAACAGCGAATCCAAGTGGCACAGACCAATAGACCAACTCCTTAGGTGCTTGCAGGCTGGAAAAGCTCAGGAATCTTTCATGGCAATCCTCTTGGGTGGCTTTCCCTTCAGCTGTAAGAGGTACTTGGAGAGTGGCAATGCCAATGTCAGCTCTCTGAGAGCAGTGCCATCAGCTGCTCTCACTTCTGGGCTATCCTAAGATACTCATGGGATTGAAGTCAAGTTACTCATTGCTACCATTTACCTTCTGAAAGGCTGGTGTCCATATGCCTCCCTGGGAGGAGCAGAGCTTAGTCCACTTGGACTACTTGGGATGCTGTCTGGCCATCTAGTTAGTGGGTTAGTAAAAGGCAAGAGAAATAAGTTCAACTTGATCATGGTTGCTCTTGGCTTCTCTGAAAACCTGCTGCACCAAAGCCCATTAGCTGCTCTGTTATTATTTCATATGTGGGTAATGAAAGCCATGTAAAACACAAGTTTCTACACTGTGGCTATAATAAGCAAGGTGATCCTTCAGGCAGTTCCTTATTTACATCCTGTACTTTTGAATAATTCACCTCATGCTCAAGAATAATGATGCTTCTGCCTGCACTGCTCAGGAGCCTGCAATGAGATTGTTTCCCTGAGATGTAATTACTGTAATTCAGCATACCTGCCTATCAGACAGGCACCTAAAATGAACAAGAGTGTGTAAAGTTCCACTAAAATTTTGGCTTTTGGGGGAAGTCAGTGTTGCACCAGGAATCCAATGAACTGCTCTTTATTTTTTTTTCTGGTCCAAGTCAGTTTTGAAGGTATTTGTTCTTGCAGTGAAATATGCTGAGTCTAAATGCAATTTTAAGTCCTGCTGCATTGTTTGTTCAGCCTTGGGCAGCCTTCCTGCCTTTCTTTGCTTGAGTTTTGCTGCTGAAGGGTTTGCTTATCCCAGCCACATTGCAGAGGTGCTTGTGAGAGCTAATGTGGTCTATATCTTGACCATTCACTAACACCTGAAATCAAGAACCATGCTGAAACTCAGGCTCAGTAAGACTAGAAAAACAGTTTTGATCTCTTCTCAGTATGGTAGCAGAGCCCTCCAGATTTTATCTGCTTGTAGTTCCCTGTACAGTAGGTTGAGTTTGGCTGTCCTTGACACAGTGGATACATGTGCACAAACATGTCAGTGACGTGATCTTTGTGTGTTTGCCAAGCACAAAACCAAGGTGTAAGTTGTGTTTCTAATTTAATTTATTCTCCTACCTATCACAGACCTTATTGGTGATAAACCTCTGTAGCCAGCTTTGGTTATTTAAATTAGAGTCTTCTTAAAATGTAACTTCCTGATCTGACTGCTTTATTGTCTTGTGCTATTAAGCATTGAAATGACAATAGTGACCTTATTTTCTGCCTATGATTGTTTTTGTAGTTCAGATGGATGGAGTCTTGTTTCCTTCACACTTCTTTTTATTTAAAGTCTTTTGTAAAAATCAAAAGCACTAAGCATCCTTATAGTCTTTGGGTTTAATTTTTTTAAGGTGAAACTGGTTCTTGGATGTAATGCTGTCCATCTGGTGGAGCTCATCTTGGTGTACTGTCCTCCAAAATTGAGAGTGACACAAGCTTGAATGCCAGAAATCTGCCCAAAAACCCCCAAAACTTCTTGATGAACACATGAGGTTGAGGAAACTTCCAAGGCAGAGTTCAGAAGCCAGAAGGCTCTCCCTGGGAGCTGACTGAGCTCTGCTGGGAGCTCCATGGTCTCTGTTGCCACCAACATTTTTCAGTTGGAAACAGTATTCACACAGCTGGGGACAGTATTTACTGTCCTTCCCATGCCCATCATGGGATTTTCCTGAACATTCCCCATCTGTTATGCTGTGCATGTCCCTTTTGGCTGATCTTCTCAGGAGTTGTTCCAGCTCCAGCCCAGTGAGCTGGTTGGAGATACTTCTGTTCATGAGAGGAGTTTGTACAACCACACCTTAATTGCTGCTCTCTTCTTGTTCAGACAAGGTTCACACCAAGCAGAGGTACTGCTTCCAGGGGCCCCAGACTGGTGGCCATAGAAATTTGTCAAGTGTTGACTCTGGAGTCTAATAAGAGCCACAGTGTCAAAACTGATCCCTCATAACATACATGATTTAGCAGAAACTAAGTTCTTCATGCTATGGCGCTGGTGCTCTCTTCTTTCCTCTTTGCTAGACCTCTAGCAAAGCTTTGAAGTATCTTGCTTTGAGAGCTTTTATGTTTCTCATTCTTTCTAGGAGCTGAGCCTGATCTGTCAGGCCCATTACTTGTGAAAGAGCTGTAGAAGTGCTGAGGACTAAGCCACAGTGATGGCTGAGGCTGAACAAGTTTCACAGTTCATTACACATAAGCACTCAAGATTGGCTTGTCTCTGCAGCTGCTCAGGGTGTCCTCTGCCAGACTTCTCTGGCAGCAAATAAAATTTTTTTTTCCTGGCTGTGCTTTAGAGTTTTCTGGTTGGTGGCACCCAGAAACTTCAGCTGAAAGTTGGGCTGAAGAGTCCAGAGAGCTTTCATTGAGCACAGGATATGTGAGACCAAGCCTCCTGCAAACATCCCCTACACCAGCTGTGTGGGAGAACCACACTTGGGATCTCAGGGCTATTGAGAGCTGAGGATGGCTGAGTGCTATGTGACTTGCTGGATCTTATTTTGCAAGCTTATTTCCTCAGTTTCTGTTGTGGTTTCTTTTAGGGCTTTACTCAACCTCCCCCTTTAACCCTCAGAGAGTTTTAATGAAGTTCACATGTCCTTGTCATTTGTTGCCGGGGCTCAGGCTGAAAGCCCAAAGTTTGTGATAGGAGGGTTTGACAATGGGGTCAGCAAGAGTTAGGTCATTGCTGTCTCATTTGCTTGGGTTGACTCTGTTCCCATTCAGGCACCTGTCACGTGTTTAAGGGTCCCCTTCTGTATTATGGAGAGTTTGGCCAATCGAGATTCTGCTGCAGAGTGTGAGCAGAACACTGAATACCAGCATCATCTGCAGTTTTCCTTCCCCAGGCAGCAGAGACTTGCTGGAAGGCTGATGCTGGAAAAAGGGCACTCTTTTATTGCCAGTTTATTGAATTCCTTGCACATTGTGTGACCCTGCAAGGCTGTGCATGAAGGTTTGTAGATGCTTCCTGCTTCAAGAGATGCTGTTTATATTGAACATACCCAAGTGTCTGTTCGCTGCTACATTTGCTCTAGCAAAGGGCACGGCAGCAGCTGGGAAAAATGGGGAATTTGTGGAGGCCACTGTGTGGTCCCACAGGAGCTGTTAGAGGGACACACATTGGGGTTCTCATAGTGCCAAGCACTAAAACATCAGTGCCTCACACTTTTTTTTTTTAATATATATATTTTGATTTTTTTTTTTGGGTAAAAGGATGACTTTGGCTTCTTCCTGCAAAGCAGCAGTTCACTGGGCTCCCTTTGGTCCTCAAGCACTTCACCACCACTCCTGTGCTTTCGAGCTTATCCACACTCTGGGGCTGTGAGGGGGCTGAGATATTGTAAAGGGGATGAAGACATGGGGTCATTTCTTTATGTTCTGTGTGAGACCTACAGAAACTGGGCAGCAGATGAAGGATCTGTGCAGATTGCTTTCCCACTGAAGAAGGTGTGTAAGTGATGGCATCACTCAGGTTTAATCTTCACAAGGGCGTACGCTGGCAATCTAAGTTGTGGTCCCAGATGTTTTCTTTCCGTAAATGCCTTTTCCTGGTGTTTTGACTTCCTTCTAGGACTTCTCCTTATACCAAAAACTCTTTTTCCTTGATCCACAGGCTCACCTTTACACAAGCAGGGTACCACATCCACCACCAGCGCCGAGAAGTCGGGTTCGAAGGTTGCCGAGGTGGGCGATGATTTCCTGGGAGACTTCGTGGTGGGCGAACGTGTCTGGGTGAACGGAGTGAAGCCAGGAGTGATCCAGTACCTTGGGGAAACGCAGTTTGCTCCAGGCCAGTGGGCAGGGGTTGTTCTGGATGACCCGGTGGGTAAGAATGACGGCTCTGTCGGAGGGGTGCGGTACTTCGAGTGCCAGCCGCTGCAGGGGATTTTTACGCGACCATCCAAGCTGACACGGCAGCCGGTGGCCGAGGGTTCGGGGAGCGACGCCCCCTCCGTGGACTCCCTGACAGCTCAGAACTTGTCACTGCACTCGGGGATGGCCACGCCACCTCTGTCCTCTCGCGTGATCCCGCTGCGGGAGAGCGTCCTGAACAGCGCCATGAAAACAGGCAACGAGTCTGGGTCCAACCTCTCGGACAGCGGCTCGGTGAAAAAAGGGGAGAAGGACCTACGGCTTGGGGATCGTGTGCTGGTGAGTTGGTTGTGGGGTCCCCCTGTGTGGCAGCAGCTCTCTGGCCACAGAGAGAAGGCACAGATTTTCCCAGGCATTTTCCTAGGGAAGCTGTGAGAAAATTCAGAGAAAGAATTAAAACAATTCTTATCTTCACTTGCTGCCTTGTTACTAGACACATGTGGAATGTGTTCTGGAGATTTGTTTACCAAAGGGTGGTGGTGTTTTGGTTGGTTGAGCAATGGGATCAAAGCTGTATCAGACTGTCTGGAAGGGGTTATGGGTTTCTTAACAATATAGTATAGATGAATAAAGCAATGGTTCAGCCTTCTGCATCATGGAGTCAGTGCTAATTACTCCCCCATCAGGGGGACCTCTGCATCGACAAATGGTGACCCCGAGTGGTTGACACCCCTGGAATGGCAAAGGACAAGGATCTGTCCCCCTGCTGAGTGTTTCTGGTCAGCTTCAGGATGAGACAAAAGGAGCACAGGGTTGGTGAGGTGTGGGCTGGAGCATGGTCTTGGGAGATGCCTGGGCCAAGTAGGGATCAAACATCTGCACTGTTATTTGGGATGCTGTGTCTCCTGGACATGTCTGTCTTTCACATTGGTGCAGGAGAACATGTCCCAAAATATATCTTGTATTGGACAAGTCCTGAGCTGTAGAAAGATATCAGAGAGAGAACAACTGAAATATGAGGGAAATAGAAGCAAAATTATTTATTATGTTCTAATCTAGTGGTACTCCATAATGGAGTGTATTATTTGGGCTTTCAAGGAATTTGCAGCAGTGTCTTGTTGTATGTGGCTGTACATAGTCTGAAAGGACTTGCAAGAATCTCTCCTGCTGGTCACTCTTTCTGGTGGTTCAGTTTTCTTATGTCAGATGTGACACAAACTCCTTTCCTGTACAGAAAGGAACCAGTAATTTTTAGAAGATGACAGGACTTCAGGAGAGATCACTGTTGGGGTGGATGAGTTCTCCACATCTGATTTTTGTTGTTATTTTCATTATTTGGAATAGACTACCTGATGACTATGCCAAAATGCCACAGTTGTACTAGGAATGGGTTACTGGAAGTTTGCCACCTAGTTTGTCATAATTTGTGTCCTAGCAAAGGAGATGGAGAAGGGAAAGAATGATATCAAAGACAGGAAGACTGAAGCCCTGCAGCTGTGTAAGAGAGTTTAGTTTTGTTAGTGTGTGTGATACATGGTGTGATATCAAATATTGGAAGAGCCAAGCCTTTGAGCACAGATCTGTTGTGACTGTATCCCCAGTAATATCTCTGTATCTAAAAGGTAAAGGTGACTCTGACCAGCAGCCATGACAGGTTGCAGAGGGGTCAGTCTTTGCACACCCTGGATAATCTGAATCCCATTTAAAGTTATCCATGTAGTGTTACAGCTGGTTCCAGTACCAGCAGTGGTTGTGGGGGAGGGCAGACAGGCTGCACATCTGTTTAATGACAGGTGTAGAACTGGCTCCACAGTCCATGTGAAACAGGAGCGTGTGCAGGGACTGTCCAAGCCAGTCTCACATGTTCTTTTGGGACTAGTGTTGGGTTATCCAGTAGTTTTTATTTTAGTTACATAAAATATAAACAATGTAAAGTTGGTTATTTTCAGAGGAGAGAAAGTGAAGACTGGTTCTGCTTGTGCTCACTGGCTGATGCTTAGTAAACCTAGTGTGAATATGTAGGTTTGTAGAGTTGACAGAGTTTCATTTTCTCAAAATTTCCACAAAATGTGCACAGGAGCTGACACTTGCTCTGCTTCCTGATTTCAGTAGAGTTGGCCTCTCATCCCTCCCCATCCCTACTGGCAGCAAAGCTGCTGCTGTCCCTGCAGTCCCAGGACAGGGTGGGCAGGGAAAGGTGGCAGCACTGTCCTCTGTTTGCACAAGCATTGGTGCTTCTTGTTGGTGTGTTACAGCAGCCACACATGGGGAAAAAGGAACCTGAGGGTCTGCCCTCTTTTGATGAGTTTATTTGCTCCCATTTTCTCTTTTACCTCTTGCAGGGAATGGGGGGAGTGTTCAGGTGAGAACTTAGGATTTTGCAAGCAGCAGTCATAGAAGGTAAACTGCAAAATATAAAATCTATGGTAAACCTGGCTTTGTTCTTTCTGAACCAGGCAAGCAATGGAATTATGTTCTCCAGACTTGTTTTACCCCTTTCTTCTCTTGACCATAAGTTCTCTGAGACAGGACCTGTCCCCTGAACACTGCTCACCTCAGTGGGGCCCAGACAGAGTGAATTTTGGCATAGCCACAGAACACAGACTGGGAGCATCTCTTCCCTGGCCTTCTCTTGAGTTGTGTTTTGGGAATGGTTTGGGATTTTAACTTGTTTTTAATGAGGGTGCATCCTTGAAAGCCTACTCCTTGCCTTCTCATTTATCCAGCTCAGATGTTACTAGATAAAGTTTGTGCTGTGATTTGTTAGTGTAATAATTAGCTCCAAGTGAGTGAGCCTGGAATAAGCTTAGTCTCTCACTGGTTCTAGCAGGAATGCTCAGCTTATAGAAACATGAGGAATTGTTTGCACACAGTCATGAAGATCCAGGAAAAGAACAGATAATAACAAGAAGAAATAATTTGCTGTTATGTTTCATTCACATGTGCTTGGCTTGGCAGCTTTTATTTTATGTATGGGAGGTGTCAGTTAATCATGTTGGGTATTGGAATACATAAACAATAATTCTAAATTAACCTAAGTTGCCTCAAATTCCTTGAGCAAATCTTTGCTCATTCTCTATGGATTGGTACAATTTTAGTTGTCTTTATTACTCCTAGTGTTTCCTTTCTGAAAGAGTATCTTTTTAATTGAGAATGGCTTTTAGATGTATGGGATCCACCAAAGGCTTTTCAAATGAGGGAGGATATGTTTTCAGTGATTGCTTGTGATGGAGCACAAGGTTGCAGGGGACCCTTCCAGGTCAGCCAGATGGACACCTGGCTCTCTGCAGTCTGATGGTGCCTTCCTTTAACTTCATTAAAGTCCATTATAGCTTGAAGACATTTTTGCTTTTCAGTTACTTTGTTCCAAGACCCTCTCTGACTCTCCAGCAGCTGCAGAAAGTGACTTTCAGCTTTCCATTATAAGCTTTCCATTAGAAGAGATAGATAATATTTGCCTTTGGCACTGGGACTTTGTCCCAGAGATGTAAAAATTGCATTAAAGAGATGAAAAATCCACCCTAATGTTGTAGAACTCCTCTCTTGAAGTCTGGCAAATAAATGTGGGACAATTAACCTTTGCTTTAGTGACAGCAGAGCTTCCCGAAATGGGATAATTGCTGAAGTTCTGTTAATGTCAGGCTGCCTTATTGCCTTTCTGCAGGGAAAGAAGGGCTGGAAACAGAGCAGTGGAGCATTTTCTGCCTGGGAGGAATTTCTGCTTGGTTTTTTGCCTAAGAAAATGTATTTTGCATTCTTTGTGGAGAGGCCTTCTTAGCAGCTGAACTCATTCCCCCTTAAATGCCATTGCTTTCTGCAGAAGTGGGGGAAGTAGGTGGTTTTATTGTATGTCACCCTCAATAAAAATAATTTAAACTAAAAAAATTCCTCTTAGAATAGGTATTCTGCCCTTCAGCCATGCTTGCATTTCCTCACTGGAATTGTGCAGTTCAGCATTGAAATGGAGTGATAAATAAGGCTGTTGAAGGGGCAGGGAATATCCCAGTGGCTGGTTGAGTTGCTGAGGGTATTGCCCCAGATACCTTTTGGATGGATGCCAGGTTTGTGATTTTGCTGGAACTTGCAGGTCTTCAGTGCCAGTGCAAATGCTGGAACAGCAGCACTCACAGGGAGAGTCAGTGAAGCAGCACTTCAGCTGACACTGGGCAGGACTGAGGGAGCCTGCCTGGGCTGCTGAAAATGGATCCTGGCCTTCCCCCTGAGAGTGTGGTTTTAATCATCTTGTCTGTCTGCTGCAAACTGCTTTTGCCTGCAGTGTGTTGCAGCCCCTGGCTCCTGGCAAATGATGGAAAGCACTCATGAATAAACAAATAAAGTTCTTTCTTCAGTATCCCCCCCATGTCCCTGCCACAGCCCTGCTCAGCCACCCTGGAGCTGCAGAAAGCACTGAACCTCCTGAGTGAGAAATAATTTCCTGAGAAGCTCCCTGGGCAGGAGAATTGCAGCCTAAGCCCTTCTCCTTGGGCAGAGACAACTCACTGCTCTGCTGCCAAAATCCCTGAGCTATTTCAGTGCCTGAGACTGAAGCCTTGCTGCTGGAAAGGCATGCAAGGTGTCATGAAGGAAGGATTCCTGCTCTTGATTTTCTGGTTAACCATTGGAGCTCTCTCAGTTTGTGACAGAGGTGCAGCAATGCTCCTGTGTGGCCTTTTTCAGACAATCACCAGGCATATTCCCTTATTGCTAACCAGGCAGAAAAGAAGGAAGCATCCCGTTCTGTAGTTCTATCAAGGCAGGATTCTCAGTATTCCACTGCCTGCTTAGAGCTCCAGCAATTGCTGTGTCATGACTAGAGAGTGTAGCAGAGTGGCAGTGTGGGAATGATGGATCTGTCCCTGTGGAAGTTTGTGACAGGCAATGGGAAGTGCAGCATCCCAGCTGTTTGCAGGATTCAAGAGATAAGAAAACATCTGGGACTCCTTGTTGGAGCTCTTTCCTCACTATATGAGATTGTTGCTAAAAAGGGGCTTTTACAGGAGTGTGTAGTGTCAGGATAAGGGGGAAAGGCTTCAGACTGACAGAGTAGGGTTAGATTTGATATTAGGAAATGTTTTTCCTGGTGAAGGTGCTGAGACCCTGGCACAGGCTGTCCAGAGAAGCTGTGGCTGCCCCATCTCTGGAAATGCTCAGGGCAAGGTTGCATGGGGCTTGGAGCAAGGTGGAAGGTGTCCCTGCCCATGGCAGGGGTGGAACAAGATGAACTTTAAGGTCCCTTCTAACCTAACAATCTTGTTTCTGTGCAGTGAAACAAAGAGGGAAATAAATAGCCCAAAGCACCTGCCCTGCCCTGCTGCCACATTAACCCTTAGAAGCTCTCTGTGCTTACCCTCCTAACCACTAATTTGGGCTGAGCCACTGCCTGGCCCTTGTCTGCTGGGTGCAGTATCTGTAGTTAAATGGGAGCTGTAAGGGGGCTGTGATGGAGCAAACTGTGTTAATAACACGGGTGGACTTGATATTGGAGACAGCCCCAGGAGATGCTGTAATTCCAGGCTTTCCTCTTACACCACCTCCCTAGGATATTATTTTCTCACTGGTGCCTGACAGATAAATGCACAGAAATGTCTTGCATCAGCAGTGCTGTCAAACTCATTGCTGTGCAATGCTGACTTGTGCTGTGGGGATGGGTAGGCACAAAGATGAGTGATTGGATGAAAAAAACTATAAAAATTCCTGTAGCTTCACATGCAGAGGGCTGGCCTGTAATTCCTGGCTGTTTGTTTCTCCCCTTACCTTAAAAGCCAGTTCTGGCATTCTCAGATGACATGGTATTTATTCAATCAGATAAAGCTGCTGATGGCCAGGTTGCACATGGAGGTAAGTTGTATTTACAGATAAACCTGACCATAAGCCAGTTCTCCACCTTTCACCAGCTGCTGAACACTGGCCCTGGCTGTAGCTGGGGCACAGCCCCAGTATGTGATGGCCACATCTCCCATAGACACATTTACCCCCTGGCATTATTTCAGGTGATCTCTAGTAGCTGGACCCACAGCCTGTGGCTTTGCCAGAAGCACCCTCTGTAAATCAAGTGTCATTGTACAGTGATTTTCAATGCTTGGAAGAGCTAAACTTTGTATGATGGGAAAACACAGCTCCTGCCTCTCTCAGCTTGGGTGGAAATAGGATCCTTTAGTGGGTGGATGAGTATGGGGAGGGGAAAATAAACCCAGCCATTCATCCCCAAGGGAAGGGATGGTTGCTCCAGTTTACAGGCAGGTACAGCTCTAACCAGAACAAGCCACACTTGTCCAGTAAAGGTGGTTACCAAATTCTTGTTGGCATCATCCAGTAACAGAGTGGAATAAGCTGATGTGCTGCACACAAAAAGTACTTGAAGGTCCCCAGAGTGTGAAGCAAGTGTGCTGTGTGTGCTCTTTTCCCCCACTCCTTCCTTCCTCTTTCCAGAGGTGAGCAGCAGGAGGGTCTCAGGGCTCTGCTGGGGCCCAGCACGGGACCCAGGAGCTCTGCAGAGGAGGCTTGTCCATGTGCTGGCACTTTGTGTGCCCACCTCACCCTCTGGTCAGCAGCCCTGTCTTGTGGAAACACTTTGAAAGTCAGTTTAAATGGGTAAATTAGAATGTTAAACAGAAAGGACAGGGTTATCTCTGGATTTCTGCATGGGAATATGATCATGCAGGTGTCTCAGCCATTGCTGACCCCTGAATGTGCATGACATGGTTGGGGACAGTCCCTGTTGGCCTGAAAGGCACAGAGAATTTTATTTTTCTCTTCTTCCTCAGCAGTATTGGAGTGTATTGCAAGCAAAGCAATGCCCACAGGCCATAGGGTGAGGGCAGTTCCCAAGAGGTTCTTGCTTAGAGCAAGAAACTGCAGTGTGATGAGCAGGGCCATGAGGAGCAAAGAGCAAACCCAGGCTGGAGGGGGTGTTACTCACAGCAGCCAGACTGAGATCTGTCCTGCTGCTAATCTGGTAAATAGTTTAAATGATATGTTAGCTCTGTTGAAGACAGTGTCAGGAAGGATTAGCATCATTGTCTTTTCAGCCCTGGAATACTGGTCTGGATCCCATTTTGTCGTTTTGATGGGATAAGCCCAGTAAAATGTGATGTCAGTGATACTACAATTAGCAGGGAAGGTGTGTAGATGTCCTTCTATGACTGCATGTTGCTGCTCTGACTCACCAGTACATACAGACCTGCAGAATATCCTCTAAATGTCCTTGGCTTCATATTGTTGTGAAGATAAAGCCCAAGACTGTCCCTTGAAACTACTGGGGTTGTTACACTGGGGAAGGGATCAATCAGCAAGATAATCTTTGATTTAAAGGCATGAGAAAGGGGGCAGAGAGCTTCAGTCTGGAGCTGAATGTTCCAGGTGCTCCAAGGTGTGTGGCTTGGAGGCTGCTCAACTCCAGCTGAAGAGGAAGGGCTACCCCAAGCTTAAACTTAAGTTTAAACTTAACCATGAGTGGTTTTACCTGAAATGGAGAAACTTGGAGTGTTGACACTGGTCAAAATAATCTCCAAACCAAAAAGTCTAATATCACTGTGTCAATATTGTTTCCATTTTTTGGAACTTCCAGAAGGAGCTCTTTTTAGCTGCTTTATGCTTGGTTGTTGTTGTTTTTCCCAAAACAACTATAAAAGCATTAACACTTCATATTGGTAAAATCCCATTCTCTTGGGCATGAATAATCTCAGCAATAGTTTGGGTAAGTTATCTGTTAAAGGCTTCTCAGAAAAGCTTTGGGAGTTTTGTTCATTTTTGAGTGAAACTTGTCAACTCCAGAAGCCATGACATGTCTGAACTGGGATTGGTGGCAGCCTTGTTAATTCTGTGCTGTCTCAGGCTTTAGCAGAGAGAGGACTTGCCCTCTCCACTTTGTCCTTGCTTCACTCCAGACTCTGGGCATGTTGAAGATGTGGCTGTGACTGACCAGTGGCCAGGCTGAGAGATGCAGACAAGTTCCCTGTAGAGAAATTCATGACTTGGAGTGGCACTGATGCCAGCATTGGGCTGGGATGTTCTGGGTTGAAATCCTGGGTCTCCCTGCCATGGGAGCCATCCATGCTCAGCTGTGTTCACACCTGGGTTACAGATAGTGGTATCCAAGCCAGGGATGGCTCTGAGCTCCCATGAGTTATGCCATGCCATTACTAAACTTCCTTGGCTGCCTTGCATCCTCTGCCAAGGTGATGCCTCTGATTTATTGGAGGGTCTGATAGAATCAGACATTCTGTTCTGATGAGACCGTTTCATCCACAGGCACAACCTGCTGACTGGCTTCCTCAAAGCATTATTTATTTTAGCAGCATTAGCTAAACAAATCTGCATGTCTGAGACGGGTGAATTTTCTGGGCTCTCCATCCATCAAAGTTTTTGCATGCCTGCCAAAAGATGGGAAGTTCAGCAAGAGGCTCAAGCACTGGAATTGTGCAATGTGACAGCCTGATCTTGGCTTCTGACTGCCCTGTCAGCTGGGCTGTGGAGAGCCCAGGCTCTGGAGAGCAGATGTGCCCCCCTTGGCTTGGGGGAGAACGTGGTGCTGGATGGCAGGGTGTGTTTTACAGAGAGGGTGGCAGAATAATTAAAGCTCCAGAGTGAAAATAGAACACACTGCTCTGGAAGGAGAGAATAATGTGGCTGTTCAGGGGAGTTTTGGACCTGATCTGGGCTTAGAGCTCTCTGACATGGGGCTTTTGGGTGGGAGCATGACCTGCACTCTTACTGCAGAGTTTTAGTGTTGGCATAAATAATATGTGTGTCAGGTCAATAGGGGCAGTTTTTTACTCTCTTGGTTGGAAACAGCTTTCTCAAATAAATAATACTGATGAGGACATAACTGAGTGGTTCTTTGTGTGGGTGGAAGAGTGGGACCCTGCAGTAGATGCCATGGTCACACTGATGGAGGGAGCTCATTGGATTTTTACAACTCACATGAGACACTGTCAGGGTCATATGGCTTGGTAAAGGAAATATCTGACTCAACATCTGGAATTAAAACTCAATAAAAATAAAATTTAGGGGGCACACCAGCAATGCTAAGTTCCTATGAATGACATTAAGATTAATTACACTTATATGGAGTTCAACTTACAGCTAAAGAAATGTATTAGAATGGCATTAAATAATTGAATTAATATTAAGAGGCTAAATTTGTATAAAATCAATCAAAATAGGGGCCAGCATTTAACTGTGAGTGTTAAGTAAGGAATTCACTGTGACTGTTCAAATCAGTAACTTGCCAAGTACCTAATACTGAAATTGAATTGTCTTTTTACTCCTAGGCAAAATGTAGAACTAGAAAGTTTTCTTATGATCCTTTTCCTACTGGCAAATATTTTACTCTATCCTGTAGCAAAGAGAACAACATCCCCAAAGATTTTCTCCCATAAGCAGCAGTGCTTTGAATCCCTAGTGAGAGAAATTCCAGAGAACTAGAGCTGTGTGCTGCAGCCTTCCAGGACTTGAGGTGGGACCCAGACTTCAGAGCTGTGCTGTTTAGTCCATAAAGGTGCAGTTATTTTTAGTCTAGGAAAACTCTTTTTACCTTTACATAAGCAATTTTTTAGAGATTTAGAATTGGTAAATTTAACATTCCTACCCTGAAATACACAAACCCAGAGATTTCTGGCTCTCACTGTTTTCTGTAGGAAAATAATACCCTGCTGATACCTTTCTATGTTCATTTTAATATTAAGAAAATGAATAACTGCAAGTCATTCAGGATGAAGCTGCAAATTTAATTTCAAACTTATTTTTAAGCTTTCTTCCTTGAATTTAGGCGTTAGCAGATATAGGCTAAAAAGGTTTAGATCATATGCTGATTTACTTGAAGTATGAACCTTTAGAACCACCCTCCTTCTTTTCTATCTTCCTTTTCTCAGCCCAAGTGTCTAAGTGGGAGTGTTTAGCACAGAGGCAGCTGCTGCTCAGTGCCACACGCTCTCAGAGCAGTGATGAAAACACAGCTCCCAACGTTCCTGACTTGCCCTCCTCGAGTCTCCTCAGTAAGCTGCAAACTTTAAGAACTTTACGTGTAAATTCAGGAGAAAAAGGTGTGATTTATTCTTTTTTCTTCATGGTGGGAGAAGAAACCTGTGCTGGAGGATGCCTGGCAGTGAGCTGAGCCCCACTCCCATGCAGTTTGTCAGCTCTGTTTGTTGCTGTAGGAAGTGAAGATAAAAGTGGAACACCTCTATTTTGAGCAGTTTCTACATCCTGGGAGCAAGCTGAGGAGCAGTGAATGCTTTCCTGGCTCAGCTGTCCTCTTGCTGTCATGTCTCAGTATTGCCCAAAACTGTTGGCTGAATGAGCACAGGGCTGAAAACCTGTCAGTGCAGGTCATGGTTCTTCAGGCAAGGCAGGTATGAGCTGTGCCTGCAGGGCTTAAACTCCTTTGTGGCCTCACAAGTAACTTGGTGTAATTAGTTGACACCTTGAAATATGTATTAATTATATTTACTCTGATACCTTCCAGGCAGGCAGTCCCCAAATCACTTTGTAGTTATTGGAAAGACAACTTTAGTGCTGGGAGAACTTGGTGCGAAAACTATTCAATACTGTTTCCATTTTTTGGAACTTCCAGAAGGAGCTCTTTTTAGCTGCTTTATGCTTGGTTGTTGTTGTTTTTCCCAAAATAACTATAAAAGCAATAACATTTTATATATGGTAAAATATAAGATGTTATTGCTTTTATAACAATTAGATAGAACTCAGTGGGAGAACTGTCTGCTGATTCAATCAGATCTGAAATAGAAAACACAGATGTTTGTCCCCCTGTCTAAATACCTGTCCCAGCTTCAATCCCGTGGTGTCAGTGCTAGTGCTGTGTGGCAGCAGCTCTCTGCCCACAGAGAGCAACAGGCACAACTTTCCCAGGCATCGTCCTGGGGAAAGCTGTGAGAAGATCAGAGAAAAGAATGAGAAACAATTCTTATCTTCACTTGCTGCACCTGTTGTTGTGCACATGTGGAATGTATTCTGGAAATTTGTTTACCAAAGGGTGGTTTCTTAATTAACCAATAGTGATAGTTTTTTAATTAAAGGACCAATCAAGTCCAGCTGTATCATAACTGTCTATAAAACCAGCCCTTGGCATTCCCCAGTTTTGTAATAAAAAAAGCCAGGGAAGGATAAGTGGTGGCTCCTTCATGGTCTGCAGGAAATAAACAGAGTAACTGAGGGCATGGGGTTACTCCAGCCAGGGATGCTCTCCCCAGCAATGCTTCCCCAAAATTGGCAATTGGCTGTCCTGGACATCAAGGACTGTTTTTTCCATATTGCCCTACAGCCAGATGATGCACCACGGTTTGCCTTCTCGGTTCCCACCATCCATCGAGGAGCCCCAGTGAAGTGCTACCAGTGGAAAGTGTTGCCTCAGGGCATGAAGTGCTCTCCTTCCATCTGCCAGTGGTGCATGGCTTCATTGCTGTCCCCAGTGCCACCCAGAAGAGGGAAGCCATCATCCTACACTACTTGGATGACGTGACTGTCGTAGAACCTACAAACAATGGGTTTCTTAATAAAAATAGAGACTGATCAGCCTTCTGTGAATCACAGAGTCTATAATAATTGTTACCCAGCCGGGGGCCCCTTACTGTGACAGTGCTGCCATTCTAATCCTCACCATCTTCTCTCTGACAGGTCGGTGGCACAAAGACAGGAGTGGTGCGCTACGTGGGAGAGACGGATTTTGCCAAAGGAGAGTGGTGTGGAGTGGAGCTGGATGAGCCCCTGGGGAAGAACGATGGGGCAGTTGCTGGTACAAGGTACTGTGTGCTCTGAAGCCCAGCCCGAGTCCTGCACACCTCCTGGGGTGCCTGGGGGGCAAATGCTATCAGATCTGGGAGGAGAGTTAGGGCTGTGCTTGGTTGGATGTTATGGGCTGGAAGGAAGAGTCTAATTTTGAGTCTTTTAGGTTTTTGGATAGCCTTGCAAGGAGATCAATACAAACCTCATCACTGGGCCATTTTAAAGCAGGATCAGATAACTTCTGTGAAGGAGGAACCTGAATGGCCTCAGGAAACAGGAGAAAGTAGGGAGAGAAGATAACTTACAGTGGGATTTAATTTTTGCTGGAAACTGATTCTGTTGATTGTATTAGCTCTGCTTTCTGCCACACATTCCTGTCATAAACTTTCTTCTTATGCTATAAGTCACCCTGTCACAACTACAAAAGACAAAGATTTTACTTTTGTTCTGTTCTTTCTGTGAACAAATTTCCAGAGAACTGAAAGAACAGCTGGTGGTTGTTTTCTGTCCCTGTACCAATTCTGTAGTGGGATAGGTGTCTGCTAATTGATCTTACCACCTCTGACTCCCTAGGCACCTCCACTCTTTGCTTTTCCAAAAAATACCTTGTTAGTGCCTATAAAACTGTGGGCAGGGACATCTCACAGGCTTGCTGGGAAGCTCTTTCTGTTCATGTGGAATTTAGTTAATAGAATGACCCAGGCCTTGGATCTTGAGCTTGGTGGTGTTCAAATCTGAATTATACAGCAGCTCTGACTGTGCTTCAAATACAGGTGCAACTGATTCCTTGTCCTACACAAGTTCCTTAAGTGGGAAATACTGTTGGTTTCTTGGAGCTTCTGAAGGTAGTCTGGCTTTAGAGCTGAGATTTATCTTTCATAGAATTAATTAGGTTGGAAAAGACCTTTGATATCATCAAGTCCAACATATAACTTTGAAACTGAGGAGCTAAGAGTTCCTGTCTTGCTAGATCTCAGGTTCTGTAATAAAGGTTTCTTATGTTGGGTCAGCCTTTTGTCCAGCAGCCATGTGCTTTCATTTAAATGAAGAGAAAAGCTGTCTTGTTCAATGTCAGGGCAAGAAAGCAGTAAATGATTGGCAGCAGATGGCTGAGTTTCAGCCTGTTCTCAAAATAAAAGAAGCAGGATGGTAGAGAATAAATCATGGAGTGAATGCAAGTCTCTGCTTTCTTTATCATACAATTCAAACTATCTGGAAGATTAATCTTCATGGTGCTCAGAAAGTATTTATTGTCTCTGTGCATGTGGAAGGTGTGAAAGGCAGATGTGAGTGTAGTGCTGTCTGCCTCTCATCCTCGTACCTCTGTTGCTGTGTTTTGAAAATCCAACTTTTGGAAGTCATCTGTCTTCTGAGACTGCTGCTTCTTGGCTGAGGCTGTTCTGGTGTGTGCCCTGTCTGCAAAGGCTTCTCCTTTGTTTCCCACTTTTCAGAGCAAGGCTGCAGCATTGTCCATGTCTGTCCTTTCAAGCCTTCATCCAGTCTTTTGATTTTCTTGTAGCAGGTGCCCATTTCAACAGCAGTGGTTTGGAGAAGCTAACATAGTCAAACCAACTCCCTTGGTGCACAAAGGCACCCCTCAGTCAGCCTCCCCTGTTTGCTGTGGCAGCATGGAGTTCTTGAGGCTGTCCTGATCCTGTCCTGCCAGGATCAGCCTGGGCAGAGGCTGTCCAGGACTCTGCAGTTTGTGCTTGCCACAGGTGATTGTTGCCATCTAGTGAGCATCCCTGGCCTGGCCAGCAAGCCCAGCACTGCCTGCTGAAGCTGCAGAAGGAGAATGAAGCCAAAATTGGAGCTCAAGGCACTGAGGCTGGTGGAAGCAGTAGAGGCAGCATGGAGCCTTTGGTGACATTGTCCACCCTTGCTGTAATGGGCAACTCCACTTGAGTTGGTGGTGAATTGGCTGGAATTTTTGGTGGGTTTTGTCTTTTTCTGACCCAGAGATGGGGCAACTGAGAGACGTTTTAAAAACTTTTATTCTATTTTCAGTCTCATGAGAAGGGTGAGACAATACAGATGTTATAATTCACACCATCACAATCAGAAGCTGACTGTTTCTTAATTACAATACACTACAAGTGTTTCTTGCTTTATCAGCTTTTGCCACACCATGCTGTAAATGCCTTAAAGCCAATCATCTAAAATTACCCCTTGTGGGTCTACTACAATGCATCTTTTATAGTTTTATTTCTCTAAAGTACCTAGTCTTATTTGCAAGGCCATCCTTTGAAACTTGTTTCTAAGGTCCCTTTCTCTCCCAGCAATGTCTGTCCTATTCCATGGCATTTCTAAGTCAGCATTCCTTATCCCAAGGTTTGCATACAGATGCACACTGTGTGAGTCTTCTGTCAGGCTTTGAGAATTCTCTATAAATCCATTTCCCACAGTGGGTCACTGATTTTCCTGCAGGTTCAGGTGTGAATATGCATCCAGGGAAGGTTCTAGGGCTGGGCTTTCCCAGCAGCTGTGTCTCTTCAGTGGAGGCTGCCTGCAGGCTGTGGATCAGTAGCAGTGGCCCAGGGGACAGGGTATCACTGTGGGGAGCCCCTCTGTACATCACATGGTGCTGGTTTGCACTGAGGTTTGCTTTCTTGTCTGCACAGGAGACTACAGAGGTGCTGCTGTGGTTTGGTTTGGTGTCAGTTCCATAAAGCCAAGCAAGTTCCATGTACTCATCTCTAGTATTTTAAATGTTGGCTGCTTAATTTACTGTTCTCCCTTCTCTCTCTGCTCCAGTTGGAGTCCTTGCTCACTAAACTGCCCAGACCTTTTACTTTTGCATTGTTTGTCAGCCTTGGTCACTGAAGATTTTTCCATCTATTTCAACATTTCCTGTGCTGTTTTCCACCTGCAATTTGCATTGCCATCACAGCATCACTTTTCTGCCTTGTTTCCTCTCTGTAATGTGAGTACAGAGCTCCTCCACACTCAGTGAGAGCAGCTCTTGGTTTTCATGTAGATTTTTTTTCTACCAAGTGGTTTGGACCCAATTCCTGCTTCTGAATTATAAAAGTTAATTGCAACCACTTTCAATCTGGACTGAAAGAAAATGGGCAGACATAGTGATGGAAATTTGAACTTGCTAAGAGCTGTCAGAGGCTTTTAAGGGAATTAACATTTGGGATTGTTGTGCAGCCACCAGTACCAGTCTGTGCTTAGACCAGGCAGAGCTGTGGAAGGGGCTGTTGGCCTGCCTGTGCCTGCTGGAATTTGGGAAAATGATGCTGAGCAGGGCTTTGGCAGGTTTTCAAGAGGTCAGCCTGTGGTGTGGCTGGTTTTTAAAACCCAAGGGCCTGTGTTGGCAGGAAGTCGAGGAGGCTGAGAGATTTGGGGTTGTAGGGGGGGTTGTTTAAAGTTTGTTATAGAAAAAACATGGATCTGAGTTGATGTTTAAAATTTATTTTTATTCTCATCTGGCTGGAGATCAGGCTTTTCCCTGGCCTCCCAAGCACACAGGGGTCTGCCTGTGACACAACTGTATGACTGCCAGCACTTAAAAATAAAAGGGAGTTGGGGAAACAGCTGCTCACATCTGGAGAGAGAGAAAACTTGTGCTAGTAAAACTGGATTTGTGTAATTTAGTCATTAGAACCTGCTTTTTTATATTAACATAAGACAGATTGCTTTATGACCCAGTATTTAGTCCTGTTCTTGCTGGGAGGCCTGTGAGGAAGCTCTTACAGGAGCTTTTTGTGTTGGCTGCTCCCCTGAAACTAGGGGACACAATGCTGGGGATGATCTGGTTTTCCTTGCTGCAGTGCAGCTGGCCAGCAGCAAATGAACCTTGGCTTATGCTGGTCAGCCAAGGCCCTAAGGAGTTTCCAGGGTTTGACACTGACTTGAGGCTCAGTTTTTTTCTGGAAGAGGGCTCTGGAGAGACAGAATCATTGGGCTCACTGCAGTTGTGGACCATGCACTGCATTGTAATTATCTGGTCCTCCTTTCTCCATGCTTTCATCTTTCCAAATTTGTTTGCATAGGAAACAGTTTCTCTGCCACCCAAAGGAGGTGGCACACACTGGACTTTGCTGTAATGGTATTTTTAGCTTCAAAGGTTTGAGCTGCCATTTTCTCCTGTTTTGGTAGGAAAGACTTTTATCCTGTGGAACATTTATACAGAATTGTGTGATTCAGATCTTTTTATTTGACAGAGTCACAGGGTGGGTCAAGTTGGAAGGGACCACAGTTGGTCATCTAGTCCAACCTTCCTGCTCAGGAAGGGCTATCCCAGAGCCAGTTGGACAGTACTTTGTCCAGAAGGTTCTGGAATATCTCCAGTAAAGGAGACTCCACACCTTCTCTGGGCAGCCTTTTCAGAGAAGTTCTTCCTCATGCTTAGCTGGAACTTCCTGCCCACGGCCTCTTGTCTCATTGCTGAGCTCCACAGAGTAGAGCCTTGTCCATCTTCTGACACCTCCCTGCAGACACACTTCACTACATCACTACCTTCAAAGCAGTAAAGAGCAGACACAGGTTTTGGGAAGGTTGGTTGGTGAGGAAGGAGTGCTTGTGCTGGGGCTGTGTTTACGTTCTGGGATATGTGCTCTCCAGGCTGCCAGCTGTGTCCTTCCTGGCATCTTATCAAAGTGCACAGCAGCTAGAGTTTGGCAATTATCTCAGGTGTCCCTGCTAAAGCACCACAAATGCAAACATGGAGATTGCCTGTACTGCAAGTAGGAAAGGAGAATAATCCAACTACTTGTACACAGGTAAGCAGTTGTTGAGCCTGGAGAAAAGGAGACTCAGAGGTGACCTTATCATTCTCTGCAACTCCCTGAAAGGTGGCTGTAGTCAGGTGGGGTTGGTCTCTTTCTCCAGGCAGCACTGACAGAACCAGAGGACACAGGCTGCATCAAGGAGAAGTAGAGGTTGGATTAGGAAAAAGTTTTTTACAGAAAGGGAAAAAAGTTCTGGAATGGTCTGCCTGAGGAGGTGGTGGAGTCACCTGGATGTGTTTAAGAAAAACCTGGATGTGGCACTGGGTGCCAGGGTTTAGTTGAGGTGTTGGGGCTGGGTTGGACTCGATGATCTTAAAGGTCTCTTCCAACCCAGTGATTCTGTGAGACAATGCCACAGCAAAGCACCCAGAGATGAGCTGTGGGCTGGGGTTTTGTACTGCTTGGCAGTGCCATTCTGTGAGGCTTGGGTGAGATGGCTGCTCTGCCACTTCTCACTTGGTGCATCTCCTGCATTCCAGGTATTTTCAGTGCCCACCCAAGTTTGGCCTCTTTGCTCCCATCCACAAGGTGATCCGGATCGGGTTCCCATCAACCAGCCCTGCCAAGGCAAAAAAGAGCAAGAGGATGGCCATGGGGGTGTCAGCCCTGACCCACAGCCCCAGCAGCTCCTCCATCAGCTCCGTCAGCTCCGTGGCCTCATCGGTGGGGGGCAGGCCCAGCCGCAGTGGGCTGGTAAGTACCTCCTGCATGGTCTCTGCTCCTCACTCTACCTTTGTGACCCAACTTCACAAAGCAGGAGGGTTGGGGCTTTCTTCCAGCGTAGCTGCTCCTCCAGCATTCAGGAGGTGAGGTGAATGGAGCATGGGACTTTGTTACCCACCTCACAGTCTCCCTCCAAGTAACAGACACCAAGCAACAGTGACCTTTGAAGAGCCTGAAGTGCAATTTGCAGTGGGATGAATCTCAGTTCTGCTGTTAAGAGCAGGTTTATAAGGGGTCCCTGCAGAAAAAGGACACTCTTTCCAGTCTCACATGGTTATGCTGCTCCACTGACCAGCTGAGCAAGGCTCCTGCTGTTACTGTCTCACTGTGGAGGGTGACAGTGTCCTGGGTCACATGCCTGGGGTTTTGGCAGGTGCTCAAGCAGGCAGAAAGCAGAGCAGGCAGTGATACTATTAAAAGTTCTGGCTCTGCTGTGGTGTTGCTGCAGAACACCCACAGCCCTCTTGGCAGGGGACAAGGGTGCAGTGTCATTCCTGGGAGTGGATCAAATAAACCCATACTGGTCTCCACCTGAGATCAGTCTACCCAGCTGAGCTCACTTTTTGGGATTTCATCAGTGCAGGCCATCAATAAAATATATCTAAGAAAGCAGATGATAGAACGCATGATAATTTTTCCTGACCCAGTTCCCACCCCATGTTGTGTCCTTTGGGAAGTGGTGTGTTCATTGCAGTGCAGAAGAGCAATTGAGCTTGTGAGCATTGTCCAGATGTTTCTCAGATTTAACCTCCCCTATAGGGCCCAGAGTTGGAGCTGCAGCTCTCTTCAGCTGAATAAATGATCATTTGCGGGGCAGCATTCCAGATTTAACAGGGGACTTCAGCTATTCTGGCCTGGAAAGGACACAGCTTTACCCCATCTCTTTTTAACTCTTTCCCAGCTGACAGAGACCTCTTCTCGCTATGCCAGGAAGATCTCTGGCACCACAGCCCTGCAGGAGGCACTGAAGGAGAAGCAGCAGCACATTGAGCAGCTGCTGGCAGAGCGTGACCTGGAGCGGGCAGAGGTTGCCAAAGCCACCAGCCACATCTGTGAGGTGGAGAAGGAGATTGCCATCATGAAGGCCCAGCACGAGCAGGTAGGAGGAGATAGGGCTTTTTATCACTAGCTCCCAAATATCTGATTATTTGATATCCCCTGAAAGTGTCAGATCATAACATTGCTGCTGTGTGTGAAACTGGGGCTCTGAATTTCTGCCTTTTATGAGAGTTAAGCTGAGGCTCTTTCTCCACTCTGCCAGAGTCACATGTGCTATCTCTGCCCTGAGCCAGGAGCAGGAGAACAGCTCAGAGTGCCAGATCAGAGGCAGTAGACAGTTTGTGTCTGGTGGATCAATACATTTCAATGCTGAAATGCAAGTGGAAGGCAAATTTGTTCCCCTCAGCCACTGATTTTGGCTGTGGCTGTGACTGCATTGCAGTGATTTTATGGTGCTGAGAACATCAGCTCAGTTCATATGCCACTGCTTTCCCACCAGAGAGAATGCTTTTATAATGTTAATAAAGGCAGGAAATCTGGAAGGAAAACAGGCTGATCATATTGGGTCAGTGTTTGTTTTTTGCACAAGCATTTGTACAGAGGATATTTTATATATTAAAATGCTTAAAGAGAGTTGTGTTTATGCTATTTATCAGTATGTGGTTCTTCATCTACTGTTGTCCTAAGTTCTTTACTCATGCTTTTAAAGCCAAGTGAGCTACCTGGGAGCAGGGATGGCACTGTATTTTTGTGTGGTGGGTCACACCTGCCTGTCAGAAATTCAGGAGAAATTGGGAAATAAACTACAAGCTGATATTCTTCTTGTGTATTATGTTTTCCAGTAATTATCAGTAACAAATGATTTAACAAAAGTTTGAAATACCTCTCTTGTTTCATGACTGGGGCTAAATTGCACTGGTAACCTCTGACCAGATTTTCAGAACTTTTCAGGTTTCAAATTCTTAACTCTAATCAGAGCTGGAGTCTCCAAAAGGGTCAGGTCAGAGAGGCACTGAAGCATGGATCACTTACAGCTGCTGGAGACTGGGCAGTTTTTATTGTCTTGGTCCCTGCATCCTAAGCTCTTTGGAAAATGTGTTCTTACCACAGGATCCTCTGAAACAGATCATCAAAACGTTCTGTTCCCTGGTTCTGACCCTTTGTTAAACAGCTTTGGGCTACTTCAGGCCTGGCTAACTTTTGTGTCTCGGGCTCGTTTTTTGCTGCAGTATGTCACAGAGGCAGAAGGGAACCTCCAGCGAGCACGAGCCTTGGTGGATGGGATGCAGAAGGAGAAGATTGAGCTGTTGAACCAGCTGGAAGAGGAGAAGAGGTAAAGCAGGAGGGATGTGAGGGAGGTGAAGTTGTGTGGACAGTGATGAAGCCTTCAGGTGGTTTTGACTTAAGGATACAGTATGAAATGAAAATCGGATCATAACCAGGCATGTGCACCCTGGGCCATCACAGACCCTCCTGTACAACCTGGATTTGCTGAAGTCCCCTTCTTCCCCTGCTTGTGATGGGCTGATCTTGAGGTTCTTTGTGAGGAAGGGAAGCCAAACTGGAGTGCAACCTTACTGCAGTGTGATTCACCATCTCCCACATAGCAGAAGCCCCCATCCATGCATTTATCATGGTGCATACATTTCCTCTCTGGATCAGAGTGAAGATCTGCATCTCATTCTTGGAGTCCAGGTACTCCATGAGTGTAATTAAACTCCTCAGTGGGAATAGAAAAACATTTCTGTGTATTAAATGACTGAAAACAGTGTTGATTTCAATTACTGATGCCCCTCCTGAGGATGAAATGTTGTTTCATGCATAAGTCTCCCCATGCTCCTGGTAGACAGCTGACTTTCCCAGCTCCAGGAGGCCCTTAACCCAAGACAGCTGAGTTTTCCTCTAAATATCAACAGATGCCTCCCTCCTCTAATTAGAGGAGGTTTAGACAAGGAAGCTTGTTTATGAAGTTGGTTATGTACACTCACAGCTATTTTTATCTGTAACAGAATCATAGTCCTTACATCTGGCTACTAAATAAACATCCTCAGCTTTTTTTTTTTTAATCAGTAAGGAGAAAAAGAGGGATGAGTCTAGCAGAAAATGGAATTATTTTCTACTGTTACTGGCTTCTCTCTTCCAAAAGAGAAGAGTTTCCTTGGCATGTCTGTGTTATTGTGTGTGGTTTTATGTGCATTTGTGCATGACTGGCCCTGTAGAATTTGTGGGGAAGGCTCTTCTGTCTGCCAGGGTAGATCACAGTTTCCCACCCTCTTCCAAGGAGGCAGAGGATCCAATTCCCTTGGAATATTTTGTATGGACCCTGTGGATTTAGCACAGGAATTGCCCAGTGTTTGGATAATAAGGTTTAAAGAATCCAGTGAAGCCTTGTTGTGCTTTGCTGGCTTTCAGGATCCTGTGTCAGAGAACAGTAGTTGTGTGTCTGAGGGGATGTACCTTGCAAAAAGGCCACATTTGTGTGTGGAAAGCTGCTTAGTATCCAAAGGTGGTCTGTATCCCTTTCCTCTCAGACTTTGATTCTGCAGGCCATGACATGATTTTTGTATATTGGGTGGGTGTTTTTAGAACACAAAAATCTTATCAGTAGTTTTTGGGCAGCTTTTCCATTTGTTGGTAATGAGCTCTCCAGTGATGGTTGCAGTAATCTATAAAACTTGGTTAACAGTGAAAAGGCTGATGTGCAATGGCTGCTTAGACAGGGGTGCTGAGCTGAGTGTTCCTGATTGCTCTGTGTGTCTCTTTCTTTCCCCAGGAAAGTGGAGGACTTGCAGTTCCGTGTGGAGGAAGAATCCATTACAAAAGGGGATCTGGAGGTAATTCCTTATGATTTTGCCAAAATGTGGGATCCAAAGTTGCACATGGGGCCTCACTTGAGTAACTTCTGCCACCTTTTGCTCCCCTCTGACAATACTTTGTGACAGTACTTTGACAATACAATACTGTTTTGATCCTTTATTGGTGGCTTTGGACCTGCTGTGAACATTGTGTTGTGAACTGTGAGGATTGTTCTTTGGGGTGGTGCCCAGTGATTGTTCACACTCAGAGCTGCCTGGAGTTAATCTGTCACTCTGAGTTGCCCAGCCATGTTAAAATCTGTATCTGAATCTGTTGAACATACGTTTTTCCACTCTAGAAATGAATTTACAGTTCAGTTCCTGTCCCTGTGGTGTCCTGCTCTCAGCAGCTAATGGGCACAGGGAGTCTCCTGATTGGATGCTATTTAATTCCAGCCAAAATGCTGTGTATCCTGAGATATCCTCATGTGGAGTTCAGTGTCTGTGAGTGTGGTTTGACACTAGGATTGACACCCTGTCACTGGCAAGGGCTGTTGCTCAGTGATGCTGTTGCAGTGAACATTGTGCAAACTGGAAGGGATGTTGGGATGAAGTGATGTTGGCCCTTGAGTGGGAGGCTTTTCCATGGGGAAAAAGGAACAGAAAATCTTTCTGTGGAAGCAAGGCTCTGCTCTCCACATGTAAATCAAGGTTTTCTGTCTGTTTAGCTGGAGTGCCAGGTTAGTAACAGCCAGAAATGTCAAGGGCCCTGCTCCTGTGCTTCACTGTCACTCATAGCAGTAAAAGCCCAGGAAAATGGGAAAACTAGGAAATGGATATGTTGCTGTGGCTGTGATCCTGTTGACACAAACCTCTCTTCTTCATCCAGAAGCTGAAGGAGATGTTTGACAGGGTGTAAATTAGCAGTGCACTGATAGCAGACCTTTGCAGAAGCACAGCAAGTGCAGTTTCTGCCTGTTGTGTGGGAGCAAAATCAGATTTCTCTTCATTCCTGAGCTGACAGCTTTCCCACAGTGCTTTAGAGAAGGGTGCTTGATCCATGCATCATTCCCTTTGAGAGCACTGAATTGTCCCTTTGTAAGCTCCAGTGTTTAAGCCTGGCTGTGTAATCATGGCAATGGGACCAGGGTTGGCCAGATGGAATATTTGGACATATATTTTTTAAAAAGCCACCATGCTTAGCAAGATGATAAGCTGCTATGGATAAGGCTCCTGTTTTCAGTTTGGGACTCACAGTCTTGGATTTAATTTTCCTTTGGGCTGGGAAGGAATTGTTTTGCAACGGGGATGTGGCCAAGCTTTCAGCAGGACATTATGGTCCTGTCCTCACTTCCATGCTTGTCTGTACAGAAGGACAAATAATTTAGGAATGCTTGATCTCCCCTGATCCAGGAAACTGGCATGCTCTCCATGAGTCCAGCATCAGTCCCAGCACAGGCATTGGCAGAGGGCTTGGCTGGGCCCAGTTTTTACATCTTGTCTGCCTGATTTGCATGCTCAGACTGAATGATTGACCCCCAGGAAGGTTAATTCTCACCTTCCTGTTTTTTTGTGGAGACAGTTAAGCTTTCCAGAAGCAAGTAATTAACTTAGAGAAAAAATGTGTTGGTGGCCTGAAGATACAGAGAGAGATCAAGGTTTTGGATCTCTGATAGAGCAGCTGGGGATTTAGCCTTGAAATATAGTTATGAATTCAGCCCAATTTTGATCCTGGTTGGCAGCTGATACTGTAGTGATTTTGGAACATGAAAAACAAATCCAGGAAAAGCTTTCAAGAGCTTTGAAAGATGAAAAGCTTTCAGGAAAGACTTTTTGTGGTAGAAAAACGTGGTTTACAGGAAATATTATCCTCATCAAGGAACTCTCTCATGCTCATCTCCTGGATCCTGCAGCATGCCTTGAATGCCAGTGGGAAGTCAGTTTATAATTTGTGAATAGCAATTTAAGGCTAATAGCTACAAGTAAATCTGAAATTCATATCTGGGCTTCCTCAAAGTGCAAGAAAAATTTGGATTTGAGGTTCTGACTCATACTGGCTAGTACTAGCAAACCAATTTACATAAAATAATGCAGGACTGAATGTAAATCTAAGATTTAAGGACTGTGAAACAGATAATCTATTTTTTTCCATGTTTTTTTGTTTGGTTGTTTTTTTTCCTCTATTTTCATATGTTTTTCCAGAGTTGGAAAATAGCAGGACTAATAGACACTGAGCAAGAATATCAGGTGGGACTGAGAGCTTGACTGGGCACTTGTGTTAACCTCAGGAGCCTGGAGAGAATCACTTTGAGAAGCCCAGAGATGAGTTTTGTAATAGGTCAGCATCTGCAGGTAGCAAATATCTGATGTGCTGCCACCAGTTAATTAATTGGCATCAATGCAATATTTATTCCTCTTAGTAAAATCAATCCTGGAGCTCTCTCTTGAGATGTGAATCTTTGGGCTTTACAGGGAGCAGAATTAATTTTATTTAATTAATTAAAGCCTCCTTTTTTATGTAAGGATGCAATAAGCCAACTTTTACACTTAACTTACATAATTTGGGGTTTTGATAATATTTGGGCTCTTGAATCCACATCTTTTTCTCCCCTCCTTCAGGGGTTAAATAAGGCACATAAAATACAGTGCCATCTGAATATAAATTGTAGTTACATCACCATCTATGAATACATGTACAATGATATTTTGCAAGCATAAGACATGATTTTTTTAAAAAACTTCCATTTTTATAATTTGTACACAACTAGCCTTACTTTATTGTAGGGAAGGGCAGAAAATCTTTAAAACTGGCTCCAGTAGAAAGAGGGGGGAAGCAAAGAATTATATGGAAAATAAAGGGCAAAAAATGAGTGTAAAAGTGGTTCTGAGCAGGTTTGTTTGCTTTTTGCTAGATTAATTTTTTAATTTGATAGATTAAATAAGTTTAATTCTAAGGAAAATGTGGGTTTTGTAAGCTAAAAAAATGTAAAGGCCAGAGTGTGCATGCACCTTCCCATGTCTCCTCTCCTCTTTTATTTATAGGCAATTTTACATGATATTACAGTGGTGGTTGTGCAGTGCTGAGCTTTGCCACCAAGTGCAGCTTTGTGGTACTTCAGCTTTAAAAGTGAAGGGCACTGAAGCAATGCCCAGAGCCAGTGCTCCTGGATTTGGGTAGAAAACATGAACTTCTTGTGCTTAGTTGAATCATTTGTCAAAAAAAAAACCCAAAACCTTGAAAATAAACCACCAACTAACCAACCAAAAATCCCAAAACCAACCAACCAACCAAAAAAGTTCTGTTTTCTTGTGCCAAATTAGTAAAGTCTTCTTGTACAAAAGTCACTTTGAAATTCATGTTAGGCCTATTCAAAGTCAAAGCACTGATTTACAGAAGAGATTGGTGTCTCAGTTCCCTGATCTCTGCAGTGCAGTATATTTTTTGTTTTACAACATGCCATGTACAGTATGACCTGGGGGTTTTTTTCCACACTTAGTGTAGAATTCACACTGTCTCCAGAGCAAAAAGAGGATGGGAACTTCCAACTCTTTTCAGTCTACCTTGTGATTCTTCTTGAGGAAGGATGTGGAGAATCACTGCAACGTCTTTGCATCCTCTGTGTGTACACAGGCCTTGTACTGGTGGGAGCTTTGCTTTTTAGGAAGTGACTTCAGTTGATGCAGGAAGACCCTGGAGCAGGTTTCTCATGCAGAAGGATGTTTTCCCATCACAGGTTCAGTTTTCTTGTGAAGAGCCACTATGAGTACCATGTAAAATCCTGTAGGGACCATTTTCTGTTTGGCTGGATTTTTCCTCCTTGTTTGGGTTTTTATTCTCTTCCTGTTGTGAATGGCCTTTCCTTGTCTTGTTCTCTGGAGATGATGTTGCAGCCTTCTCTCTCCCTCTCTTTCTCTCTCTCCCTCCCTTCCCCTACTCCCATCCCCACTGTTCTTTTTTCTCTCTGTGTGACCAGACTCAGACGCAGTTGGAGCATGCCCGAATTCGGGAGCTCGAGCAGAGCCTGCTGTTTGAGAAGGCACAGGCTGAAAAACTCCTCAGAGAATTAGAGGACACCAGGGTAATGCACCCTCACTTGCCCTGCCTGCAGACAGCGCTTGCACTGCCCTGGTGCTCATGATGCCTTGCTTTGGGTTTCTTTCTTTTGGTTTTTGTGGGGTTGATTGATTTTGGCTTGAACTTAAGCTTCCTTGATTTTGTTTGTGTTTTATTTGCTCTCTTTCCCAGAAATAGTAGTATGATATGATTTCTAGCTTGGCTTCTCTGGTGGGGAGCTTGTTTCTCAGATTGAGTTTGCTTCTCTGCCCCACGCCACCATCTGACACATGAGCTCTTACAATTCATTTTTCAATTAACATATCCCAGTAATATCCACACCCTGCACAATTCATTCTGCTTCGAGGGCCTCCCCAGGCTGTAAGAGGAAATAACATTACAATCAACATTCCAGTCTCCCCTTCCAGTTGTGGGAGCTGCCATCTGAAGTGGAAGGTGCTGGTGGATGCAGGTGGGCCCAGTCTGATCCTTGGCTGTGCCTGCAACAGGACAGATTGCCCAGAAGAATCCTAAAAGCAGCCAGATGTGGAAAGGGCTTTTTCATGCTGGTGTGGGAAACAGCAGACTTGCTGCAGTGAGCAGTAAAGGGTTTGAGAGCCATAGAAAACAAAAATGTGAGGGTCTCCAAAAGGTTTGGATGAAGTCCCCTGTGCCCATCTAAAATAATGACCACCAGCCTCCTGGGCCGATGGCTGCTGGGCAAGTGGCAATTGAAATGGGGTGAAATTGGTCTCTTGGAGTTTGGCTCGGTTTCCTTCTTTCTTTTGCCTTTTTCTAATATTTCATCCTCTTCTCCATCCATAGTGGCAGCTCCTTGTACTCCCTGTGACTTGCAGGGAGTTCAGCCCTGCCAGGATACATTCAGATGGCAAAACATGGATCCATAGCCCTTAAGCTCGATGTGTACCATGGCCAGATTTATTGTCTTGCATCCTCTAGCCTCCTTTGTTATTTTGACTTTGCTAATAAACTCTAACAAGTACTCATATGTAAAAATCCCTTTTCCTTTTTACACCAGGGTAAACAAATTCCGTTACAGAAGAGAGGCCTGCAGGCTGAGGATTGCTGAGCAATAAAGGAAACATGATATGCTTAATGCTGGTTTTGATGCTTGTGAAATTCCTGCATGTGCAGTCACATCTCCTCTGTGCATCATCTGGCAAGATGCCTGGTCTGGAAACATAATGCCCTTCCAGGACATTATTTTTCATAAACCACTGTTGCTCCCTAGTGAATTTCAAGGGTTATTTCCAAGGTGTTTTTCTGTGGAAAGCAAGAGGTTTGTATTAAGAAAAATAAATTGCAGTTGGCACAGACGTAACTGTGAGTTGTCGGTGCTGGTTACCCTGGTGCAAAACTGTGCTCGGGTTGGAGGGTACCAGGTGTTCTTTCCCTCTCCATCTGAGCTTTGACTAATGTACTTTGGATTTATTTCCACTGGAGAACGCTTACCAAAGGGGAAGGTGCAGCAATGAGAGGGGCACTGACCTTGTGTTCTGTGTTGCAGCTGACCACGGTGGCGGAGCAGTCCAGGATCCTGCAGCTGGAGGAGGAGCTGAGCCTCAGGCGCAGCGAGGTGGACGAGCTCCGGCAGTGCCTGCAGAGCTCCCACCAAGCAGAGAGCCCTGAGCACAACCTGGGCCTGCAGTCCGAGGCTCTTCGGCTGCGGGATCAGTTGCTGTCGGTCAACAAGGAGCATCAGAAGGAGAGCAGCCAGCTGAAGGAGAAGTACGAGAAGACGCTCAAGAAGTACCAGCAGGAGATGGAGAAGCTGAAAGCTGTCAATGAGAAGTACTCGCAGGAGATTGTTGACCTAAAGCATAAAGTTCAGCAAGCAACTAACGAGAACATGGGGCTCATGGACAACTGGAAGTCCAAGTTGGACACGTTAGCTTCTGACCATCAGAAGTCTCTGGAGGACCTGAAAGCCACGCTCAACTCAGGCCCTGACACCCAGCACAAGGAGATTGTGGAGCTGAAGGCAGTGGTGGAGAGTATAAAGCTGGAGCACCAGCTTGAGTTGGAGAACCTGAAAGCAAAGCATGACATTGAGACAGCTGTCCACGTAAAGGAGAAAGAGAGTCTCAAACTGAAGCTGCAGGAGGCTTTGGATGAAGTGGAAAAAAGCAACAGCAACTGGAAAATGCAACTGGAAACCAAAAGCAGTCAGCACCTTCTTGAGCTCCAAGATGTGAAGGACAAGTGTCGAGATGCTGAGCTGAGGGTGCATGAACTGGAGAAACTTCATGGTGAATATACAGATCAGACACAAGCAATAGCTTTCTTGAAAGAGCAGATATCTTTGGCTGAAAAGAAGATGTTGGACTATGAAACATTACAGAAAACAGAAGCCCACAGCAAACAGGAAATCCAAAGATTGCAGGAAAAAGTGCTTGTCTTAGAGAACAAGCTGCAGTCCATGGAGGCCCTGCATCCTTCTCAGCATGCAAATGTATGACTTTGGGGTCATTTTGCTGTTTATTATCACTGTTGGTAACTCCTCAGCCGTTGCCTTGTGCAGTTTTCTGAGGCCTCAAATATCTGGATGGTTTTTTTCCACTGACACTGCTCTTTCTGCACTGCATCTCCAGGCTGAAGGTGTCTTTCCACCTTACAAAGCCAGTACAGTGTGACAATTGGAAAAAAGGAGCAAATGGGGCCACACCTGGGTTTGGAGGCTGCTGTGGCAGCAGGCTAGGGCTGTCATGGTTTGTCAGGGTGGGCTCTCATCCTGAGCAAGCAGTGTTCTGAGCTGGAAAACCATCATTCCTGCCATGCAGTTGTGCTTCTCCAAGGAGCTGCAGCAGCCTTGGTGTGCTGTTGGGCAAGACTTTGGGGGTGCTAGGAGGAAAGGGTGGAAAAAGAGTCAGCCTTGCTCAACACCTGGAGCAAGAGAGATGCAGTGAATGGCTGAACTGTGGGATGGGATGGGGCTGTGTCAACAGCAGGACAGGGGCTTCACAGCACATATGGGAGACAGGGAATGCTGATGTTGAGGGCAATAGTGAAAAAGCTGCCAGCAAGGGTCAATGGCACCAGGCTGGGGAAATAAAATGCCTGATTCAATATGAGACCAGGGAGGGCTGAAACAAGAGCAGTACATTTACTGTGGCCTTTGTGTCTCTTTAAGTAATCTTTTTTTTTTTTTTGACTATTTGCCACAGGATGCATCATCCTGCCACTGTGTGTGGCACAAGGAATCATGGCTGGTTCTGCACTGTAGTGAGCAGGGAGATTGCTACTCGTGGCTCTGGGCTGGGCCCCTGTTTGTGTTTGGATTTTGCATGAGAAATGAAAAAAACCCAATTTACATCCTGTGGGGGATGCAGAAAATTAAAATAAGCTGTAAAATGTGCACATTTTAAGAATACTGTGTTGAAATTTCACTGGTGTTGTAGTTTCTGTTCCAGACAGAGATGCCAATGAAATTAATTAAATGCCTGTGTTTAATTTCCCAACATGAACAGCCCCATTGAAAGCAGTTGCAAGTCAGAACTCCACACCCTGGAAATAGGCACAATGAGGGCAATAGAGGCAAAGGCCAAGGAGGAATCTCCAGCATTGATGGTTTGAAGGGCTGCTCAGGATGTTTCATCTAGTAAGGACAGTTGGGAGCAATAAGTGCAGCCAGGACCCTGGGAAAAAGGGGTTGTTATTACAGCATGTAACACATTACAGGCAATATTCAAACAGGAATGAATGGAAAAGAAGAAGCTGGAGGCTTGTTCCAGAGCCCTTTAGATAAATGGAAGGGCTCTGGGGGATATTGATACTGGATTAGAACCAGGGAAGTCTTGAAGTAATTATTTCAACTGTGTGTCAATTAAAATCAGGAGAATATGGGAAGAAATGCATGGGTGAAAGCCTTTTAGTATCATGGGGCAAGTTCTATTTAAAATTGTCTTAGTTAATTTAAAGTAACTGCACTATTCACTGTCCAAGTATTTTAAACAAGCAAAGGTGTCTTGTGACAGTCTTTCCTAGACCTTCATGGGAGACCCACAACTGTGCTTCCCAGGAGTAATTAAATAGTTTTTTCCATACCAAAAGCACATCAGGAAACATATTTATCCTCTGGGGGTTCTTGTGCTTCTGTTTGACTTGTCCCACAGCCCAGAGCTCAGAGAACTGACCTTGGGGCCCCTGACTGTGGTGGCCACAGCAGCTGCTGGGTCTGGGCATGTGCTGAGGTCCCAGCAAAGGCTCCTGGATGGGAAGAGGTGTGAAGGGCTCAGTTGTGGCCTCTGCCACAGAAAGTTTGGCATTGGAAGCTCTGTAGTCTCTGGCTTTTCATTGCAATATAGAAAAGAGGGTGGGAAAAAAGCAGAATCCCCTGTATGGACACGACATTTGCTTGTTATTATTTTTATGAATGCATTAGTTCTCTAATAAATTATTAATTTGTCAATGTTTTTATAACTTTGGGCACAGCTAGGCTCTGCAGAAGTTGAGGAACTTGTTGACTGGTGGGTCTGAAGCTGCATGCTGGAGAGCATTTGCAGTTGGATATTTGCTGTGATTGACCAGAGGTGCCAGCTCTGAGGGACAGCAGCTCCTCCATCCCTCTGCCTGTGCAGGGCTGAACCAGAACTTGTGGGGAAAAACTTGAGCTCTGTTCCCTCCTGGGTGAATCCTGCTGCTCTGCTCAACTGTGGGTTGTGTGTGGGCACTCTGGGCAGCCTCAGTAGTACCCAGCTGGACAAGTGGCTCCTCAAAAAAGCCTTTATTTCCCTCTTGGGAAGGATGTAAAACATCCTAACTTGGACATTGGAAAATGTAACATGGGATACCTTCTGCTTTGGATGGGGCTTTGTGGTGGTTAACTTTTGCTTATCTTTGGGCAAAGTGTTAGTTTATATCTTATATTTTACATTTATTCCAGATGATTGAGACTAATGATATTTCAGAAGAAAAGATAAAGATGAAGCAGACTATGGAAGGTATGAAACTATTATTTTTACCCTGTTCTAGTGACTTGAACACTTTCTCTTCCAACTTTCTGCTCTTGCAGGGATGGCTGCAGGGCAGGGGTTTAGGAAGTTATTTCATCTGTCAGAACTTGCCAAATGACATTTGTTGTCTGGATTTGTTTTTTCCTTGTAATCAAGCTGAGCATATGCAGGGGTGGATGTTTTTACCTGTGTTAGATACTGTCCATGCAGATGGTGGAGGCTGGAGACAGTTTTGGGGAAATAGGTGCATTTCCATCCCATCACTGATTTTTACAGCAGGTAAAATTCAGACATTAAATGTTATTTGCTCACAGTGGAGGAGTGATAATGGTAGATATTAATGTGACTGGCTTCAAATAATGACAGTTACTTTTTATTAAGCTTATTATAAATCAAATCCATCCTTTTCACAAAATGTGAAACTTTTACACTCAGGAAACTTGTATAAAGTGTATTTCAACCTGAACTGCACTCAGCCCCCTCACAGAGGGTGAGCTGTAACACTGCAGTAGCAGAGCTGGATTCAGAGGTATTTTGTCCTATTTCCATGGCCCTCAGTGCAAGCCAGGCATTGTCCATAAGGCTTGTCTGTCTTTGCAGATATGGGATTATTGTGGAACACATTCATGTTACACCCCATCCCTGGAGGTGCCCAAGGCCAGGTTAGATGGGGCTTGGAGCAGCCTGGGATAGTGGAAGGTGTCCCTGCCCAAAGCAGGGGTGAGGAACAAGATGAGCTTTAAGTTCCTTTCCAAACCAAACTATGTTTCTGCACCAAATTGTTTGCTGATGGACAGGTAATTCCTGCCTAGTGCCTTAAATAGATCCAGCAGCCACTGCTCTGAATGGCCACTCAGTCCACATGTGCATTGTTTCCACACTGAATAAACCCCAGAAAGATGTACTGAAAACAACCAGGTCAGATTTGAGCCACAAAAGCATCAGACTTCAGATCTACAGCTCTGAGCAGGGAAATGCATCAGTTCCAGAAAACATGTCTTTTGAAACAGTCTCTGTCTTCCACTGTAGGAGGTGACACAAAGAAATGTGCTAAAAGTTCATTTTGGTTTTTTTTAATTAATGTTTTATTGCCTTTTCCTCCTCCTCCTTTGTGGTTGTTTTTCCTAACCCTGTCTAATACAACTTCCCACAGTGCATCCCAGCTCCAGGTGTGGGTAGAGGTCTCCTGCTGCTTCTCTGCCAGCAGCAATGTACCACCATGGTGCCCACTGCACCCTGGTCCATGCTGTGCACCTGACACCTTCCCAATCTGCACAAAGCATCTTCCAACCCTCTCATCCTTGTCTCTTCATTCCCCCCCAGACCTCCAGGACAAGCTGAGTAAAAGAGACAAAGAGGTGTCATCCCTGGTGACCCAGACTGAAACTCTAAGGGCCCAAGTAAGTGGTAAGTTTCCCTAATCCAGTGTTGGTGGGAATGAAATGTTTCCCTGCATGTCCTACACACTGGTGTTGAACAAGAGCCCAGAGCTGAAATAGTCTGGTGTAAAACATGATGCTGCTGGTTTTGAATGGCTATTACTGGTAAAAATTAATTCAGGAATTGAACACAACCTGCAGCAGATATTAGTGTCCTGTGAGGGAGGATTTGGGCTTGTTTATGTGTAAAGCTAATGAAGCAGAAGTCAGTCGAGCTGGGTGTGTCCCCTTAACTACAGCCAGTCAAGAGTTAATTAGGTCTGTGCTTTTAGGAGTAGGAATTGGGAAAAGGCAAAAAGTAGGGATATAAAGAATAAGTGACCTTTCTTCCCCTGAATCCTCTGCTTCTCATAGCTTTGGAAAATAAATGCAAAACAGCAGAAAAGAAGGCTGATTCGGTGTTCAAAGAAAAGAAGAGGTTGGAGGGAGAACTGGAAGCCCTGACCAAGAAAACACATGATGCCTCAGGGCAACTGGTCCTGATCAGCCAGGAGCTGCTCAAGAAGGAAAGGTGGGTGTGCAGGTCTGGAGGACAGAGCTGGAGACAAAGGGGCTCTGTGAATATTCATGTTCTTACTGGTACTGTAATGACCAGCAGAGGAAATGTAGGGTTGCACTGTTGAAATCCAGCCCACAGCTCTCCGGTTCTTTAGAGATGATGATGTGTGAATTTGGTTAGAATTAGAGGCTGTGAATTCTTAAAAGGCACTGCCCTTTCACTGCCTGCCAGGAGCTGCAAGGCAGCTCAGAGTAAATGCTGAATGAAGTCACCTACAGGCCAGCCAAGCTGGCTGCTGCCCTGCTCCCAGGCAGTGCCTGTGCCAGTCCCAGTCTCAGAGCTGCCAAAGTGGGACAAGAAGAGTGGTGGGAGCTGGGTCAGATTTGCTCACTGGCCTTTCTGTGGATTTGTAGCAAAGGTGGGAGGGAGCAGGACTCCAGTGGTGTGTGTATAGTAGCAAACCCCCATCTTGGGTAATTAGCACTGACTCCATGATTGTGAAGGCTGATCAATTCCTTTATTAAGCTATATTATACTATACTGTTACTATACTAAAGAAAAGCCTGTGACCTGTCCCGACACAGCTTTGACCTAATTGGTCAATCAATCAAAACACCCATCACCAGTGTCCAATTAAGAAATCCCTTTTGGTAAACAATCTCCACAACACATTCCACATGTGCCAAACAACAGATGCAGGGAGTGAAGATAAGAATTGTTTTCCTTCTTTGAGCTTTCAGCTTCCCAGGGAAATCCTGGGAGAGAGAATTACATCTCTCTCTACTCAGAGGGTATGTGACTACCACAGTGTGTGGGCTCTGGGAATGTCTTCACCTCTCCCTGCTCCCTGCAGGAGCCTGAACGAGCTGAGGGCGTTGCTGCTGGAGGCAAACCGGCACTCCCCGGGGCCGGAGCGCGACCTCAGCCGGGAGGTGCACAAAGCCGAGTGGCGGCTGAAGGAGCAGAAGCTCAAGGATGACATCAAGGGGCTTCGAGAGAAGCTGGTTGTGCTGGTGAGGGCACTAAAACCCCTCCTGTGTTGGATAATGCCCTTTTCCTGACCCAGAGATGGGGTAACTGAGAGGTGTTTTAAAATGTTTTATTTTTAGTTTTACAAGAAAGGTGAGATAATATAGCTGTTATAATTAATGCTATTACAATTAGAAGTTAACTATTTTTTAATTACAATACACTATAAGTGTTTCTTGGTTTATTCGTTTTTTGTTGCATCATGCTGTAGATGTCTTAAAGTTAATTATTTAAAACTACCCTTCATGGGTCCCACTACAATGTATGTTTTATAGTTCTATTTTTCTAAAGTATTTAGTTTTATTTGTAGTTTGTTTTATTAGTATTTTGTTTTATTAGTTTTATTTGTAGTATTTATTTTCTACATTTCCCCCTATTTCTTGGATAGAAAAAACTTTTTGATGGTTTTGTTTATTATTTGTTGTGTATAGTGAAGTATATAAAGTAACCTTCTATACCTTCTGTATAACCTTACATAACCTTCTGTTAAACTTTAAAAACTTTTTATAAATTTATTTCCTACAATCCTAGGCACAACCTAGGGGTTGGAGGGCTCTGTACTGCTGAGGGGAGTGGGGGGTCTGAGCCCTTCACTCTTGCTCCAGGTCTTTGTGGTTTCTTTTGTGCTGCTGAGCATCTGATGGGAATTCTCTTGACAGTGACTGAGCTGTGGCCTGGCTGAGCAGCAGCTCATGACACAGCAAAGATATCCACATGCCACACATCACAGAATATCCTGGGCTGGAAAGGCCACAAGGATCAAGTCCAGCTCCTGGCCCTGCTCAGGACACCCCAATAATCACATGTGCCTGGGAGCATTGTCCAAAGGCTGCTGAGCTCTGGCAGCCTCTGGGCCATGCCCACTGCCCTGGGGAGCCTGTTCAGCATCCAGCCACCCTCTGGGGGAAGAACCTTTCCCTGATACCCAACCTAGACTCCCCTGACACAGCTCCAGCCATTCCCTGCCTCCTGTCCCTGGTCACAGAGAGCAGAGATCAGCGTGTGCCCTCTGCTTCCCCTCCTGAGGAAGCTGTATCCTGCTATGTCCTTCTCCAGAGTTTCTCTGTTCACACAGATTTTAGATCCATGGCTAAACAGGGCCACAGTTTGTGGGAGAAACTGAAGGTTGTTCGGGTCCCCCACGCGTTTTACAGATTCCCTGGTCCAAGAATAAGCAGTGTCCTCAAATTCCCGTGTACTTCAGCGTCCTCCAGTGGCTGAGATGTGAAAAATGGATTCGAACTGCTGGGAACAAACTGCAGCTGCTTCTGGTCACTCGATCCGAGCTGTGCTGCTGAAATCACAGCGTGCTTCTAGGCGTTATGTGGGTTTCTCCCTTGGCTTTCTGCAGCTGTTGGTTTTGATGTAACATCTCCCGTTTTCCCTCTGCTGCCGTAAGGACAAGGAGAAGTCGGTGGCGGAGCAGCGGCGGTTCTCGCTGATCGACCCCTCCTCGGAGTCGGAGCTGATCCGGCTGCAGCACCGCCTCGTCAGCACCGAGGACGTGCTGCGCAACGCGCTGGAGCAGGGACACCAGATGGAGAAGCTCATGGAAGCCATGAGGCTCTCCTCTGAGAAAACACAGGTACAGCATCAGCAAACAGGGCTGCTTAGCCTTATCGATCCCCTGGGATCTTGCCCTGTGCCTGGGGGGGTGATGCCATCAGCTGGGTCCCCTCTTTGCTGGGAGCAACCTGACAAGGCCTTGCTCTGCCAGATGTTGCCTAATGCTATAAAATCCCTGCTAGTTGGTAATCACAGATCCCTTTGTGCTCCAGAGCATGGTTGCTAAACATGGGGCTTTTGGGATGTTGCACTGTAACTGTTCTTTATGTGTACAATATTGTCTGGCTGCAGGTGTTCATAACACAGAGGTGAGGTGTTTCTGGCATCCCTCTTCTTTCAGAGGTTTATCTGTGTGTCCCTAAGCAGAAACGTTGCAAGTGACTCTGGGGAAATGCTTTCCATTTCTCTTACCAGCTCTCTTACCACCTTGGTGTCTGATGTGAGCTTGCTGATGGACTGTGAGTGTTCCCTCTCTACTTTCTGTCTTCTCTCCACAGCTTCTCTTATCTCCCTTTGTTTCTTCTGACTAAAGAAAATCTGCTTCTGTTGCCTGTCTTACAGCCTTCTTTATGGAACTGAAGGGTACAAATAGCTTGACTCTCAACATTTGGCTTTTCCATCTCACACCTGTGGAGTCTCAGCCCTGACTGATTCCTCCTACAAAATGACCTGCCCCTTGTGCCAAGCTTTGTGCTTCATGTCCTTGAATATTCTTCTAGCTGTATTTTCTCTTGGGTCTGCAAATAGGCAGTGGCTTTTGGAGCTCAGATGCACTGTTATTTCTCTTGTACTCACTCATTTAAGTTCTCAGCTGAAAAATGTCTTTCTCTTGCAGCAATGAGTTACAGCTGGCATTCAAGCAGACACCTTTGGGTAGTACAGAATAAGCCACTAGACAGAGAATGGGCAGAGAGCTTTTTTCACTGATGCACGTGCAGATATGCTGTGTTAGGTAATCTGGGGGGTTTCAAGCCTTCTCCTCCCATGACAGTCTCTTTTGGACACACTGAACACTCTTTGCATTGCAGTGTTATGGGCATGGAGGTGGTCAGGAGGGTGCAAGGTAAAAACTGCAACCCTGAAAGATCTGCTGGCTCACTGAACATCTGTGTGTTGCACACAAGTCTCTCTATCCTGCAGTGCAGCATCTGCCAGCACCAGGCAGGACTGATGGAGTTGTGCTGACATATTTGTGGCAGTCCAGGATGTATCATAATCCTGTCAGGACCTCCAGAGTGACTTCTGCTGTGATTGCTAAGTGTGAAATACAAATGCATCATGACAGCCTCATCTCTTGGCAGCTACAGGAGGGGAAAGTTATTCTCTGCTTGCTTTAATGCACAGTGTCTTGGGAAAGGGAAATCTTTGCTTTTGCATTCCCATCTCCAGAAGTTCTGCAGGTGGTAATTATTTCATCCCCAGTTCTAGAAAATGACTCATCTTACCTGAAGTGAATTGGAACAGACCTTATGAGGTCAGCTAAGCTATCCCTGATATTAGTTTGATATATTCATGCTTAAGAAAATGTAGAGATATGACAGAATAGCATTATTCAACTACAATCCAAAGTGCAAAGAAGCAGAGGATTGCTGTGAATTGCAGGCTTCAAATTTCTGTTGATGTCAGGTTTTTAAAGTGCTGTTTACAGGGAGGTCTGGATCAGAGCTTCCTAGTTTCAGTTTGAGATCTGTTCACCCTTCCCCTTGTGAAGGAGAACTGTTAACCAGGGGCTGTCAGGCTGAGGCTGAGGACATTGCTGGTCCAAACAAGTCCTGCTGCAATAGTTAGGGAATTGATGGTCCTTCCCCAGAAGCCACATGCCCTCTGTAACTCATTCTGCACCACCTTCCAAACTCCTGTCTCCTCTCTGAAGCAGCTGTTGCCCAAGTATCTGCCTTGGCAGAAGGAAAATCTTTGCCTTCTCCTTGTGTTGGGAAATCCCTGACCCACAGCATTGAAGGAAGTAACAAGGATTTGGCACTCAGACATTTTCCTGAAGAGTTTCAGTGATTTCTCTGGGAACCTTTTTAATTTCAAGCAAATTGTACCACTTTATTCATTACTGTGACCATGTTCCAAGACCAGACTTCAAGTCTGATTTTTGATATCAGCTGTCTGGTCAGTGCCCAGATTGGGTGAGCTGCAGGCAGGTAATTGCCTGTGGAGGGGAGTGCTGAGCCCTGGCAGCAGCACTGTTCTTGCCATCCAGGTAGGATCCACTGCCTGGAACAGCTCAGTCTCTTATCAGAGCTTAGTTTGAATTTCTGCTTGGTTTTTGTGATCAAGCTAAACCTCTTTCCTGTAGGGTTAATTCTGCACCTTTGTGGTCCCAGTCAGGATGGAAATTGGGGCTCCTAAACCCTGCAATCTTGTCTCCCCATAATGCCATCAGCAGTTCACCAGCAGATGTGACTCTGGGAATGCTGGGGCTTCAGGCTGCAGCTTTCTTCTCTTGCTTGTGCTGGCTGTGCTATGTTTGGGAATCTGAAGGGCTCCATACTATTCTGTTAGAGAAGCATTATAAATGTTTAAAAGTTCCTGTGCTTTTTAAAGATAGAACAGTCTGTCCTGGTTGCCAGACTTGTCCCTAGAGATGGGAAGTGGCAAATGTCCTTTTCAGTGCTGGATGTTCAGTAAGCTGTGCTTTGCAGCTAACACTACCCTTGGATTTGGTTTTTGGTATTTAAGAGTTGGGGTGAAGAGTGGGTCTGTGTCCATGAGGAGCCTGGGGGATGTTTGGTAGCTGGGAGAGATGCAATCTGGCACATGGGGATTGAGCCAGGGTGCAGAGGGCAGGAAGATTCTTGCCAGAAGTGGGGTGGGGTTTTAGCACCCTCCTTTCCCTGTGTGGAGTGGGCACCTAAGGAAGGACAGGGCAGTCTTACCAAATTTCATTGCTTGTAAGTAAAACCCCCAGGATCTGTGTCCCTCTTCAGTGAGTGTTGTTTGTTTTCCATTGCAGACTGTTGGAAATTCTGGGTCTGCTAATGGGATTCACCAGCAGGATAAATCCCACAAGCAAGAGGTAAGTTATGAGCAGAATGTTGTTTAAAACAGTATCTGCTTCGTGTGGTTTCTTGCCTGCTGTGGTGGGGACAGCACTTGGCTGGGGGTAGTTCTGCCAGCACAGCTCGACTGTGTCATTCCCACAGCAAAAGCAAGAGGCTTTGCACAACTCCAGTTCCAGGTGTGGTGGGAGCCTCACTAGAAACCCCTTGAAGCCATGGGGAAGGTGGTGGTGAGGGGCACACAGAGGTGCAGTGCAAAGGGAGCTTCCCCACAGTCCCCTGGGTCAGTGCTGGACACTTCTCCTGGCAGCCCCTGCTAGAACCTGCCCAGCCTCAGCTCTCTGCTGTCCCCTTTACATGGGTGGCATTTGTGGGACATTCTGTCCTGGCCTTCCACAGCAGACTTCATCTACCCATACTGGGCAAAGCAGTGGGCATTCAGCCCCCTATCTCTTCCAAAAAAGGCCTCTCTGCTTGTCCTCATTTTGCCTAACAAGATCTGTTTCCTTCTAGGAGAAGCTCTGATAGAGAAGAGGTGAAAAGGATCATTTCACACCAGTATCAGCTCCTCTGCACAGTCAGGAAAAACAGCACCACATCTGGCTTTAGCACCTCCAAAAGACCACACACAGTATTTTCACTTAAAAGCAGGACAATGTTTATAATGTACTAACTGATGTAATCAGGACAATCCCAGAGTCCAGTTTTCCAAGACAGCCATTGTTCCAGGAGGGAGCAGAAAGACCTCTCTGGGTTTGGTTTCTTACTTGTATTGGTTTTGACTGTGGAATTTGTATTGTTTGAGCTGCCCTTGTCCCACCAGCTGACGTGGTTTGGATGACAGCTGCCCTGACCTGTGGCTGAAGTGTCAGTGGGTCCCAGGAACCCCACAGGAGCTGCAGAGGGATTTGCCTGTGGTGTTCAAAGCATGTGCCCGTAGGCTGCAGCCTTCCCACGGGGTCTGTCCCTTCCCTCCCACACACCCTGGTGTCCTGAGGACCTGCACAAGTGAGTGAAACCTGCTGGGCTGATGATGTGAGGTTTGGGGATGTGTTCCCCTCCTCCCTTTGTGGAAGACATCACTGTTTTAGAGCAGAGGCTGCACTTAGTTCCTGTATTATAGCATGTCGTGGGAAATAATCCAGTTTCAGAGGGATATTTATTTTGTTTCTTCTCCCCTGCCATTTGGGGAAGAAGCTGTGGTGGCTCTGAGTTTGGGGTCAGGCACACCTTGCTTGGGTGTAGTTGGCCTTTCTTCCTGCAGTGAGATCTCTGAGCAGGCCTGCTGGAGTCCTGTGCCATAGCCAGCTGTCCAGCTTGATCCCCTCTCTCCTGGGGGGTTCATGGGCTCTGTTTTGAGCTCAGGACTCCACAGAAGCTGGATCTCAGCCTTGCTGGCCTTGGAGCTCCATGCTGGGGGCAGTCAGTGTGGGACAGATGCATTGAACAATCGGTTCCCTCCTTGCCTGTTCAATTTAACAGCTGTGATTGCCTGGTGCTCTCCAGAGCTGTCCTTGGCTCTTCAGTGGGATGCCCATCCCCTGCTGCCTGAGATGGATGGGGTGAAGGTGCTGCTGTGAGCCTGACTTTGATGGCTTCAGCAACCCTCTGTGCATGACCTGAGTGTGAGTATTTGGAGCAGAGACAATCCAAGACCAGAGCCCATGCAGCTCTTGTGTCTGCACCAGCAGAGGATCTTGTTCCTTCTTCCCAAGGCTTTACCCTGACTTTGCACCACAGCTCCCAAGCAATAGTAGGGCAGAGGAAGGTGACAACATGCTCTTAAAGGTGTGAAAGAGCCCAGCTCAGGTTCACTGTTCAGTAGCACAGGGAACAGTCACAGCAATATTTTCCCAGGCTTCTCCCAGCTAGTGCCACCTCCTCCAGTCTTCTTGTGCTGTGATGGGGCATCTGTGAAAGGAGAAGATGGGAGAGGAGATCTGAGCCAGACCCCCAGCAGGTGAACATGATGGCACATCAGCTCTGTTGCTTTTTGCCCTGATTTCCCACAAAGTTGTGTCACTTTTTCTTAGTGGGTTGCCAGATTCCTGCTTCTTTGAAGGTTGGGCAGCCAGAAGCAGCCTGGGAAAGACCTGAGCTTCATGACTGTAATTTTGCCATGAGGAGGATGACACTTAATACTTGACCCTTCTCACCTGATGCAGGATTGGTGATTTCCTGTCCTTCAGAGGAGGATGGGAGAGGAAGGGGACTTCAGGAAAGTAAAGCAGGTCAGAAATCACAGCAGCAATCTGCACATGATAGCAGGAGGCAGAGCATGGGATTGAGCTGGCTGGAAATAATTCATGTAGGATTCCATCCTGCCCTGTAGAAGTGTTTCTTCAGCTCTTAAAAAATCAGCAGGAAGATTGCCACTTCTCTGCCTAGCTCTGGGATTTTCCCTAGGGATTGTAGAAACCCTCTTGGTTGAGTATTCATCCTCTAAATGATTTTGGAAAGTCCCAGAGGGAGTTTTGTTTGTTACAGCCCTCAATAGAGAATACCTCACTGCTGTTTGTAAGAATTTAGGGCTGATGTTTCCCAGAATGCTCCTGTTGGCTGGATGGTCTCTGAAGTCATGCCTGCAGACTCCGTGGGCTTCCCTGGGCTTCCTGGGCACCTGCAAGAGAGAGGCCCCAGTCTGGTTTGTAACTTATTTTCCCTTATGAGTCTTCTAGTGACTTGGGACCAGCTGCCTTCACCCACAGCAGAGATATCTGTGTTTTCCACCTCCCTTTGGCTCTGTACAGAGTGGGATCCCCTGGGAGTCCCCATGGGGACCATGTATTTGGGTCTGTTGATCAGATCCAAATTTCCCAGGCTGGAAGAGTCTCTGGCTCCTGCCTCTTCCCAGGGACCATCCTCTGAGAGCAGCTCAGACCTGTGGCTTTTGCTGTTCAGCTCGGGAGACAGTGCAGAACAGGAACAGATGGACTCAGACCAGGTTCAGAGTCAGTGCTGATGGTCTCCTCTGGCTGTAAATGACTGTGCTGGTCCCTGAGGATCAGCCAGGAGCTGTTGGCACTGCTTGGCTCTCTGTGCAGGCTCTGTGGTCACTGTGTTGCAGGCCTGAGGGTTGAAGCCCCCCACCCACTGGGGTGCAGGTCCATGGGAGCTGCTCCCAAATAGGACCATCCACGATGCCAACAGGATATTTGTGCTCATGTGGGCTTCAGCTCAGCCCTGTGTAAGGAAACAGGAGGGGATAGACTCACTTCCTCCCTCTCCAAAATTAGCACAGGCTTCCCCAGGGCACCAGCCTCTGGCTGCCCTTCTGAGGTGGTAAGAGACCACACTAGGGACAAACTTGGAAAGGACAAGGGGGAGATTCCCCATCCCTTCTATTTATTTGTAAGTTTAAGTGCTATTTTTACCTATGTGGTGGTGTATAAAGTACTTCCCAATACTTGGTCCTACTGGCTTGGTTCTTTGGGAGAGAGTTCTGGGGCACTGGAGCAGTGATGCCCCCTTGTCCTGTTGCTGATCCAGGCTGGTTCCTGTTTGTGCCTTCACTCCCCCTTTGGCTTCAGCCTCGCTCTTACCTCGATCCCTGAGAGCTGGTAAGAGAGGGCTGTGCTTTCCCCAGCCTTTCTCCCAGCCTGAGAATGCCATGCTGGTTTTCCATCTGGAGATGGGTCCTGAGCATGCTGCCCCAGAGGTGCAGGGTGGGGAGCAGGAGGTGACATGCTGCTGGAGCCCTGGGCTCCCAGGGAAGGACCAGCAACCCAGCTGTGGGAGCAGCCCCCACAGCCAGTGGCATTACCCTGACAGTTAGTGATGCTTTTCTGCTGAGAGCTGAGCCCTTATCCACTGAAAAAACAGCCTTTGGGATGGAGACTACTTAGTATTGAGTGATTTCTTCTCTATCTCTCAAGACCAAAAGGAAAAGAATCAGTCTTGCTTGGGAATGTCAGCTTTATCCCTCCTGCAGCATCCAGAGAGCTGGAGCAAGGGGCAGCACCATGCTGGTGCCCTATGGAGTGATGGTACCAAGCTGCCTGGGTGTTAGAGCTCTGGAATGACAGGTGCCAAGCTGCCAGCCAAGGCCTTACAGCTCCTGCCTCCCCCAGCCACCAGCAGCTCCTCTGACTTGCAGTAGAGATGCATAAGGGTTTCATTAAACAAAACAATGCAAATGCACTGTAAAAGTCTTAATGAAAATTCCAGTACTCCGTTATTCAGCAGCTTTAGCAGCTCAGCACTATCTGTAGGGAGTTATTAATACACTAAGATCCTATAGGCCTCCTGTAAGTTACCAGAAAAAAGATGATACTAGTTGTATAAATGGATGATAACCTTTTACCCATACAGTATGTATTACAATTTTGTAGCTTAGTCATTTTTTGGCTATCAGATTTTGTTAGTATGATACAGAAAAAAAGACAAAAAAAAAAAAAGGTTTGACTGCTAATGTCTATTTTGTTATTTGATTCATTTTCTTCCTCTGTACAAAAGCTGTACAAATCTGTCTGTGTAACTCTTCCACATCTGTATTCATGTACCATCCCCCTTGTCCTGGCTTGCTGGTGTGGTGAGCTCCTACTAAACAATAAACTCTGTGGCTGAAGTTGGGCATGCTGGGGCATGTTCAGGGTGTTCTGCAGTGCACAAAGTGTCATGAGCTGGGAGGGGCTGGGGGCATGGGGCTGTGGCACTGTTCCCCCTGCCCTGGGCCCCAGCAGTGGCCTTGAGCCATCTGTGTTTGGGCTCTGCAAGTGGCTGAGAGGCTGCAGAGCTGTCCTGGGGATGAGCTGAGCTGGAGCAGAGCAGCGTTTGCTCTTGTGCACCCCGTGCCAGAGGTGGGGACAGCCAAGCCCAGCACCATCTCCTGGCTGGGCAGCTCCTGCCATCGAGTATCTCCCAAGCCTCAGAGTGGTTGTGCTATTTATTAATCCATTATTTTCCATCTTATTGTCTCCCCAGTCCCTCACTGACATATCCACGATGCCCTGAGGTGAGGAGGGTGGCAGGGTGCAGTGCCAGACCCACCTCCCTGCCCCTCAGCACTGCCCCATACTTGTTTGAGCAGTGCCACCTTCATTTTGCATAGACTGTGATTGGGTCATCCTCATCCTCCAGGTCATCTACCACAGAGCTGCAGAGCACATGGCAGTGAATCAGTCCAGGAGGAGCTGCCACCCCCCAGCCCCCACCTCTCTTGTCCCAGAGTTCCCACCATGTCCATGTGGATGGTCTGGGCATCACAGAGTTATGCTGTCACCCATGAGGCAGGACTGGATGGATTTGTCCCAGGGCTTGGTGTTTTTTTCATGGTACAACATCTCAGTTGGGAATTTCCTTGACTGCCTGTGGCCTGTGCCTGGGCTCAGCACTGCACATGCAGCAAGGGAACATCCATCTCCTCCTGCCATGTTTTGCTGCATCCAGGGGCTGTAGTTCCTCTATAAAAAAATACTGCCAACTGCTTAAGATCTAGGGAAAAACTGGAATGATTTTCCCTTTGCTTCCTGGCTCCTGCTTTTCCTGGATTTAAAATTCTCCACTACCAAGAATACCTGAAAGTTTTAAATTCTTTCCAAGAGCCGCTGAGGTGTTGGTTTTATTCCAGATCAAGGCCCTAAGAAAATTACAGGTGCCTGATGAAGACACCATGAAAACTGTCCATGCAGCCTTATCCCAGAGCTGCACCAGTCTGTGCAGCTATCCCTGATATCCCCTTATTTTCTGTTTTCAAGGTGGGTGAGACACTTGTCTCTCCAGCAGCTCCCTGACCCTGTGCAGTGCAGGGTGTCAGGATTGAGAGGGTTAAAAGCACATGCCTAGGCATACTTGGGCAAGAATAAGATACGCTGTAAACCTTATAGGAGCTAGCAAATGTTAGCCACAAGCTAGAGACCTAGGATGAAACTGGGCAAGATACAGGGAACAGAACTTGCAAAAATGAAGGGCAGAGCTTGCTGAAACCAGTGAGAAAATCACCCAAACAGCCAACAAGAGCCTGCACATGCCTAGAGGAGAAAGGTGAAAAGGGCACAGCGATGAAGACGTCCAGCCTTCATCAGAGACCACTGAGGAAGTCGTAAAGACCACCAAGGTGTCCCTATGTGCTGAAGATAAGGATGGTCCTTTTGAGCAGAGCCCTGTGGGTTCCATGGCTCCACGGCACCACGCCAGGAGGTCACAATGCACTGGGTGAGTGCCCAGCGCTCTGCCAGTGCCCGTGGCAGCGCTGGGGGTTTGTCCTGGCTGCCCTGGGCAGCACAGCGAGGCAGAGGTGCCCGAGCCACCCCAGCCAGGTCAGGGCTGGGAGCCAGCGAGGGCCGAGGGAGCCGAGGCCGGGCTGGGACTGCGGGGCCATGTCAGGTGTCCACTACAAGTTCTCCTCCAAGCTGAGCTACGATGTGGTCACATTTCATGGCCACAGCATCTCCCTGGGTGACCTCAAGCGCCAGATCATGGCCCGCGAGAGGCTGAAGGTGGCCAACTGCGACCTGCAGATCCTCAAAGCCGAGACCAGCGAGGGTGAGTGGGGCTCGGGCCCCGGGGCCACCCAGGGGCAGCTGCACAGATCAGCCACGCAGTGCCACAGGCTGTGGGAGCCCCGCTCTGCCCTGGGGACGAAAGCCAGGGCCAGAAAGCACAGCGGTGCATATAAAACTGGCTTTTACAGAATCCCTAAAGGGATTCTGTGATGTGCCACGTAATCCCATGTCCGTATCCATCCCTCCCAACTGACTCATACTCTTTCTGCCTTTGTGCTGTTCTCAGAATACTCCGATGATGCACAGATCCCAAAGAACGTCTCAGTGATCGTGAAGAGAGTCCCAGCTCGAGCTACGTGAGTATCCATGAAGCACTGCATTCCCTGTGAGGGATGTCAGGGTGTGAACTTCTTTGATGGGTATGGCTTTGCAGAGGCACTTGGACTGTATCTGGTCAAAGCTGCTCTTAATTTCCTTTTTCATGGGGTAGATTTTAATGTATCTGCTCCAAAGCAGACTCACACTGTTAGGTTTGTGTGGACGTGGGGTTCAAACTCCAACACTGGTAAATCCTAAGGTCATTCTCTTGGTTTTGTTCTTGGGATGACTGGGCTGAGAGCCAAGTCACAGATCCTGTTCCCTCCACATGAGGAGATTAGAGCTTGCATGTAATTTAGATGTACAGATGATAAAGATTGTATGTACAGATTTGCTTTTATTGGCTTTATAGTAATGGCAGGTACACACTGTAACAATTACATATTATTAGAAATAAACTTTTAATGTGTTCCCATCTGAGAAGAGTCTGGTTGTCAGTATTTGACTATTTCTTGCCCTGGGGAAGGTGGGTTTGGGGACTGTGGGGTATCTGGCAGGTATCTTGCACCCCAAATTTGGGGCTTTTACACACTGTCTGTAGAAGAGAGACCAAGAATTCTCGATGCCTCAGTGTTGTGCTTCTAAACATGGCTTTAGTTTGGGGTTAATGCAAATAGGGATACTTCATGCTGCCCTTTCACAGCATCCTCCCTTTCGGGCTGGATGGCCCTCCCCTGGTGTTGTGGTGCTGCCCTGCAGTGAGAGGATGGATGCTGGCAGTACTCAGATCCCATCAGATTCTGTGTGTGATGATCACGAAACAATGGCTGTGCAGCTGCAGCCATGGCAATTACCCAGGCAGAGGAGCTTTCTGTCCCTTTCTGTCCTCCCTGGAGACACGGCAGAAATACCTGGAAGAGTGGCTGATGTGTGGGAGGGATGAGGATCTGCTGTCACAGGGGTTGTATGTCTGATTCCTGAGGACCTGAATCAGACACAGATCACTGAGTGTGTGAAATCTCAGCAAGTTTGCAACTGTAATAAATAGCTCCCAAAATATTGTTGCATTTTCAAGATCGCATGAAAGGAAATTCTGACAATTAAGACTCTTCTTTTTTCCCCTACAGAGCTCCTAAATTGCACCAACCCCTAGGAAAGGCTTCCAGGTGACCTTTCTACCACTATTTGTAGTCACTGTAGCATCTGTAACACACTGGGCACTTGGCCCCTGTCGTGGCTTAAGGATGGCAGAGATCTGAACACAGGGCTTGGGCTCCCACAGAGAAACACCACTCTGGAGATGGAGCTGCTGGCAGTTCTGGTATTGCTTTGGCAGAGGAGGGTTTATTTTTCACTGAAAGAAACCTGCACTCCTAAGTGTTGACACTGTCACTGTTCTGGCTAAGAAACTACACTCCTGTGTAACTGGTGACACCATAGAAATGAGATTTTAGGGCCTTGTTTTAGTTGCATTGAAGGTACCAAGAGAGAAGAGTTTATGAAGACAAATAAATTTTCACATTCACTCAACTATCAGAACATAATGGTTTGATGTTCAGGTGTTCTTATTGGTTTTCACTGCTTGATGCTGGGTCCAAGTGCCTCATTTTAAGTTCTGATCAAATCTATTTCTTCTGCCAGGAACCAAATTGAGCCAGTGAGGGGAACATCCAAGGCAGTACGTAAAACCCCAGCCTCACACTTCCTCCTACACACTGCACTTCATTCTAAACAGTGCAGCCTTGGATTAATTTTCTGGACATTGAACTTGAATATGGTTTAATTCTTTTGTGAACAGATTTCTGACTCTTCTGCCCCTCTTTCTCTGGCCCAGCTCATTAAGGTATAGAGATATTCTTTGTCAAATACTTGAAAAAAAATCCTTTGCTTAGTATTTTTAAATCTTATACTGTGATCTACAGCTGGATAATTGTGGTAATGTGATCAAAACTGTTTTTTCAATAACTAAAGGTGTTTATTGTGAGTTTAAAATGCATGTACGTTGTGATGCTATCCCAGAAAGAAAATTTCCCAGGTTGGGAAGAGGGAAAGGGAGCACCTTATCAGCCCCAACATAATGTTGCAGCATTACTCCTTTTCAAGACCCGAAGCAGCAGCACTTCAGTACCCGTTTCCCATTTTTTATCATCAGTTTTGCACTGGAAACTAACAGTTTGTGTTGTACAAATGTGTACAGAAGAACTGAACTGGCTGTAAGTTATGGACATTTCAGGGAGGTTTGCAGCAGCCAAAACAAACATTTCTGGAACAAGAGCACTTGTGAGGCTTGAATTTTGAATTTCTGGCCATTACAGCTATAGATCCATTCCTTGGTGGCTGCACTTGTTCACAAATTGGGGTCTGGGGACAGTGGATAACACAATCTCCTTTGTTTGCAGACAGTGTAAATGATTTTGGTATCATTATTACTTTGTAAAAGTGCTATATTTGAGTCTGGGTCTATTCCTAGACATGTTTTGATGGGGTTTGGTTGTGTTTTGTAAACCATTTGGGTTCAAACACATTGGTCAAGTGTCTGTAAATTTCTCTGTAAAGGTTGATGGAAATGATTCCAGAGAGGTGGATCTGGATCATGTTCCTGTACAGAAAAACACTGTGTCAATGCAACACCCATTTATTAAATCTCTGAATTGGTTGCTTTTGTGAATGAGTATCTGCAAAAGCAAAACCTCAAGAGGTTGATCTCTCCTGGGCTGCGTGGAGTCTGTTGTCTTTGGCTGTGGAGGCTCAAACGTGTTCTTCATGTGTATGTCCAACCCTCCCCTGTCACACAGACCCCAAATCTTGCTGAGGCCAATGCTGCAGAGGAGGACAAGATTAAAGCCATGATGATCCAGTCCTGCCGTTACTATGAGCCCCTCAAGTAAGTGTTGGTAAGGTCAAATCTGGTCTTGGAAGAACATGGAAAAATCACACATTTCTCTCTTGTTTTGACAAGGGACACACATTCCTACCTTCCTCATTTTTTACCCCCAAAAACTTGCAGTGACCTGAAGACACCCTTGGGTCCTGTTCCATCATCACCTACCAGCCCTGTTCCCAGGCTTAAAAGGAGCTCAGGAATTCCCATGAGTTTTATGGTGGAGGTGAAGGACCCCAACACAAAGGGAGCAATGCTTACTCCCAGTGGGAAATATGCCATCCCAATTATTAATTTGTAAGTATGGATTTAATTGCACTGACCAAAAGCAACCGAGAGAAGCCATGGGGAAATGTCTGAGTGGCAAAGCCACCACTTTGGCCACCACCTGTCCTTCGGGGCAGGGAGGGTTTCCACTGTAGCTGATCCATCCCAGAGGTCACCTAAAAATCCCAGATTCTCTAAGCAAGGAAATAACAACTGCAGGACAAGAATAGGACAAATCCATTCTCCTGAGGCAGCAATGCAAGGAGTCCAAAATCTGTCCATAGCTCTGGAAGTTCATTGGGCACAGGAGAGTGGAGAGAGATGGACTCTCCTGGATGCTTTTGCACTCACACAGTAGCTGCTCTTCTGCCTTGGCAGCAGGAATTTTTCCATTGTACCAAGTCCTCCCATGGGCAGCAGCGTTATGGCAGCAGCTGAGAGATATTTTGATATGAGCATAGGGAGAGGAAATAAAACCCCCAAACCAAATTTCGGAGGAAAACAAGTGGGGAGACAGACTAGTTTAAATTAACTTCATGGTGTCCTTCTTTCACCCATACAGAAGACAATATTCTCCAGCTGGAATGGAGCCGCCAATGAAAAAAGTGAAGAAGGCAGACAAGCCAGTTTAATTCATGTTCTTCATTCTTCATTCGTGTTCTGTATTAATGTTCCTAATTATTTGTTCTTCTTTCTTGTTCTACCTTCCTATTCTTATTTCATTGTTCTTTATTCATTGTTCTTATTTCATGCTAATAATTAATTGTTCACCTAATGTTCTTGTTCTTCTTCACTGTTCTTATTTCATCTTCCTACAATCTCTTGCAAGACATATTTGGACAATAAACAACACAGCATTGAAAGGAACTTTGCTATACTTTTCCCTAGATGTGCTGCTCATTACAAGCCTTGTCATGTCACTGGAATTTAACTTGATTGGTCACTACTGCAGACAGCTGCCTTTGACACTGGTTTTCTTTCTCATACTGTATGCAAAAAAAGCTCAAGAAATTACGGATAAGAAAAAATCTTGAAAGGTGAAAAAAAAACAAACCTAGGCAATAGTGATTAGAGACATTAAAGCTAAGAAGATGTGCCAGAGAGGA
>WBNO01005188.1:166618-206834 GCA_013400575.1 Peucedramus taeniatus | reverse complement strand
TATATATAATATAAGAATGGTGAATTAGGCCTATTTATTGGCAAGGTTGATTAAATAAGTTGGGGAATAGATGCACACTGCAGAACAGCTACTGAAGCATCACATATACACCTGTGTTCCCATACCTCTGTATTTTATCCCCCTGACCTATTTCTGTGGGTGCTTTACACAATAGGCTAGAAGCAGCATACTCTGAGAGGGAAATGGAGTGCAGAGGGGCACAAACTGAGAGAGAGGTTCTTGCTGATGCTTTCTGCTATGCGATTTTTCACGATTGTGGCTCTGTTTTCATTGTGGCTCTGTGACTTCAGTAGGTCTCACCCTGCTGAGGAATCCTCACTGAGCACTTTCACACAGGAGCTGGGACAGGCACTCCTCTGAATTTAAAGGAGCCTCAAAGGATCAACAGCAAAAGTGTAGATTTAATGAGAGACGGGGAGCCAGCTGACTGCAGGCACCTTGTCAACAACTTCCAGAACTCAGAAAATCCATCTGACGTACCTGCAAGTTCACAGTAATCCAGTTGCCTCACAAATAAATCTGTTTTGTACATTCTGAATGAAAAAATGCTTCACTTCCCATGCCTTTGCTTTCCTCTCGAGACTACAAAATATGAATATGGATGAGCAAAGATTCAATAACTGCTTGATCAAGTAGGGCACATTTAAATCAAATCTTTAATGAATTACCCATGAAATCTTACTATATATCTCTGACAATATCTTTAAACATGGTCTCAGAATGTGACATATTTGGCTTCTCTTAATCAGGGTAGAAACTTACCTGTGCACAGTATAAACCACACATTAAGGCTACTGAAATTGCACCCATACTTAGATTTTGATGGGATTTTTTTTTGACCAGATGCAACATGAAGGACCAGAAGAACTGATCTCTGATGCTTCACGGAGCTGTCTCTGACTCTTGAGTACGCTGCTGGAAGATGGTGTGATGCCTGCTGCTGTGGGTGGCTGGAAATGAGGGGGAAGGCAGCATTTTTTTGCATGAAATTCCTGTCTGTGGTGAGATCAGATGCATTTGTCAATAAGGTCCTGGTAAGGAATTGGGAATCTGTTCCAAATTAGAAAAACTTCACTCCCCAGGAAGTCCTATGGGAGCAGAGAGGAAGGATTGCATAGGGGATCAGTATGTCCATCCCTGTGTGGATAATGAATGAGAAACCGGCACAGTTGTATACACAGAAAGAAAAACACTTAAGTCTGTGATGAAAGGCCAGATGAAAAAGGAAAATGTTATAATTCAACAGAATATAAAAGACAGCAGTGGGCCATCCTTTCTTCTAAGGAGACAGGTTAATATATCACTTTCCTGAAATCACAGCAGGAATGATGGATTAGTTGGAGGGAAAATTGATGCCTGAGGCACTTCTGACTTCATTGTTTCAAGTTGTCCATAATCCTTCCTTGCCTTCACCCAAACATGAAACTCTGTAACAAGCATAGGGAGTTACTGAGGGCAAGAAGTGGTCTCCAGAGTTATTTCCTGAAACCCCATCTTGATAGAAAATACCAGGTTTCAGGTGCATGCCAGACCCTTTGTATTCATTGCTCCTTCAAAAAGGGGATGCCTCTGGGCTGGACCCAAGCCCAGATAAAGAGCTGATCCTTGTTTTAAACTGCAAGTGAGCCTGGTGAAATTCATCTCTGATGAAGGTTTGCTCCATTCTGGATATATAAAAAATGTTTCACACTTGTTTTATAGCTTCCTTGGTTGAACAAAGCTTGAAGGAATCCTGAATTAACACCTTCTAACCTGCACATGTAGAAAAGAAGCGGCAGAACTGGAGACAAGAAGTCTGACTATTTACCAAGACATGGGATGACAGGCTACAACCTGTGATTGAATCCTGCTCTGCTTTTGCTGCCTACAGCATGGAAAGGGTCAGCCAGCAGAGACAAAAGCAAGATGAGGGAAGGGTGCTTTAATTTTTTGCAAGAAACAGATTTCAGTGCACTGAAAACAGTGCACTGTCTTGTTCTGCTCCACACCACCTCAGCTTGTGAAAGCTGACTCTTCCATTTGCACAATTGTCAAGAAAACACAGAAGCAGGACTTGTCCATATCTGAGTGGGAGATACCCACAGGAGTCAGCAGCCAACTTGGAAAGGTAAATTACCTCCTTCAGTCCAGCAAAATAATGCCTTACATTAAATATGGGTATTTAAATGTCATGATTGTCAGTGATATCATTATTCATGTGAAAAGAAGATGGAGAGTTGCAGAACTGCACAGTTTACTGAGCCATTAATTGATGGCTTTTGGGAGGTACTGCATCTTATGTTTCTATCCCTAGCCAAAAAGGAGCCAAGATCAAGAGCCCCTGGGCGTATCCAGTGAAAGCTGAGCTGATGGGATCCCAGAAAGCACACGTCATACCCTAAATTTCCATAAAATCTGCTCTGAGCTCTTGTTTAGGTGCATGCTTAGGATTTATTTCAATAGGTGAAGCTTGGAAGGACACCACATCCCCTTTTCCTCTGGTTCCTGGGACACCACTGGGAACAACCTAAGTTGCATGGCAAAAAATGATGGCTGTAATCTGGCTCCAAGTTACCAAGGCTGAACCTGCCTGAGCGTGGCACCCATTGTGCCTCCAGCTTTGTGGGCTGGGTGGATTAAAGCATCATAACAAACTGCAAGCTGGCCTGTTTCAGGCCAAGGAAGAAATTAGCAATGAGCTATGGAAAGATATGCTTTCTGGGGCATGTAATTTAGGATCACATGGCAAGAAACTGTGCAAACTATTGCAATGACTTCTGGAATATATCCCTAAATTTGGCTCTTTATATCGTTTACCAAAGAAAGGTCCAAGGCTTTAAGTAATAAAACATTTGTCTTCAAATAAATAGCTGCAAGAAAAAGGATCAAAAGAAACTATTAAAATAGGAGATAGAGGAGAATGTCTTTCCTTTGCAACTTTTAGCATCTTCACATTTAAGTAAAATGGATAATGTGTCCTTTCTTAGGGCTTCTCACAGGCCCTTTCTTTCTCTTTTTAATCTTGAATACCAGTGCACTTTCAGCAGCAGTAAAGGGGGCTGGCAACAATTCTCAGTTCATTTTTTTATTATAAAAAATTAAATTGGGTATGATGAGCTTTTGTAAAGGAAAGCGAGAACTGAAAATATCCAGAAAGTCACAAAGTGCTGCCAGAAAGACATTTGGGAAGGGGTGAGGTTGTTTAAACTTACATTCTTCCCACTCTGGGCCAGCTGTGTTTCTCTTCTTCTCTCACACCCATCTTCTAAGCATATGGGGTATGTTGAAGTGTTAATATAACAGAAAATAAGCCAAGCTAGATTCTTAAAACAGCACCTTATTTAGAGTAGCTAACCTTAAAACAGCCTGGCTAGTCTCAGTAACTGCTGACCAACATAGTCAGTCTAGGTGAGGAGAAACAGATTTGGCTTTTTTCACTTACAGTGGATTTTGGTGGTGATTTCTGCAGGTAGAGCTGAAAAAAAAAAAAAATAGTGAGCCTCTGCACCTGTAGCTTGCATTTTAATTTAAATACTTGACAGTGGAAATTGCATGGAAGATGCACAGGGGTTTGGGAAAAGAAAGGGAGAAAAAAAGGCAGGACCAAAGGAGGTTACAGTTTCACTGAGATTTACTTTGTGCACAAGTCCACTGGTTTAGTCTCTTTGGCCCATTCCTCACATGGGTATGGACAGAGATAATGAAGATTTGCTGAGATAAATACTTCTTCTCCCTAAAGATTGGTAAAGCAGCAAGTGCTGATGGTGATGTTCTCACTCTGTCAGATGGGTTAAAAGGGTTGTATTGCTGGATTGGTACATTTTATTATAGATATTTGAGAGGGTGATAAGTAGAAACCTGTCAATGACAACAAAATGGCCTATTACACATTCTCAGCAGTGACCCACGACTATTTCTTGATCCAGGAAGGAAANCCCCCCCCGCTATTCCAAGTGTATTTACTGCTAGTAACACTGAGGGTTGCACCTAAGGCATTCAGACTGGAACATCTGCCAGAGGAAAGTAAAAGCTTTGTGCAAGATCCTTCATTTTGGCTTTAATTAGGCACAGTGTACAGATACTCTGCTCATTCCACTGTAAATCAGAACTCCATTATTAGAAAAAAATAAAACTCAAAAACTACCACAGAAAGAAGTTAAAAGTTTTTTCATAGTTGTTGTTAATCCTACCAAAAAATACACTTGAAAGTTAGACTCTAAATTCTTCACAGAACTACTCCACACTAACCAGAGGGGTACTGTGTACCCATGATGTCACTTGCAATGTAAAGCAGCATTTCTGTGCACTGATTGCAGCAAACTGAAAGAAAGCACTTCAAAAGATGAATATTAATAGCCTCAAAGAGACTGAAACCACTTGTCGATATTCTGCTTTCCTAATTTGTTTTAGGCTGTGGTATCTGAACAGTGGAAATAGGTCCCTGAGATCTCCCCGAGTCTATGCTTGAAGGAAGGCTTTTCAGTGCAGTCTGATGTTGTTAGGTCTTCATAATTTTCCATGTACCTTTCAAAAGGTTAACAGGTTTCAATTTGGCCAATTTGCAGAGGACAGCAAATTCAGTTTTCTGCATTATCTGACAGCTTTGAAGAGGGCTTCCTGGGAACCTTTAAGTTGTCCAAATGTTTTCATCTGACTGCAGAAGGATGGTTTGAAAGGGAAACATCCAAGTGTAACATGTTAAGGCCCCAGGTGTGGTACTTGAGCCATAGAATCCCATACAAATGGGAATTAGTTCCTCTGTGTGTTGCTCCCCAGAGCATGAGGAAGGGCAAGGTGCCAGTGTCCTTCTATAAAAAATAAAAACTTTGCATTCAGATAACAAACTCAGATGCCCAGATGAAAGATGAATAGACAACTTGAAGAATGCTACTAGTAAATGAGTACAGGCTTTTTTCCAGGTTATGTCAGTAAAGATTTAAACAGAAAACTCAAATATTTAAAGTAAATTGTACAACCAGGATGTATGCAATTTGCATACACTTTTTTAAAATTTGCATTTTCTTTTTTAAAGAAACAGACTAAGTGAGAGATAAAAATAACTGGTGAATATTTGCAATCAGTGTGAGAAATAAACATTTTGAACATGCATCTCCAGAGGCACCTTTGGAGACATTAGGAAATCAGATTTTCTTTGAAGTGATTGCTTGATTTTAATTTTTTTAATTACTCTGTAACAGGAATAAGGACTCTGGAAGATCTCTCTCTCTCTCTCTTTATCTGTAGGCAAATCTGCTTAAGACTGAGAGGCTGCTCTGCTCCTCTGGCCTGGAAGAGCAAGTGAAATGCTGGTACATGGACCACCTCTACACTCAAAATTCACATCAGTATAATCAACTGAGGAAGCAATTTGAAAGGTTGAAAAGTAACTTCTATTTGTTTAATTTGCCTGGATTCATCACTGATTACACTAACTCTATGCAAGGGCTCCTTACATTTAGCTGTAAAAAATGTAGCTCTAAATTTCTAAACTGATCTGTTGACTCTGTGTGACTCTGTGTGCAGAGATGGGTATAAAGAGAGAGGATAGAAGAAGAAAGCATGTAGGTTGCAGGGTCTTTTAAATGTGAAATAAAAAATGAGTGAGACTTTCTTAATTTTCAGCTTTATGCACTGTGCAGACAGGAAACTGTGTGTTTTATTTAGATGATTATATTAATTTTGGTTCAGAAGTTAATAGCATCATTCCCTTTGTGGGACCTGTCATGCATTGAAACTAAATCATCCCCCACGGTGTAATACAAAAAGGGACTGTGGACTCAGGAGAGCCATTTTCCTGTCATTAGCAAATTTCATCCGTATGTCTGGATACCGAGTACACTGTCCACAGCACAGCTGAGTCTTTTTCCTAGCTGCAGAGAATATTTTTGCCTTTGAAGAGCACATAATTTAGCAATTACAAATTGCTTTTTCTCCTTGGAGAGTATTGTCTGTGAATATTTTCACAGATATAGCCTCCCTTCTCGTAATCCACAGCACCATAAAAGTACCTGAAAAGATGACACATGGGACTTTATACTGCCAGATCAAACTCTTGAGCTCAACCCACTAAAAGTCATCCCATTGTAATGCCAGTCCCTCATTCATACCTGGATTTGGAAGCTTTTGAATTAAGAAGTGTAGATAAAGCTCATTTTTCTCAGCTGGAGTTCTCTGCCCTGTGCACCCCCTATGCTCAGCCTGGGGTTCATTGTGGATTGAGGAATGCAGATCCACTTATGCCCAAGGGTAAATGGAAATGAGTAAATGAGTATGGAGCAGCCTTCCCCCCAAAATCCCAGAGTGCCACCAGCTGCCAGCACCTCAGTAGGACTGGCAGGTGTCAAGGTACCTGCAGTGCACTGGCTGGGCAGTTTCAGCCTTGAGCAGTGACAAGTGAAGAGCAGAAGAGCCTACATGGGTGTTCTTAGTAGACAATCAATATCCATCTGAGGAGAGGTGGGAAAACACAGGACTAGCTGTGTTCTGGTCAATAAGGAACATAGGGACTGAAGCCATGATATGGAAAACCCCGTGTCAGAGGCAAGATCTGGTAATGCCAGCACTAGGGAATGACAGCATATAGTAAGGAAGCTCTTTGGGTATCATTAAACTGACAAAGGAAAGTGAGTGAGAGTGAGTGACCGTGTATGTGTGCGTGCATGCGTGTGTGTGTGTGTGTGTGTGTGTGTGTGTGTGTGTGTGTGCACCCATGCACGTTTGGGCATGCACTGTGCATATGCCCAAACTGGGAAATAAATAATTCTGGGAAATAATAAGAAATAAAATAATAAAACTGGGAAATAATAGGAAAATAGGAAATTAATTTCCAAAGACATGAACTGAGGCACCCACTGCTGCCTTCTATGTAGCTGAGAGTGGGCATCTGGAAGCCAGGTGATGTGCCACTACTTGGGTCTGTGCTGGCCTTCTCTGTGTCTCAGATGCCCATCTGCAAGTTGAGTACTACAGTGAGAACTGCATGGGAAGAAGCACCCAAAGTTTGTTCCACTGAAAACTCTCCCTCCTGTTTCTCTTTCCAGATGGCTGGGCTGGTGTCACCAATTAAAAACAAAGTGAACATTAGGGAAATTAAAGAGAGGAAAAGGAAGATATACAGAGCAGCAATTAGAGAAGAGACAGCTAAAATAGGTTCATGATGGCAGTGATTCCTTCATGTTTAAGAAATATGTCTAAGGTGAAACTTTTCTACTGTAGAGGCAATTTTGTGTTAATAAATGGCTCCCCAAATGCTTTCCTTCTGAAGATAATATGATGAAACAAGTAGACTTAACATAATTTGAGAACAGCTGAGCTATTACAGATGGATCTGCTGTGACCAGATGTAGTGAGAAAAGGTCAGCCTGTTTATGAACCTTGTGTGTTGCTGGTTCACAGAGAGTTAAATTCTTGAACTGCTATCTGTTCCTCATGGAAATCTCCCACAAAATCTCCCCAGAGACATGCCGGTGAGAAGTTTGCACCAGCTTAGAATAAACTGGTTTAAAACAATAATGAATCAAAACTATTATAAACCCTTGTGTGACTATTTTGCAGCTCAGCAAAACTGATGGCCATAAGGAATTTAATCCAAGGGTCTCTCCATACATAAAGGCATATGATTTGTCATTGATTCAGCTGAACATGTGGACATTCTTAACATGCTTTAGAAATGAGCTACACTGATTTATCTCCATAATTAAATTGATTATAAAAATATTAAAATTGCAGAGTCTGGCACCAAAAGTTTAGAAATCCCTCAGTTAAGGTGATGCAGTCTTTTATTGTGAGATCACATCATCTTCTTTCCACAGATGCCCCTCACTCAGAGCATGGTGTTCAGTTACTGAGAGTTGTTCAGAGTTTTGTTTTAAGCCTCCTCACTGTTCAGTGTGCAGTCCTCGCCCCTGTGTTACCGATTGCTCCTCAGCCCTGGATCTGAAGGCAAAACTATCAGACCATGAGCAGGCTTTTTGTGCAACATGCTTCCTGAACGTGCAAGGGACACATCTGAAAGCCTCATGTGAAATAAATAAAGTAAATAAGTGACTGCTTTCAAGGCACACCCTCACCTTCAGAGGAGAGCCCCCACTGACTCAGCGCTCAGCTCCACACTGCAGGCTTGGCCTCTCACCCTTGGCACACAGAGGAGGGAGCAGTTGTCTCAGGTTGAAAGGTGTAGCTGGGGGTATGTATTCTATTTGCCATCTGTTAGATGTGGCGCAGTTATCTTCTGTTAATTGGGCAATTTTCTTTATCTTTTCCACAACTCATCCTCCCTCAGGGAGAGGCCTTCTGTTAATGGCCATTGAGTCTCACTGCATTATTGATAAAATTGTGTCATCCTGTTGTGAGATGCTCCGCCCTGAGGGAGGAGCCAAGCATTCCTTCCTGGATATAATCTGAGCATTGGAACAACAGAGAGAACCTTTTCCCACTGGATTCCCAGAGGAGCAGCCTTCTTCTCCACTGGATTCCCAGAGGAAGACTTGGCCCACCACTGGACCTTCAAAGGAAAACTACACCCCTCTACAGGATCACTGCTTCAACAGAACTACATTTGCCACTCCAGGAGGACTGCAGCCACCATTTCCATTGTACTGCTACCAACACCCTGACCCACAGGGTGTCAGGTCATATTCTGATTCTGTCCATGTTGTTTTGTATTACTGCATTTTTTATTTTATTTTTATTTTCTTCTCTAATAAAAAACTTTATTCCTACTCCCTTTGCCTGAGAACTCCTTAATTTCAAAATTATAACAATTCAGAGGGAGGGGGTTTATATTTTCCATTTCAGGGGAGGCTCCTGTCTTCCTTAGCAGACACTTGTCTTTTCAAACCAAGACAGCAGTTCACATCTTCATCACCCAAGTGATGAAGTGGAGTGATTTGACAGGAACTGCTCTGGAGCTCTGAGGCAAAAGCAAGGCTGGGCTCCAGCTCACTCAGAATGGCTTTGAGTTGTCTGAGCCATAGCATGATCCTCTCTCCCTCTCATCCTCTCTGTTTTTTCACTGAGTCATACTTACTTTGAAGGTTCTGTCTTTTTCAGCAGTTGTACAAAGTCTGGTAAAACCAGCTTTTTTTCATAGTTCAACCCCCTTTCATGGCCAAGGCACCATCCATCTGCATATTGCATGAGAATGGGATCCTGGAGATAAATGGCTGTGTTCATAATTCATTTTTATAGTGTGCATGGGCAAGAGGACTCAAATTTTATGGGTATCTTAATTTTTATCCCTCCCAAATTTTAAGTGTTTGATTTTATAGCCTTAATGATCTTTAAATGTAATTTTTGAGGAAATTTCCTCAGTTTTTAAAGACCAAACTTAAAAAAAAACAGCTTGGGAATTTCTTTATGGGAGGCAATAACTACTCTCTCATGGACTATCAGAATGACTGGTTCCTTTGCTCATGGCTCTCAGAAATGTAAAAGAATCACAAGGGTCAAGGAAAGTGGTTTCATTCTGGTTTTTGTTTTTCATGTGACATATTAATAATTCTGATGCAAACTAAAAGATGTAAATCCATATGTAAAAATAAAAAATATTCCCTTTCAAAGGGTTTGAATGAAGCCTTTAGATTTTTCAGGATTTTCATAGCAATGAAAATGGTTGAGTAGTATCAACACATGCTGGAGTCAGTGGTGGTGGTTTTTCCTCAGAAAGGCACGTGTCTCCATAGCCCTCCTTGAGGAAGCAGCACGAAAACGGCCCAAAAAGTGGTCATTTTTATATATGGACTGAGGGACAAGGGGGCAAACAGGCCCAGGAGGGGCCTGTTTGCTGACAGCAGATGAGCCAGGAATCCTGGCTGGACCTCACCTGAGAAATTTGGGTCCCTGAGTGCTCAGGGTCCCCCTGCCTTGCCCTGAGGTGCCACGGTCACCTACTCCCACCTCGAGGACAGTGGTGCAGAAGTGTCCATCCAGCCCCATGCAGAAGCAGCTGGGAGGCTGGCAGGACCCAGGACTCTGTGTGCAGCTGTGCCTGTTCAGCTGTCTGGTCAAGGAAGACCATTTTCCTGGTATGGAAGCACTGGATCAGATGATTGCAAGCATTTAATTTCTTTTCCCCTTCCAGGTTTTCCATGACACTCCAGCCTGGCTTTGTCCTGTTCCCATCCTCCCCTACTTTCAGCTTCATATCTCCACCTTCTCATTTCAGTTTCCAGTTACCAGCTACTTCAGTGAGTCCCAGCCTCACCTTTTATCTCTGGTATCCTCTCTCAGGCTCTCCCTCTCCCCCAGGCCTGTATCTACCCCTCCATCTGAGCTTCCACTGCTGCTGATTTCTAAGTTTTGAAGCACCAAATTCTTGGTGAAAATCCTGTCATAAATTCACACCAGGGATGAAACAGTATTTTTCTGCCTAGTCAATTTCCTGGGACAAATAAACCTGAACAGCACCCTCAGAGGGGCAGAAATCTGTTCCAACAACTCCAACAGTGACTCCAGCTCAGCACAGTTCTTTTAAAAGTGAGATGAGAAAGGTGTAATAGGAAGATCAGAGCAACATTTAATGTAGATGTTCTTTCTGTCTCTGCCTGCAATATTCCCATTACATTAGTTTCCCAAGGCAAGTGAAATAATAAAAAAGACAATGTGGTAGATTATCATCTCAGTTTGTGTTGCCCTATCCTAAGGGACAAAGGGCTGTATCTGGAGACATGTGGTCATGCCCAGGAGTAATCACTAGTCTGTTCACTGGCAAATAAAGATTAGCATAAAAGAGCTCCTTCCATCTCAGTGTTGAAAGTCAGAGGTTGCTGCCTTTTAAGCCTGACCAGAAACACACAGTATAGCTGTTACCCTCCAGCTCCACAAAACTGTTTCCCTCTGCATTTCTTGCATACTCCTGTATATTTCTGTGGATATTGAAAACCCCTTGATGATGCTGCAAGTAAGTGGCCTTTTCTAACAATAGAAGAAAGAAAGGCTTTGATTCCACTCCTCCCGACCAGTTTGTCACCCACAACGTTGGAAAAAGAAAAGCCTTTTGAGCTTTGCTTGTAGGTCTCTGTGCGTGTGCGCACATGCAGCTGTGGATGAATATGATTGTGCACACAGGAGTATGTGTGATAACATCATCCAGATGCCACACCACACTCTTGGATTATGTCAGTCTCACCCAATGAAGCACACTTAGCAAATGCTAATACTTAAGAGCTAATAAACACTACACTAGATGGTCAGTGCTGAATCGTTTGGATTGTGCACATGGTTTCTCGGATACTTTCCCCCAGTAGTTCCCTGTAGCCAAAGAGAAGCTGCATAGATGCAGATCTTCCTGTAGGAGGAATTTTTAAAGCCCTACACTTTACTGAGTCAGCTGAATATGTTCAAAAAGAAACAGCCCTGATAGAGTTGGACAGCATAATGGCCAGAAAGCAGATTTCAAGGATTTCAAAAGGATGCACTCAGTGAGAGTTTCCACATTTTTATATGGTTAGCTCAAAGCAAAAACTATCTTATTTTTTTTCTAAATCTCATATTTACACTGGTCAGAAATAGAAGACCACACAATTCTTTGTCTCCTTCATTTTATTTCTCTGTACATTGCTGCCTTTGCTTTTTTACCAGTCCTTGCAAGGACTTGCCATAGAATCACAGTAGATTTCAGGCTGTGCTCCTGTCTTGACAATGCAATCTATGTGTAAATCAAGTGAAAATGTCTTGGTTACTTGCATGATAAAGACTCTGCTTCACTGTCTACTATTCTTTTGGTTACCTGTAGCTGTTAATAAACTGGAGCCTTTGCTGACCAAATCACTGCCCACTTCCTTCCTTCAGCTGACCCTTCTGTGAATGTCCAGGAGTTCCTGTTCAGACAGTAGATGTAGTTAGAAGGTGGCCACACAGTGCTGGAGACAACTGTGGGAATAATGAAGACATTAAGAGAGTTAAAAAGAAACCTGTTGGACCAGTAAAATAATTTTGTGTCATTCTCCAGCTATTCATTTAACCCCAGACCTAAACTCCTTCAGCTTTAGGATTATTTAACCTTCTAGCCTTTTTACATTTGGATGAATGTCAAGAGAAATAAAGCATTTCTCTCCCAGGATAGCAGCAGATACTGTTAAAATTCTAGCACCAGTATTGGACCAAGATTGATGTACCTTCAAATGTGGTCTATGTTGACAACTGAGCTCCAACTACTTGTAAGTTAAAGGCAACTTCCTGACCACAAAGGAAGTTTGGGACCCATGTTTGGAACGAGCTCTTCTGTTTTTCTTGATAGAGGTGCCGTAGAGGAGGTGCTCTCCCTCCTGCCCCTCCTTTCTGCAGTGATGTGGGGATGGGGTTGGGAGCAAGCATCTTATGAAATCAGGGAATCTTAGATCATAGAATCATAGAATTTTTTTGGGTTGGAAAGCACCTTAAAGATCATCTAGTCCCAGCTGCCCTGCCATGGGCAGGAACACCTTCCACTAGACCAGGCTGCTCAGAGCCCCATCCAGCCTGGCCCTGAACAGCTCTGGGGACTGGGCATCCACATCTTCTCTGTGCAACCTATTTCACCACCCTCACAGTATAGGATTTTTTCCTAATGTCTAGTCTAAACTTTATCTTTTTTGGCCTAAATCCATTCCCCTTGGTCCTGTCGTTACATGCTCTCATAAAAAATCTCTACCTTTCTTGTAGGCTCCCTTCAGGTACTGGAAGTCCACAGTTAAGTCACCTCAAAGCCTTTCCTTTTCCAGGCTGAACAAACCAAATTTTTCAGCCTTTCCTCATAGGAGAGGTGCTCCATCCCTCAGATCATCTTGGACTCACTCCAAGGTCCATCTCCTTTCTGTGCTGGGGTCCCAGAGCTGGATGCAGGACTCCGGGCTGGGTCTCAGACAGCAGAGGGGCAGAATCACCTCCCTCGCCCTGCTGGCTGCTTTGGATGCAGCCCAGGGTAGGGTTGGAGACAACTGGTGAGGACCAAGGGGGATGGGAGCACATACTGGAAAGACTCAGTTTGGGAGAATCAGAGATTCTTACAGGAGGAGTGGTCTCTCAGGAAGATTGGATGAGTTCAAACCAGGAACTGGGGACTCTAAAGATAAGAAAGAGCAGCTTATGATGGATATTTCTCTGAAGTTTCATGATGAAGTTTTAGTAGGAAGGGCCCACCTTTGCCAGTGATCCAAAAGTCAAGACTCTTTCCAACTCTTTGCAAGGGTGCCCCGTTTTCCCAAGCAATATGTCCCACAAGACAGCTTTCAGCCTTTATTTATGAAGCTTAGATGGCCAGCAGGAATCTGGCAATAGAAATTATCAAACTATTCCTAGAGTTGAGAAAGCAGAGCTCAGAATTATTGCTGACATGTTAGTAGCCATAAATAACAGGAATACGCAAACACGAGTTTTTAACCTACAGAAGTGCCTCACCCCTCAAGACCAGTAAAGGTGATCTAAATGCCAAATGCAGCATGCATTCCTTATGGGTGAATACCCCCACTTAACCTGGACCCTGTAGAACAGAAAGCTCACTGCTTTTGGAGGGTCTGTCTGCACCTTGAGAAGTCGTTTCACCTACTAGAAATGTGGTCAAGCTCAAGGACTCTGTTCTCAGGTTAGTAATTCAATAGATTGTAAAGCCAGAAAGGACTTTAATGGTCATCTGGTCTGGCCTGGCCTCCCCCATAACATATGCCAAATAATGTCACCAAGTAAATCCTGCCTTAACTTCAACTACTTGTAGCTGAATGAAAACATCTTACTAAAAAAAAAAAAAAAAAAAAAAAAAAAGCAGGTTATTCTTGATTTTTAAGACTCAAGTCATGCAGGATTTACCGTATCTTATGGTATTTTCTTGCCAAGGTTAATTATTTGCAGGGCTTTAAAGAAGCATGGCATTTCTTACTTGATTTTTTTGGTCTTGATCTTACTTTTCCTTTGTTAACTAAATTCAACAACCTCCTCATGCTAGAAGTCCTATCAACTGCCCTCTGAATAAATTGTTTTGCTTTATACCAGATTTATAAACATGGTCTCACTTTAAAGCACTGAGATCTGAATCTGTCTTTAAGGGTCACTTAACCCTGTCTGTGTTCCTCCTACATGTTCCCATCCCTTCCTGCAGCTCAACCATGTCACTGTGGAGGGCCAAATTTGGTAGCTCCATCACCAACACCTGAGCTTCCAGTGCTGGACAGTGGCAGGAGACAGAGTTATTTAGTCCTCTGGATTTTATTTGTGATCCCAGTGGCCCCATTCTTTGTCTTGTCTATGAGATGGGGCAGATGCAGCCTGACCACTGACTGAACCATGCTGTTAGCAAATTACTGTCTGGATGACTCAGTGTTGGCAGAAGTGTCTTGAAAGTAACCCATATAATGGACAGACAGAACTGTTGCTGGGGATGTTGATATCTATCTTTCAGCCCCAAAAGAGGGAGAAAAATACCCACAGAATTTGATAAGCTGAGATATTGTGTGGGAAAAAAACATTCTGCCACTTTTTTTCCTTTAGGATGAATAAAAATGTGTCATTGACTTTTGGCTTAGCACTGACCTGACCTTTCTGGCTGTCATGGAGCTGCACCTCCTCACTGCTGTCTTCTGCAGCCCATGGCCCAGGACTGGCAGACTTGGACTTTCCTCGGACTGGGATGTCAGCACTGCAGCCTAGACCTGAGGCTGCAGAGGCATGTATTGATCAGGCATCCTGTTTTTGGGGACCATGACACCAGCTCTTTAGACTGCTTCATACACTTTCCCTAATGCTGCTGTTTGATCTGTTTGGTTCTCATTAAAAGAGCTGAAAAGCCCATCTGTGACTCACTTTATGAAATTCAGCTTCTCCTTGTCATATTGGGGTACCACAGGCAATAGAGGTCATACAGGCCACAGGGGTAATTTGGTAAGTACTGGTGATCTCAGTCACACAATCTCTAATTGTCTGGGGATTGCAGAAAAGCTCAACCACCAGATCCTGGATTTATGAAACAAAAATCAAGGATTTTCTCCAAGCTGGAGTTTTCTAGTGAAAAATGTTTGGTTGTCAGAGATGATTCTCTGTTCTACCATAAAAAAGAATCACCTCAGCAGAAAGGTCACAGCCATCCATAGAGGCACCACAGGTGGTGGGGGGCAGCATGTTGGGAATGGCCAGACAGAAAAATGCCAAGCCAGGCCACTCAGTTTGGTTGCACTACATTCACATCCTGTTTCAAAGAGCCACTCTTTGCTACCTCAGCAGTTTCTGAGTGCTGTCACACAGATAATTCACCATTTCTTTCCAGTTTTATCTTCACCACAGGGAACTGACTTAGTATCCTAAGCGCTATCACATATTTATGTGTGATTCACAAATGACAGTATCCTCCCCTTCCCCCTGTGGTAGTATGTATTTCTAGTCAACTGCAACCAGGAGCCTGAAAGAGGAAAAAAAAAGGGAAAAAGCAAGTCTGTTAATCCACCATGACACATACACCTTGATTTTATTTTATTGGAGGGATTTTATAAGGGCTATTATCTCCTGGTTTACATAATCCAACACTTCCCTTAGGGCAATCAAAACTGAGATTCATATGACTTGGAGTTTACAATCCAATGCAGCTGGCAAAACTGGGATTCAGACTCATGACCGCAAAGGCAATCATAGTGCATGCACAAAAAGACAAAAAAGAGAGAGAGAGAGAGAGACAGAGAGAGAGAGAGAGAGAATAAGAAAAGCCTCCCTGAAGTGATCTGTTATATTGTCTGAGCAGGAATGTTCAGGAAGTGGTACCATTAAATGAGTCGAAACTCCAGCTAATTTTATTCAAAGGTTACATGACCTCTGCTAAGTGAGGGACTCCCTTTTTTTGCATTTGTCTGTTCTTAATAATTTGGCCAGCAACAAGGTAAGATCCAAGACTGACTTTTTCTGCTACAAACATGACTTCCATCCAAGTATTTTAGCACCTGAACTCAAGTGAGGATAATAAATGTCAAAGAAATATTTATAGCTTGGTATATGGAGAATTTCCAGTTCCCTATACTGCAATAACACATCCATCTGCAAACAGCATTTCAGCTGCAGTTTTAAAGCAGATAGTGCCTGAAAATAGAAGGCTGCAATGCAATATACACAGATAGCTGTTGTATTTAAGTGTTTGATACTAAGCTGATAATTAAATTAGAATTTAATCATCCAGCCTTGGGAAGCTGTTTTCTTCCTGGACTCAGGCCCACACAGAAATTCAGACTCAGCTCTGTGCCTCCTCCAGTCCTCTCTGTTCATTTAACTGAAATTCATTCCTGCAATAAGCAGCTGAGGAGAGCAAGCATACAGGAAAAGAAGGTTAAAGAGGAATAACTGAAATTTAGAAGTGGAAAAAAGACTTCTTATTGTATCCCATTGTCCTACTTTAGGGCAAATTTGGGAGAAAACCCCCAAAGGGGCCACTTCAGAAAAGCCAACCCATACAGCCTCTCCTCCCAACCAGTTCGGGAAAAGATTCTTCAGAGAGAAGTGGAAAGAACCTGTTTATTTAACAGGCAATGCACCTCCCAACACACAAATGAACAATACTGGATGACAAAACTTTCACCGTTCTGAAGAGATTTCAACTTCAGACAGTCTCACCTGGGAGTGGTTGCTCTGGTATCGGCCTCTCCAGCACTCGGAATGGCTGCTACAGGCCACAAAGTGCAGACTCTTGGTGTTTCCCAGGTCCCAGTCCAGAGCAGGTTTGTATGGTTCCAAGGAAAGGAAAAAAAAAAAAAAAGAAACAGTCCAGGAAAAAAATCCAGACTGCCTAGCTAAACTAGCTAACAAGCAAAAGCAAGAGAGAAAGGCAGGAGCAAGAGCAAAGCAAGGGCAAAAAGTGAAAGAGAGCAAAAAAAAAAAACCAAAAGCAGCCCTTTGTACAGTCTGTGTCTCGCCATCTGTGTGGGAATGAGTAGGCTAATAAGAAAACAAACTTTGTTTTTCAGACCCAGTCTTGAAGGTACAGAGCATAATATCCAGCACAACAGAACAGACGATTGGGGATACAAACATCATAACATCACCCTAGGACATTCCACCCATTCATCCCTCCAGCTAGTACAAGTTATTCTTCAGACCTTTGTCAGGTTTAGTATTAACTGGTTGCAGTGATGGAAGCTCCATCTCTTCCTTTGGGAGAAAGCTGTGCATTTGAACAAAGCTCCCTGCTAGCAAATATTTCCTGGTATTGTCCTTCTTTTTTGAAGTGATCCCTTTAATGCTAGCTTGGTCCAAGATTTTTTCCCAGTGAACTGAGCTCTGTGAGATTTGGAATGCTTGCTGGAATGTATGTAATTTCACCCCCGGATCAGGGTTTGAAATCTGCCCTAGATTCAGGTAGATCGGGCAGATTCAGGCATCACGGTAGATGGAAGCTGTGGCCGCAGCGTTTGGTCCCAAAGGTCTGTGTGAAACAAGTCCAGGTGTGTAGTCCTGTCCTGAAGGTACATCACAAAAGCAAGGGCACAAAGATGCTCCATCATTGTCCATTGCTGAGCCACATGCTGCTGGGAGATAAAAAATCATTTTGAGACCTGGAAACAGAGTAGGCAGAAGAAAAAAGTGTCTGGCACAGATGGGGGTGGGGGTTTGGAGAGGAGGGGCTTTTTTCTTGCTGCACTGGGTGTATCAAAGTGCTTTGAGCAACCTGGTCTAGTGGAAGTTGTCCCTGCCAATGGTGTGTGAGGTTGGAACTAGACAATCTTAAAGGCCCCTTTCAACACAAACCATTCTATAACTCTATGACTACCACCCTTCTTTACCCCTCTGGTACCTCTCACACAAAGTAAAAATGTAAGGCATAGTGATTTTGGCAGAACTGGAGTCTTTTTCCGCTTAGAAAGGATATCTGAATGTGGGGTTTTCTTTTGAGATCCAAGATACATAACTGAATGACTTCCTCACCACTGAAGTGTTTAGCACCTTTGGTTGCAACAGAAATCAGAGTTGGAGAGCCATGTGGGAAGATGTTTGAAATGAAAGTATGGATTTATTGGGCTGATACTAACCTTTACTGGATGCCTGGTGCTCTGCAGATGGATGAAGAAAATCATGAGTAGTAATAGAGACAAATGGCTTCTGCCCTGTGACAGTGTGGAGATCTGGAGCTGTTTACTCATGGCAGCAGTGCCGATCTGCACCAGAGCCCCACACTGCACCTCTTGGGACAGCCAGAAAGAAGGGCACTGCTGGACTCTGTGCACTCTGAGGGGACCAGTGTTTCAGTAGCACTAGCTCCAGTCTAATTTTAGGCCAGTTTGGATGGACTTTCAATGTATCTGAGTCAGTGATGGTGCCCAAGGGATTGCTATGCTGAGGGAGCACAGGAGCTCAGTGCAGCTGACCACTGGGCTAAGAACCAGCCCCCAGTGTCAAAACAGTGTGACATTCGTAAAGTCTAGCTCAGTCATAGCATGAGACTGCACCATGCTCAAATGCTTCATTTGACACGCTTCATGGCACATTACAGTATCAAAAATGTTGGCTACATATCTCCAGAGGGTGGCCGGAAGAAAAATCTGACTGTCTTGTTTTCTTCAGGTGGTGGTGGGGGACATTTACCCAAGCACTATCTTTCCCCTAAAGGGAAAGGAAGAGAGACAGAGAGAGAGGACAAGAGCAAGAGAAGACTGGATCAGGGCAGCACTCCAGGGTTCAAAGCTGTCACTGGCAGGTGCCTGAAAGAGCCCTCAGGGTCAGGCTCAGCATTCCAGACAAGTTAGTTTGGTGACTCTTTTTTCATCATGTAATTTTCATCACGTTGGAAAGCCTGCATCATCCTTGGAGTGACAGCAGTGGCTCATTCTGAGGAGATGTATCAGCGTCTTCTCAGAGGTTTCATTCTCCATTTCTCACTCCACATAGGATGAAGATATACCAGAGGGCTCCTTGTCAGTCTTGTCCCTCATGGTCTGGAAGAGTTGGTAGCATCTCTTCTCTGCTCTCTCACTCGCTGGTGCCTCATCCTCAATGCATTGTTGATTGTACAGATGAAAGTCTCACTATAGTAATGTTAACATCTGCTCTTCTTCTTCCATCCCTCCCTCTCTCCACCAAATCAGCAAAACTTCTGGAACAGCTTTGTTCTGCAGTTCCTCTGAAATGAAAAATGGTGGCTGCAGTCTCTTTCTCAAATGCCAGGAAAACCTCCTGGCTCCTGTTATAATATAAAGAAAGGTGATTCACCCTGAAGACTGGCCAGGTTAGGTCATGCAAATGAGATTTTTGCTCATAAAGTTACAAATGAGACCTTAGTTGGTGACTTATCCCTGCTTCTTGCTCCATCTCTTGATCATTTCTTCAACAACTGCAGTATCCTTGCAAGGCACACCTCATTGAAAATTACTCTGTTCTTTTCTTAGTCTCTCTCTCTCTCTCTCTCTAAGGAATTGTATTCTTATGGATGATTTTGCAGTTGAAATATTGTTAGTTAGCTTGCTCTTCTTCCATAGTTTATGCTACACTTCGCTGTATGTTGTGCTAATTACCATGCCTTCATCAATAGAAGGGCTTGAACAAGCTACTGCAGCTCAACAAAAGACAGCAGAAAATTCAGATTAGCCTGCTGACCAATATCTTAAAACAAAGCAAAACAAAAAAAAAAACTTTCTCAGTGAGCCAGACGATACCTAAAGCACGATTCTCTAACTAACATTGCTTCATGTGAAATTCAGCAGACAAGTGCAGGGGTTCTCTAACTTCCCTGTGATCACAGTCACACAGTGTAAAATTTGTCGTGGATCCTTATTTCAAGAGGTAACATAAGATCTTATAAGCTGAAAAGCTGCAACACCACAGCTCTGGTAATGGGCTTTGGAAGCCTTTGTCTGCTTTTCTTAAGTCAAGGCCAGTTTCGTATCAGACTGTAAACTCTGGAGGCAACTTTAAAATACATCACTGCTGAGTATGTGAGGAAGCAAGTCGAAAATGTGCTTTCTGCAGGAATTTGTGTGGGTAAAATTTGATCACTCTGATGTTCATGGGAAATGAATGAAGAAGCAGTATAAGTATGTCCACAGTGAATTAATTTGGAAAGTTACACAAATTCTAGCCAAAATTATTTTTTTCAGCTTTTGCTGAGCTTTGCTGCAAGTCCAGTTGTGTAAAACCATCTGTTCTTTTCCAGAGCAACCTTATTAAGATCTACTGATAATATTTCATCTCATTCCTATAGACAATGTTTTAGTCTTTATTACAGTCCCTTAAATGTGAAGAGCTGTAATCTTGCCATCCTGTTTGCACTCAGAAAATATGACAAGTAAATCTGTCATCTCTCCTTGAATAAAAGGTCTCCTTCCTCACGCTGTCCCTCCTATTTGAGGTAAATTCCTGCTGTGCTTTAAACAGTTATTTATTACTGATTGGCATAAATTAATGGCTGTGCTGTGATTTGCAGTGATTTCATGTTAGAGTTATATGTCTGGTAATTGCTCTCATAAAGTATGTTCCTACTGTAGATGTGTGGATGAAATGTGTCCTGGAGACTGCCTGTTGCCAGATGTATTTCTCTGGAACATTAGTTCAAAAAGCCACTTCTTATAGTGAAAATCTATTTTAAAATTATTCAATGTTCCCATACAACTTCTTCTGAAGAAAAATTCTCATCAAACCAAAATAAGTTACTTTATTTCACTTCATGTTGAAATTTTCATATAAATTTGATTTCTATAGAGAAACACATTTCAGTTTTGACCCTTGCCCATTTTCTCTTCCTTTTTCCTATGTAGCAAGAAAAGAGAAAATATAGGGAAAATGAGAAAAACACATAAGTGAAAAATGCAAGAAAGCACCTGAGCAATTTTTATGATTTTGGTTTTGTCAGAAGCAAAAGCAAACAGAAACTTTTTTTTTCTTGCATCTGACTTCCAGGAGAAGAAATAAATATGTCAAAATTATCTACTTTCTCAGGTTTCTGATCTATGAAAAATTCTTTCTGGGTGGGGAGGGAAGGAGAAAATTAGGAAAGAAAAAGTAAGGACAAAGTCACAGGCTAACTATCTAATACCTGAAAAAACGTAACAACAGAAAACAAACAAAAATAGGCAGCAAAAATTGCCAGACTGTATGTTAAAGATATATCTGAAAGTGAAGATTGTTCTCAGACAGAGACATTTTTGACAGAAGTGTATTTTTCAGCACAGAATAAAAAGTATACATTCATGTTCCTTTGATCTGGAAAGAAAGGAATTTTGTTTGGTTTTTTTTTTTTCAGAAAACCTTTTCTCTATTGAGCTTTCTGCATCTTAAACCAACACCTGCTCTGTTTGATCTGATTATAAATATGTTGTATATTTCTGGAGTGGGTTCCTCTCAGAGGACCATGACAGTGAGCACAGCATACGTATGGAAATATTCTGTAGACTAGGCTGCCATAAAAAAATGGCCTCTGCAGAGTAGCTCAGACCTGCACAGAAGGGACCCTGGAAAAAAACTTAACCAGAATAATGAAGGAAAAACTTCTGGTCTCACCACTGGCATCATGAGGGCTTTACTTTCTGCTAAGCCCAGCAATGAGCTCAGTCTCTGAGGTCGCACTGAAAAAAATCTGAGTGCAGTAACCACCTGATAGACATTTTATCTGTCCGGGGATAAACTGCTTAATGGGTTCTGCTGGTTCTTCAGTTCCTTGAAGTCTCCCTGTCTCAAGCTGCGTCCTTATGTTACTAAACCACTCCCAGCAGCCCTGGTGAGACCCCTTTTGTCTGATGATGTAGCGCTCCTGACTGAGCAAACAACAAGAACGTCCCTTAGTGTGGGGAGGGATGTCTCTTGTTTGCTGCTGCGTTTGAGAGGATTGGGTCACAAGTTTTGCAGCCCCAGCCCATCTTTTCTCCATTGGTCCTAGCAAAAGTGAGGGAGCGTGTAGCTCCTTTCCAAACACCAGTGGTATTTTTCCATGGTTGCTGCACTGCATGTAGTGTGCAGCGGTTCTTTGACTGGAAAGAATCCAGAGGGTAGGAGGAAAACTTTTCCTCTCCCATCCTCCAGGAGCAGGAAATGAGGGAATGCCAAGGGCTTTGCAGGGTGGTGGGTCTGACCTTTGGACAGGTGGGTGGTGTTGGTCTGCCTGAAGCTGGGGAGCTGCTGAATAACAATTCCTAGTTTTTCTCAAACTGGACCAGGTTGCCCTCATATTCCAACTGCTCCCTTGACTTCCTCCCATTTCCCATGTTCAGGCAGTCTGTTCAGCTTGGAGACGGTGGTGCACAGGAGTATTTAATGCCTGTGCCCCCTGGTCTGACAACCTCACCAGCTGAGAAGCTTTCCTCTGCAATGACAACAATAACAGAAAATCTCCTTTCTACTTTGGTCAAGGGTGGAAGCTGAGCTCATGTTTGTATATCCTGGCTGTTGAGATGGAAAGTGTGAACTTTACAGAAAATTAAATCTGCAGAGAAGAAGAATGGTGGAGGGGGAGGGGGTTGCTCTGGAGAAAGAGAGGCCTGCATACGGAGATTCCATTACGTCCAGACCTCACAGTGTCTCCCTACTCATTCATGCCAAGCGCAATGTGGGCTGGGTGTGAGGCAAAAGCCTTCAGGCTTAGCCAAGGAGAGAGGCCCCAGCATGTGTTGCTGTGCTTAGCACTGGAGTCAGTATGGATGCTGGCCAGCTGCCAGTCACACTGGCATGGCTGTTATTAGATACCATTGTGTTAAGCTTAACACTTTTTGCAGGCCAGATAAATTCCTTTTGTGTTTTCCCATGCTCCTGACACATTTAGAAGAGTTTCAGCTTCAGAGAGAAAAGGCACAACTAGTATAAACAAGCTCCTAACGTCCAATGGGCATGGATAGGCAGAGGAGGTTGGTCAAGATGGAATCACCCTTCCTTAACTCAGTACAGGTTGAGGTGCACTAACTGTTGAACTTGGGTTGACATTTTATAAATAACTACACAGGCGAAGACATTCCCTGAATTGCCTTTTGCAAAGGGGACAATTAGATCACTTGAGCAAATTGCAAAAGAGGAGTGGATAATTAGAGCAATGGTGAGCTGCACAGTGGCCATGCCAGTTGGCTTGTGTTGACCTGTTTGTGACTGGAAATTCAGTTTGGATAAATTTTTTGTGCTTAATAATTTTTCTTTCTTTAAATAATGTTGTTTCATAGCCTAGGAAGAGCCAGAAGTTGTAGAAGAAAAGACTGGTAGTGTACTTTCCATCATTCCTTCCCCACCTGTCCCAGCTCCAAACTGGATGAGGAAACTCCCCAGGACACTTTCAGCTTGCAAAGCAGGAGGTGCAGATCCTATAATCTAGGACTTTTTGTGGCCTTTCTTTTCTCTTAAAGAGAGAAGACTCTCACTTGGTGAGGTAAATTAAGACATACTCTCAGGACCACACAATTGCTTATCTCTTGTGGTTACCTTCCTCTGCTCACCAAGGCAGCATTAGCAAACTCTTACAATTCCTCTTTTTAGCACCTGCCAGAGCTACTCTTCTGGTGATATGTCCACTGGAATTTTAGCTGTGCTTGAGGAAACTACCCTGTGGTTTTCTGCTTTTCTCTACTGGCTGGAGAAGGACAGCTTGCCCCTTCTTTGCTCTCTTTGCATAATGCATTGGTCTTCTCTGCTCCCATCTCTGAACCAACACATGGTTTAAGGAGGGACCTGTTACTCTGGGAGTCCCAACATCACTGACTCAAATAAAAGGATGGGGCTATGTCTGCCCAGTAGCTGCAAGCACAGCAGGGCAAGAAAGGGAAGAATTATAGAAGGGAAGAATTTGCATGGAGTCCCAAAAGGAGAACTGGAGATCTGATGGATATAGGTGGGGTTGAGGACACTCCACTTACAGTATTAAATTCCTACATTGGGCAGAAATCTCTCTCCTCTAGATGTGCAAATACAAGATGCAGGAATCATAGCAGCCATACTAAAGAAGTACCTCTGTCAATGTCAGTGTGCATTAGAGGCTAAGAAAGAAGGCAAGATGAGAAGGCTTCAGTATTAAGAGTTGGGGAAAAAAGCTTGGGAAACCATTCTCAGCAATTCCATTCAAAGCTCCTTTGTTAGTTCTCTTTATAGTCCTGAGCAAGTAAGTTTATGCTTTCAGGATCATTCCCCCCTGCTTCGCAAATTATTCCATGAAGTCCTGTGAAGCTCCTTGAATAATTTTCACAGCTCAGGGTATGGCACATCTCACCCTTTCCAAAGCTATACTCTTTTACTTCCCCATGAAATGCTCTGCTGAATACAAACAGTACAGATGGAAGATTTTCATGCCAAATGTCTACCTAGTGACGGCTTTGGGAGCATCGTTCAACTCTTTCAGCTGAACTGAAACATCAGTTTCCAAAGATGAGATTAGAGGAAGAAATATTTCATTAAGTAAGTCTGAACCTAGAAGTAAGGATGTGAAATACGGCATAGGGCTGGGTGCCTTTTTATAGGGTATGAGCTTGTTTCTGTGTCCCTGTGCAAATTTTTCTAACTCTGACCAACGTGCCTCTAAATTAGTAAGTCTGTGCTTCCTGAACAGGAGTTTTTGCAGACATTGCAGCTTTGTCTCCTGAATGCCCAGTGTTTTCTGGGCATTGCCCTGGCCCCACAGCTCCAGTGTTGCAGATTGACTGGGACAGAGCCTTCCCCATTTTTTTCCCCCTCCCCCACTTTCTCCCCTCTCACCTGCTTCCAGCTTCTTTTCTTGTGTCCCCAGTCACAGGGTACAACAGGGACTAGGCAGCTGTTCAGCATCACAGTTAGGTTAGAGATGGCTCTCAATGTGTGCATGGGCTCAGCCCTACTGTGCAGAAAGAGCAGGACACAGGCTGTGGTGTGGGAATGGGGGAAATAGAAGAACAACTGGGGACATAAGCCCACAGTTCAAATGACAGATTGTGAGCATGGTCATCCCAATCTGGTAGACAACCCAAAACTGTTTTCTTTTTTTAAAAATTCCTACATTGTTTCTTGCAACCTATAGAAATCCACAATGTATAAAGGATTTACTGTTATATTTCTCTCCTTCTTTCACTTCGTACTTCTCAGCTCCAGTGCAGATGTTGTGAACATCCTGCATAAGAAAGTTCTCTTTATGGTTTACCTGGACATCTCCTGATGTTGGGCCTTGGGGCTTTCTAGAGGCTGATGGATGTAGGTGCCAATCACACATTAATATTACATAAGCAGCTCCCAGTTTAGTGTCCTGGACTTTTAGTACTTGAATATTTTTAATATGGATTTAAAAGAGTGATTTTAATAATATTATAAAATAGAGTTGTGGGTTTGTGGATGCAATTTTAAACCTCAGCTGTTTCCAAATGTACCTGGTGTTTAAATGTAGCTGAACAAAGGTGCACAGACCTAGGAGTTCAAAGTTCCACTTGATTCCTATGCACTCAAGCACAAGCACAATTTCAAACAGAAATAATCTTGTAATTTCCCTAAAAGTTAGAAAAACTCATAATCCTCATTAACAGACTCGTTCTTATTTCCATTTCCAAGATTAAGGCTGATTTCCATGTTAATCTCTCCAACACCATAGAGAAGACATGCTTCCCTTTCCTCCAAAAATCCAAGAATTAAAAACTTTCAGTGTGAATCCCACTAAATGTAGATATGCTTTGGCCCACTGAATGAAAATCTTTGATATTTATATGTATGTTAGAAGAGCCTTATAGTAAAAATTATTTTACAGTTCTTTCTGTCGTGTTGCTACTTGCAGTCACTACAAACCTGTGCCAATTTTAAGACTATAATCCCGCTCAGGTGCTGCAAGAATATTGGGGAATTTGAGAGCCATGCTTTATTTAAAAAGTCTGGAAAATGTTTCTCATTATCTCAAAGTGAAATGTGGTTGATGATGAAATCTGCTGGTAGATTGGAGAGGAGCTGTGACCAGACTGCAGATATGATATACAGCTCACTGGAGAATGCTCTGAGCCACCAGGACGCAAGGCAGGAATGTTCCACCCATCCTACATTAGGATGGGCAGTCTGGAGGGACAATCAAAGGTAATTCAATTTCTCCATTGGTTCTCAAAGGTTGGAATTTCATGCCTGAGTTTACAGGAATTAGAGGAGTCCCAAATGTTTCTTTAAGCTGTTTCAGGCACCATAAAGCTTTACTTAGATGTCGCGGCGCGTCCACCTCGCGGTCACCCAGGCCACTCCCAGCCAGCTCCAGACGCTTGCGAGCAGTGGGGGACACTCTCCAGCACACACGTGTTGTGTGTTCTCCTCCACACACGTGTGCTGGAGGGCGCCTAGGGCTCTCGCCCTCGGAGGAGGTAGGCAACATGGATAACGGCGGAGGAGAAGAGAGAAGGACTCCTTGCAGGGGTTGTAATCCAGGTTTATTATGGAGCTCGGAGGAGCTCCTAACTCCAAGGGAAACCTGCTGCAAAGAGCACTCACACAGTGAATGCACCAGCTTATAAGGGGAGGAGGTAACAGGGGAGGCGATCGCTCACCAACCAATAGGGATAGTTGGGGGTGTGGAACACGGGGTAACAGACACAGGGGGTAACAAATTGTGGTACATCTGGGGGCAGGGAGCTGGCCCCTGCCCAGTCACTCGATGCCCCCTAGGAAAGGTTCTGGACAAAGGGGATGGGAGGTCGAGTGACAGACAGAGACAGAGAGCCAGGGTGGAGACTGGGGAATGACTTGGCAAAATTGGGGAAGATTGACATGGGGTAAGGCGGGAAAAACGGTGGTAAACAAGTTTGGGGTAAACCATTAGGGAAACAGGAGTACATAGAACATACCAAAATAGGTAAATAGGGGAAATACAAGTAAAAGGGTAAACTTATAAAAATACACTACAGCACTTAGATCTGCTCAGACATGAATACTCCCCGTGAAAGAGCACAAATGTCTGTGACATTGCAATACAAAAAAGGGCTGAGAACAAATGACGTCATAGACCTTGATCCATACCTTTGACACTGGTAATGATTGAAAAATAATTAGAAATAAGCAGAGTGCTGACAAATCCTTTAGAAATTCTAAAGACAGAAGCTCAGCTCGGTTTAAGTAATGATTATGGTTTCTGCTAATTCACATGGATTTGTACACAAGAATAATTTCTAGACACTCAAGTAAATGCTCACTTCTTAAAAATTATGAAATGCAACTTGAAAAAATCTATTATTCCTGGTTTTGGGGACACTTTTTCTTGTTGTTTTATACCATCTTTAGAACTTTCATGTCTCGATGTATTCATGAAGCAGATCCAGCATGATATGGTTGAGGTCAGTGATTAACCGCTATAAAGTTCAAGCAGATTGCAAATAATCTACTATGTGAACAAAATAAGTTTCTCATTATTCTTCACAGATAGCCTAAATGAGCAATAGCTCTGTAGCAGCTTTTATCTAAATTACTGAATCACAGTTACTAATCCTGTAGCTGATGTTGTCATGTTAAAAGCTAAATTAAATTTTCCAAATTATTAAGGAAAAAAAACCAAGTTCCATGGTTTGATATGCTTAACAGTGGCTAATATAATTAAGACTGCAATGGATTTCAGTTACAGAAAATGATAGGAAATAAGGAAATACAATGAACACTGCACAAAGGACCATGCATAGTTCAGTCTGGAGATCCCCAGAGATAAATTACCAAGTCCAGGGAAGATCAACATATCATGAAATTAGTTCCAAAGTGTTTTCCAGAAGCATTTGTGTCTCTGCCTTGAAATTGCTTTGCTATCCTTCCTAGTTGTAAAAAGTTCAGACAACCATTCAAAGATTGGAAATACCCTTGTTAAGTGAGCAAGCTACTGAAAGTGAGATGGCAAAGCAAATAGTTTTCAGACATGGCAGAGACTTCAACTACACTAGGGGGAAAAACGAGTGGAAGTAGAAAGGTGTGCACTGTTCAGCCAGATTCAAGTAAAACAACTACCAAAGAGCATGCTGCAATTTTTTTGAAGAAAAAATACAAAAGGACCACCTCTTACCACATGCTAAAGGTTACATATTCCAACAGAGCATCCACAGCACTGAGGGGAGGTTAAGAGTAGTGCTACAGAGATTGTGGTTTCATAGGATCAGTGGCTGCTCTTGCAGTAACTCAAGATGAATGGACTTTCCAACCAATAAATAAGACATGCTTTGTACTGGACACTGACTGTTAAAGATTCTCTCTGCATAGGTGATGCTTGAAATGTAGTTACTTTACCTCCACTGAGAAGTATATATATGAACTATAGTTTTATGTTACAAATCTGAAGTCTTGAAAAGTGCAATGGGTAAGAGCAGCTCTTGTTGAATTAAAGATGAATTGAACCTTTAGTCTTCTCAGAAAGCTGCCTCCATTGGGGGAGGAAGAGAGCAAAACCCTGAGGAAGAGCTTGAGAACATCTTCAAGATGAAAGGGAAGCTGTCAGCACAGGAAAGAATAGGGCTGCAAGTATCCAATGTTACAGGATTCACTGTAATGGGAAAACTCATTCTGCCTTAAAAGAGAGACTTAGAATAGTTCTTGGATGTGCTAGTTATGCTGAGAATTGTATTGGGGGTGACAAGTGAAATTGTTAGTACTTCTGAGGAACTGCAATTCCTCAAAAGTACTGAAAATGTAAAAAGGGAAGTTTTCCTGTTGTATTGCACTTTCCAGTATCTGAAAGGAGAAAAATATTGAGGGATATAGGTGATGCCAAGTATTTTCTATGCTAGATGCCACAGCAGGATTCTGTCAGGAGCACCTCAAAATGCAAAGTGTATATTTGTATACATTCAACACACTCTTCAAGAGACACAATTTCTGCGGTCTGTGTTTTGGGCTGAATTTAGTATTCCAGGTCTTTCACTAGGAGAGTGAGGTGAATTTGGGATAGTATGGAGGTAATTGGTCCTGCACATCACTTTAACCTGGGGAAAAGCAGCAGAAGAGCACTATGAAGTCCTCAGGCATATTAAGAGCCATGGTGCTGGACTAAAACTGAAAAAAAATTGCAAATATAAATTTTTGCAGTGTAAAAAAAAAGTGGGGAGAGGTCTTAAAGTGGTAAAATGTGATGACAGGTCTCAGGGTGGTCAGAGAACCACCAGTTTTCCTGCTCTAAGAGACAAGGAAGCCACAGAGAGTTTCCTTGGACCAGTATAGTGTATAGGAACATTTGCAGCTCACTCATCTACTTGAAGTAGCACCAGCAGCTTTCAGGCAGAGTGTGACAGATCAAAAATGCCTGCAATGGAAGAAGACTCAGATAAAGTAAAGGCTGATGTGCTCATGAAGCTCAGAAAGGGATGCAGGAAGTGACCACTGAGAGAGGTCTGGAAGACGTGGAGTGCAAACTTTCAACAGCCTTGGAGGCTGAAAGAGTTCATGGAAGAGCCTAAAGCCCTGGGGACTGGAACAGTAAATGCAAAAGCAAGTTGTCCGCAGATGCCTCTGAGGAGGGTGTCAGTGTGCCTTTCCTATACCAGTGTGGTCAGAGTTGGAAACCAGTGGCTTGTATGTCACACACACCAACAAAAACAGAGTGTCAGCATATTCAAATAGAGAAGGCAGCTTTGGCCCCAGTCCACAGGTGTAAAATTTCACTTCTTTATTTATGGGAGGCCAGTGTTAGCTGAACTGACCATAAAACCTTCCTAACATTGCCAAGAGGGACCTGGTAACTCTCATGCTGTTCAATACATACATGCTTTTCTCTTTTAAGTACAATTTGAAGACAAATGTGGCAAAGATTTGGTGGTTTCAGAGTTATTTCAGAGCACTAAATAAAAGAACAGTGGAGCAGAGCTCAGAACTAGATGGCATGGATGATATTTGAGATAAAATAAAATCTTAATCATGGTAGCTCTCAGATGAAATATGGACTCTGAGCTACAGCTGGAGATATTCTTCAAAATACTAATTGAGAATGGTTAGAACAGACCCTACCTCAATTTGAGGGTAAAATCTCTTTACAAGGAGAAATTTTGTTTAAAGATGTGAGGGTGTTGAGTCCTAATGTACTACAGGAAAAAAAAATTACATGCTGTTAATATGTGTAAAAGGGCAGGGAAACATTTCCTCCAGCAAAAGAATAATTGTTCCACAGGGAAAAGTAAGCACGTTTATTTGTGCTATCTGAAAAACCACTGTGTACTTGGTCTGCACTCCTATCCTAAACAATACAAGATGCCCTCAGTTTATGCTATTGCAATTTAAGCAGCTGTCAAATCTAATTTTCTTTTACATGGTATTGCTGATGCAATGAGGTCTGATAAATTAATGCCAAACTGTGGTCACAAGTTCCAGCATTTTCAGGGTGAATTTGGGGGTTTGGACATGAACTACTAATTGCTATTATTCCAAATATAACAGATGGGTGGGAAATGGTGTAAAAAGATCTAAGGAATGCTTAGTCAGACTCTGATCCCTGTTTAGCTCTGTTAAATTGCAGATTGTCAGCATGGCTTGTCACTCTCTGAAGCTTTGCTGAGTAGAAAACAAAAGCCAAGAATGGTCCAAACATTTAGAAACTCTAATGTCAGAGATATCAACAACCTACCAAAGTGGAAAAAAAAACAAAGGGCAGGGGGAAAGAAATATAAGATTCATGGTGTTGGAAACTGCCTCCAATTTTTGAAAATGATGCATTAATCCATGATGATATGAGGGCATTACCTGGGATGGGCCATGTCTGTGGGAGGACAGAAGTCTCCTTATCCAGTTCCCAAAGAGACTGAGATATTGAGCACCAGGGAAGAGCAGCAGCAGTAGTGCTCAGATGGGAAATCACTGGAAGAAGAGGGTCTCCTGAGATCAACATCACTGACCTTCTGGTTCAATTTACAGAGTAAAGCTGGAGCAAGAGACTTTGTAGCCCTAACTGATCACTGTTAGCTTAGCCAACAGGTTAAATCATAAAATTTTTAATTAATTATTTAATTATTAATTCTGTTAACAGTGGGCTTTAGGTGTTGTTATCAGCTTATGACTTGGAAGGCAGGATGTGGGATTGAATGACACAAGGAAAAACTGTGCTTTCAAGACAGAGAGCCCAGGCAGTGCACTACAAAAGTACTGATCACAGTCATGTAAGTTCTTGGGAATGCACTCAGGATAAAGTTCTTGCATGTGATTCCCAGGCTAGGCAACGAATTAGGGACTTGGATGCAACCATGGCATGGCACATAGCCATGCCCAAAGGCCAGCTAGATTTTGTGGATAGCTGCTGGTACTGGCACTGGCTGCACCACCCACATGGGTGGTGCATATGCAGTTTCACCAAGGATTAGGTCCTGGTGGATCCCATGAAAGTAGTCAGGAGGAAGCCCTTCATTGCAGGATAACAGCCACTAGGTGACTTTGAAAGGGCCATCCAAGAGAAACGTGACACTCCTAGGATGTGGCTAATTCTGTGATTTGGTATACTTTAGAAGCATCCAGTGTCACTTTCATCAGGAAACTTTGTCTTCTTGAGCTTTTTTAGGCCCTAAGATGACTTTTAAAGTCTGACATCTTCTGCCAGCTGCAGCCAGGGTCCCTCCTGATTTCTCAGCCTCTGCTTTATGGGGAGCTGCAGGGCACTGAGGCTTGGCCTCTTGCTGGTGGGGTGCTTTGCTCAAGGAAATGCTGCTGACTACCACACTGCTGGTGTCTTCTCATGCCTTGCAAGCAGGGTGTTTAGCAGCTGCAAAGACCACAAGAAAGAACCAGAGAGGCTGGGCCAGGCACTTCAGAGGCAAAGAGTGGAGTGGGAAGCACAGCAGAGTTTGACCATGAAAGCTGGGGAGAGAGGAGGTCAAAGTTTAGACGTTTGGGAGCAAAGGTTCACTTTGAATATAAAAGAGGCCCTGGTGGACTCTAAAATTACCATAAATGTCTGTTTACAGGAAGTGGTTGAATGGAACAGATCAAGTTAGGGTACCCGAGGGCCTTTAAAACTTGAAGAAATCCTGTGTTTATGAGGTAGAGGGGAATTGGTCAGAGCTGGGAATATTGGAAAGTTGTTGGTGAACGGACTGCCTTCAGCCAACCACAGCTCTGGGAAAGCAGAGGTTAGCTGACACATGCCTCTGCAGATGGCAGTGTCCACACTGCAGAGCATATACAATCCATGGCGAGGTTCATCTGCTCACAAAATAAGTGGGAAAACACCCCCATGGGGTAAAATCTTACTTACACTTGTGAGCCTCCTTTGTGTCGCAGCCTGTGCTCCCTGAGGTGTTGAGCTTGTTCTCCTGAGCACAAGAACAGCAACAATCTAACATAAAAGGTCTTACCCAGTTGTCTGACTCTTTGGTCTCTCCAGCCATCATATGGCTAAATGAGACTGGGGAAAAGAAGGGAGTGGGGGAGAAGAAAAGCAAAGCAGAAGAAAAATGGGGCTCCCAATTACTGGCGTGCACATCTCCATATAGACAAAGCAGCAAGGGCTCACAGTTAGCAAACCGCTCATTAGAGCCAAGGCATTAAGTCATTTCTCCAGGGAAGAATAACACTGAACTCAGAGACCAAACCTCTGCCAGAAAATGTAGGGCAGAGGGAGGAGAGGAGAAGTGGTTCAGAGAAAGAGAGTTAAAAGGAGGCATAGGAGAAAACTCCCACCAAGTAGAGAACATGAATGGATGGTGGGTAAACCAAGAGAATGAAGGGGTTGAGGGGAAGGCAAGGAAACATAAGGCAAGCAGAAATGAGAGCAGGTGAGCTGTGGGATAACTACAGTGTTGTAACACTCGATCATTTCTCAGACTACATTCTTTCTAGGCTTTGGTGTAAACAGTTAAACAGGGAGCAATTTCTGCCTTGATGGAGAAAACAGCAAGTACTTAAGGAGTTTTTGGCTACAGAGTCTGTCAGCGCCCTGGACCTAGTCTCAGCATTGACTGCTAGCTCAGGCCTCCAAAGCAATGGCTCAGTGCAGTGTAGCAATGAAGAGGTGCACAGCCCTGACTTGCCCTGGGACACACCACAGACCTGCCTTTCTGCTAAGCCTCTGTCCCTGTGGGAAGCTCAGCAGCGCTCAAAGCAGCCCTACAGCACCAGATTCCCTGCTCTGCTCAGGCTGGCCTTACACCTTCAGCAGTTTTTCTGTCCAAAGCACAAACGGGTAAGTTAGTGGAGATTCAGGCTCACTGGAGCCTTTCACTAGAGCCTCCATCTGGCACTCCCAGAGCATTCCTGAGAGGTGAAACCACCTCACTGGCTGGCTGTCACAGTGGCTGCACTGCAGTTGTAGCTGTGTGGATCGGTGACATGTGCTGTCAACCAACACCTAGCTGTACACTCTGAACTGGAACAAAGCTTCTCATCCTGCTATTACCAGCTGCAAGAAAAACTTTTGACCTGGAGTGAATGTATGCTTCAAGTGGGACCTGCCAAGCCCATGTGGGTGGTGATGTTAGGTTATTGTATCTGTGCCCCCTGGGGCATGCCCTCATGCATGGGTTAACAGGAAAGGGATTGTTTTGCAAAGCCAGTAGAATACAGAAGAGGTTATAAATCAGTACATGGATACAGAGGATTTTATTCTTAGGAGCCCGGCAAAGGGGAAATGTTCTCTCCAAAGGGGAATGGGTATTTGTGAAGGAAAAAATGTCATTTTAGGCTTTTCTAAGATCTCTACCCTTGGAGATTTTCAAAACGCAGCTGGATGAGGATTTGAGCAATCTGATCTACCTTTGTACCCATGCTGCTGTTTATTGTCCACTCCAGAGAGCTGGCTAACCAATTCTTTGGGTCTTTTTGCGAGGACAAATTCAGACTATTATGGCTCAAGCGACTGGTAAAGGTACCTTTAACTAACCTGCCTGTTTAACATTGCATTGAGCTAGATCCAATTAGTGTTAGGCCACCTGAGCTCTGTTGAAACTTTAGTTGAAGGAAACAAAATAGATAATGATGTATTCCTCTGCTTCAGCTGTGTCCTAGAGATATCTGTCCACTTGGCCAAACAGTGGCTGAGTCATCATCCCTGCAAAAACTTAGAAGATGTGTAGATGTGGCACTCATGGTCATCATTTAGGGTAGACTTGGCAGTGTCAGGTTTATGGTTGGACTTGATGATCTTAAAGGTCTTTTTCAACCTGAGCAATTCTGTGATTCTATGCTTGACTGAATCTCTTACCTAAAGGAAGACAAGGAAGTTGTAGTGTATTCTGAATAAGTGTCTGTGAATGGGGAAATCATAATTTGGATAAACACAATTACAAAATTAAAAAGTAATTTTCTATAGATTTCAAACAATACACAGTATTTTGCATTGTGCTGAACTAATTATCTCTGGCAGAGTCTGGGGTCTGCATATATGTGAGGTTTGCACTTTATTCTTATGTTGATGATGACTCGCATTTAATATGCATCTGGAAGTACAACAACACATTAAGCTGGTATGGATGTTTTAAATTAATCTTCCTTGGAAAATACTGGTAAACAATGGTACCAATAAAAAAGGATTTGCTATGAGAAATTTCTAACTTTAAGAAGTTCTTTAAGTGGTGTAGGATTTTCCATCTTCTGATCAGCTAGTACACAATTTTGCCTCAGGTTGTTTTCAAGCTAAGCAGCCTATAATTCCCTGCCACATATACTCTTCAAACATTGGCACATCACTAATATTTCCAGTTCATTGGAGTTTCTTTGTCCTTCCAAGATGAATTAAAAGCTATGATTGCATCCAACAGTGCTGTTGACCCTGTAGTGGAGACCTGATCCCAGATCCTGACTGTACTCTGAGGGGTTGTTATTTGCCTGTGTATATTAAAATGTCTCTCAAATCACTGCAACCCAGACCAGAGGTACAAATCTTAAACAGTGATCTCCATTTTATGTAATCTTTGAACTCACCCTTTCAGCTCATGTTGCAACCACTTTATGGGGTCTTCCTTTTTGGTTTTTTGGGGGGTTTTTTTTTTTTTTTTTTTTTTTTGTTTGGTTTGGTTTGGTTTGGTTTGGGTTTTTTTTTGTTTGGTTTTGGGGTTTTTGGAGTTTTTTTGTAATATGAGTTCATTACATGCAAGCAGGATCAAGACAAGCAGCAAGACTCCCTGAAGTCTCCAATTTTCGAAAAGAAAACAGCTGTGATATACAGACCTTGAATCATCCTTATCCTTAAAATGTGGGATCAACAGGATTGTTTCTGGCTCTGGACACCAGAAGAGTCAAATGACATGTGATCAGAAAAGGTTAAAACTTGCCACCTTATTTTAGTTCTAGGTTTAGGAGATATTTGCAGACCTAGGAAGAAAGTAACTGGCACTATTCTCACAGACACATCTCCTGCAACAAGCTAGGAAAAAAAAACAAAAAAAACCAACAGGGTAAAAAGAACAGGAGGTCTGAGAAGCCCCAACTGCTGTACATTTTTCATTGGCACAAGCCACCCTTGCTTAGCATGGGCCAGGCTGCTGCTATGGGGACCCTGCTAGGAGCTCAGAGGCTCATGGCATGCATGAGGCAATGGAAAAGCAGCAGGCAGGGACTAGAAATGGCTGAACTTTATTTTTCCAAAGTGAAGATCCTTGGTGGGCTGCAGATTACTTTGGAAATCAGACCCTACACCCCAGGATCCTGCAGCTGTCCCTCACCCCTCTAATTTTTCTCTGTCAGATTCAGAGCTATAATTAACCACAAGGTCTTATTGATACTATGTGAAAGTCTGTGTGTGTGTGTTTGTGTGTGTGTGTGCACACCTGGGTTTACTCACCCCAGTGGGTATAATCCCCCACTGAAGATTGACAGGTTCACATGGAGATGAACTTTTTAACTAATTCACTTCTAAATGCTCCTATTTCTCTCTCTTCACTTTACTTCCCTCTTCCCTCCAGGCTGCAAAGGGCATCAGGATACTGGAACCACATCTCCACACAGAGCACCAGCAGTCATCCCAGCACACATCCATGAACTCCTTTGTATTAGCCATGGTAGGATACCCAGCCAAGGTGCTTATGGATGTGCTTCTATCTCTGACTGAGCCAGGTTTCTCAGAGTAGGTCCCTCAGCATTTTTCTGGAATTAAACAATGTCAGATTAGAGCGTGCTGGAGATGAAGGGTTCTGACTCAGCAAGGGTTTACCAAGACCTTGAAGCACGTAAGAGAAAAATATATAAAGACCAGAGCACATTTCTCTCACTCATGTGAGTAGCTGTGTTTGAGGCAAGACACTAATTTTCTATATTCCTTATCTCAGCAATTCCATTAAAGCCACTTGCTATTCAAGCACTGAGAGGGAGGGGGAGACCATGATTTGGTACAAAAAAAGAAAATGCATGGGACTTTTTTAAACATAAAACCCTAGGATATTTCAAATTCAAATGTCCACAAAAATAATACAAAGATGCTCAGCATTTTGTTTCAGGAAGGAAGAGGTGGCTTAAACTGTGCTTCCATGGACCCAGCTTTGATGAGGTGGATGTATGAACTAGTAGGAGAACAGGAAATTCTAGCTCATAAAAGGACTGTCTTAGGGTTTCTACAGAAAAAGAAAATCTTTGGAAAAGTCTATAAGGAAGAGATCACTTGTTATCCCAATGCATGATAACAGAGCCACAGATTCCTGCAGTTCTAACCACAGGTTCCTACAAACTGAGAATTGCTAAGCATTGCAGCCCCATTTCAATTGTGGAGAAATGAGGCACAGGGAGTATTCTGTGATACAGCTTGAATTTTCACTGATTTTCATAGTACAGCACTGAGCTACTACTGCTGCTGCATTATGGATGATTCTCAGCTATTTAGTACTGGATCAGGAGTGACTGCTTACATGGGTTGGTTGATTCAAAACCCACCTTTGCCTACACCAGCATAACATGCAACAGGTCTGCCCTGGAACCTGCTGCTGATTCCTTTCTCTGTCTTTGCTGCTGCCATGTCGCATGAAAAACAGGCAGTAGACAGAAAGAATTCAGTTCCAAAGACTCTGCTTTGTCAGGCTACAGATAAAGCTCCCTGACGCTGGAAAGCCAGTAAGTTAGAATAGCTTGGTGTGTCTGGCAATGCAAAAGAAAACTCAGGATTTTTTTTGTGGACGTTTAAATTTAAATTAAGCATATGCATGCCTAATCCGTTCTAATCTATCTGAGTTCTTATATCCCATTAATCACTGACTTGTATTAGCACCTCACACTGTCATCCCTGCCACTGCAGAAAGCTGCTGAGACCACCATCTCATCACAGGCATTCTGATGACTTGTCACTGGATTTTGTGGGAGCAACAAGACAGCTAAGAAGCCAAAATCACTTCCCATTGCAATGCTTTAGAGGAATGATACAAGCGAGAATTGATGTAAGCTAATGGTCTCGAGCACGAGTGACAGACACTACAAAAACCATGTTGTAAAGCACTTATTTCTCAGAAGCTTTCACAAAATTGCCACCCCCTAAAGACAGTGTTGTTTTTCTCAAAACAAGGTGACTTTCAATTGATTGCTCAATTTTTATTATAAATCTTAAGACCAAATTCTTTAAAACAGTTTTACCAGAAACCAAATAAATAAAAACAAGTACTGAAATAATCTAAGACACATAGGGAAAAGCTATGTATTATTTCATAGTTAACTGTCTCCCCATAAATTGACTGGTAGCACAACAGGTTTGAACTTCTTAAAATACCAGCTTTTATTAGCTCTAGCTATGATATAAGTCATCTCAACTGTTTAACTGAATGATACAGGGCATTTTAATAGGGTTAAAAATTTATAAAGTCAGCATTTAGGCCAGGGCCCACCTAATAGAGGTAGACTACCTCCAGTCTAAATTAACTCCTGCAGTTTCAGTTTAAATTTTTCACATCAGCTAGTTGGGAAATTTAAGCTGTTATTATGAACTATTGCCCAGAAGTGAATATACTTCAGTGGTACATGAAGATCTTGTCTTTTTTTAGCTATGTTTATTTTCCACAAGCTCTAAGATAAGCTTCTTCAGGTTTTGCAGTTGTGTATCTTAGTAGCACATACCTTTTCCAAACCCCTTCCTTCTCTGCCAAGGCCTCTAACCCGCACACAGACATGCAACTCTCCCAGGTCCAGTAGTGGGAACATGAGATGGCTGGATCAGCCACTGCAGGTCAGTGACAAGGAGTTTATGGTCTGAGGTATGCTTGGACAAAGAATCCATTGAACAATTTCAGACAAGAACAAAATAAGTGGAAATCCCAGTCTGCCTGCAGACAATTTAGAAATAGAAATAATTTTTGAATTAATTAGTTTGAGTAGCTTCAATCACAAAAAGAGCATGAAAGCATGGATCTGTACAGAGCAGAAAGGACATAGCACATTAACTTAAAGCATGACTGAGCAGCTGACTAAATTTGAATTCTTGACATAGACATCCCCAAAAAATCAAATTAATTTGATTTTTTATTCTTATTATTTTAATATTATTTATTATTTATTATAAGAATATTATTTGTTCTTATTATTAAAACAAATTAATTTGTTTTTATCTAAACAAGCACAAGAAACACTTACTCCTTATATAAAATTGAAAGCTACTTTTCATTAAATATAACATCATGTTTTGAGTTGAATTGTTTAAACTGTATTCTTAGTATAGCTGGTGATCAGTTTAGAACATATACTGTGGGAGTTTTCTTGGCATTTAAATCCAGCAGTTACAGCTTATTTAGCTACACTGGCTGTCTTGAGCTGTATTCAGCAGGATTTTGAGTGGGCAGGTCACAGATGTATCTCATACACTGAAGTTCTACACAGAATGTCACTTTGGATGTGACTTTGAAAACTGCTTCTGTGAAGGAGAGATGAAGAGGCCCTTTAAGAGCAGCGAGGGGTTAAAAACTGTTCCCTTGAATTTATTTCTGATATTGATGGAGGGCTGAAACTGCCAGCCTGCTGATTGATGGGTTCACATGGGGCGACCTTTGCATTAGCAACGCGAATCTGGTTGCCTGGTAAACACAGGCAGATGGATCCAGCTCCAGTGATTTTCAGCAGTGACGGATGGCAAAGGTATTTCTGATCCGCATCACACCCTGCAGATCCCATGAAAATGACTTGGCACAGGGTGGAAAGTATTAGATTTGGGTGACAAATAACTACCTGACATCAGCTGAGGCTTCTTCAGAAAGGTTATGCTGCAAATAACCGGCTTTTATGTAACTTTGTTTTTATGAAGCAATAGAAATACGTGTGGTTTATTTATTTATTTGAGAAAATGTAATGCAGCTACTGTCTGATAAAAACTATTCCTTGGGAATATATACCTAAGTATTACAGCACTGTATAGAGTCCAGGGTAGTTTTGGAGGGGTTTTGTTTGTTTGTAAGTTTAAAGCATGCATGTTTTAACTTGTTGCTATAGTTGATGTTACTTTTTCAGTGGCAAGAATTAGCATTCAGACAAGACATTTACTCTGAGCTACTGTGATTTCATGAGTCTTTGCTTTTCTAACCCTTCATTAAAAAGTTCTTGACTTTTATTCCTTCTTCTCTTTTCATAAGTCAGTTGCTTCAGCAGCAAAACCAGCATTTAAATTAGATGTCTGGTCAATAAATACTCATCTGAGCTTCAGACCTTTGTTTTCATGAAGTAGCTTGTTTGTGTATAAAAATGACTTAGGCAGGCATGTGTTGAGAAGGCTACAAATACTTTATGCCTATCTTTAGCTGATAGGTGTCCCTTCCGCAGGATAACATCCTCAAAATGTGTAGTGTGTGAGTACATGTGTTCCTGCAGTGAGTTAAAATAACTGTTTGCACCTTCTGTGCTGCATGTTACCATTCCTGCCAGGATAATCCGGTGTGGTTGTATCTGATAGGACATCAATAACAAGCCTAGAACTTGGCAAATGTCATCTCCCCAAGATGGAGTGTCTTGTTTCTCTGCCTGTGTTGTGCTGTAAAGCTTCTCTCACTATTTAAACCTTCTCCACTAGAGACAGCAAAATTTCCAGGTGGCCCGGAGTTGTCCCCTTGTCTCTATGGTGAAGTCATTCTCTTGGTTTTCAATGCAAAGGAACACAAATTAATAGAAACAATGACCATAAAGCAAGTTTTTGGAATAGTTGAGGAAAAGTAGAATCAGCATAACATTGCCAATGAGCAAGGAAAACTTCTTCAATTTTTTTTTTCCCTTCTGGAGGGGGTTATCTCTCTGCCTAGGCTTTTAATCAGATTTACCCATTTATCCAGAACTCTGCACAAACAATGTTTGCTTATACTTCTGTAGCCATGCTTACAGGTTTTCCTCCTTATATTTTAATTTATTAATCCTTCACCTTTTTTATATTGTTTTCCTACATCATTAGTCTCCAGTGTTCATGTCTTTTTCCTCATCCCATCCCCTTCCTTCCTTCCTTCCTTCCTTCCTTCCTTCCTTCCTTCCTTCCTTCCTTCCTTCCTTCCTTCCT
>WBNO01005188.1:88769-166355 GCA_013400575.1 Peucedramus taeniatus | reverse complement strand
CTTCCTTCCGACACTTCCTTCTGACACTTCCTTCCTTCCGACACTTCCTTCCTTCCAAAACTTCCTTCCAACACTTCCTTCCTTCCTTCCTTCCTAACAGAGGTTAAAGAAAAGAGTTTTGTTTTGAAGGTCACTGTGTGAATGTGTGAATGTGGGCTTATTCTCATCTTCTACGGAACCTGTACCTTGCTGCCTGGAGTGCATGCTGCTTTTGCCCACTTGATCTTGGAGGCAGACAGTGCTGCAGAGATGCAGTAGCAGACTGCAGTTCTCACAATATGTCCTTTTCAATAGTATTACAGAATTTCAAAAAATTAGAGCTGAGACCCTGAAACTGGCTTTGTTTTCTTTCAGCAAAGCACGCTGTTCTCTCAGCACTCTACATGTCTGGTATGTTTTCTCTTTTTTGGCTGTGGCACTCCTCTCACCAGAAAACTTTACTGCAATTGATTTCCAGCCCTTTCCCTCATGTCCACACACTTGTCTCCACCAGGCAGGGATCTAGCTGAATAATGCCAGAGGTAGTTCAGGAAATAAATGCTGGGTAGAGCTCACTGCAGGCAGCAAGCGTGTTGGACTGCAGCGCACCAGCACCTCCCACACTGGCTTCTCATGGAGGCACAAGATGGGGAAAGAGCTTCAGAAGAAGCTCCACATGGACCCATGCAGGTGGGGAAGGGGTGGCTGTGCCACTTGTCCCCACACAGAGGAGCATTTGGAGCAATGGTGTGCACTGCCAAGTGTTATGCTGAAGTTACCAGACACATTTTTTTCACATCTTTCCAGAAGCTCCCAAAACAGGCAGGCTGGATGGTGCCCTTTCTCCAGTTCAGAGCAGCGTGTAGTTTGTTAATCACAGGCAGATGAAGTGTGAGGCAATTTTTTCCTAGTTTTATCAATATAATTGACAATATTTCCTTTAAAATGGCAAGCTGAAGATTGGGACATATTTATTAAGTCCTGTGAACTCAAACAATGAGTTCTTTAATACACACCCAGCGTATTGTGTGCTCCCAAAAATAAAGCCTGATGTTTGGAAAGGGCGTATCAAACATAGATGGTGCTATTTGAAACTGGCTTTTGAGAACAAATGATGGCAGCTACCCAGGGCTGCGTATCAGGGGCGCTCTGGTTTCACAAAGCTGTTTGTAGTCTGAACAGTCAGCTGAGTTTTGTGTAGTGTCCTTTAGTCAGAATAGTCAGAAAAGCAGTGTGATGCCGGAGGGTAGTCACAACCAAAACGATTCCAGCTGTCAACACAGTGGAGAGACTTTTAATTTTGTGGCCCCTTAGCTAAAGGCCAGAACGAGTGGCTGACTCAGTGGTGCACGAAGCTCCCCCAGTCTGGGGCTGAAGGAGGGTGTGGTAGCCCTGAAACTCTGTGCTCAGCACCTCAGCAGCAAACCCAGCACATTCAACAAGGTCCATGCCAGCACTGCATGACTGAGTGTGAGCAGAACGGGAGCAGAGCCCAGTGGTCTCTCAGGGCTGAGTCTGGGGTGTCTTGTGCACCCTGCTGCTGCTCTCCTGATTACAAGGCTCCATTCAGCACAGTGTCACATCACCACCATCCCCAGAGACTTACAACTCAGCTCTAATCTGCTGTCCCATGCAATGCTCTTTCCCATATAATCAGATCAGCAGCCAGTGTGCATCATATGTGGATAGCTTATCTCCTCTTTCCATTGTGCAAACCATGAGTGTGTGCACGTGAAGGGGTGGTGTGAGCTGTGTAGGGAGCCAGCCCAGGCACTCCTGTCGTTTACAGGTCTGTTCCACTCTGCATCACTTCCAGAGGAGGGATGTCACAGAATCAAGTCCATTATATAAATTAATGGTCTGTATGGTCTTGTACTTAGGGAGTTGATCCTTACAGGTTTCTTCCAACTCAAGATATTCTATGATTCCCTGCAGGACTTAAAATATGGCAGATACCACATATTTAGCAATCAGTAGTGTAAGAACTACAACAGCAAAAAATCAGAATGTGGAGAAGGCACTATTAGTTAGATCAGGGTGGACCACAGTGGTCTAGTGCCACAGGCCAGTATGAACCAACAATTACACGTCGCCATCAAAATCCCCCAGTGAAACACTGAAGTGAAGCTCAGATGTGTTAGTGCCTAGAGACACTCCACAAAAGTGTTGGAAGACATGAGTTTTCAGTCAATTTTAAGTCTTCTGCAGCTTTTTCATTCTGCTCAAATGCAAGTGAAATAATTGGAGTCATGGAGCATGGAAAAATCCCTGCCTGTCAAATTCAGTATGGATATATTTCCCTTGCTCTTCCTTCTAGGAAACCTTCTAGGCAAATTCACAGTAGAAATGTGTTGCAAATACTTTGTGTTGTTACATATATCACTTCCTACTGCATGAAATGAAAGAATTTTGGTAAATTCAACTAATTTACAAAAATCACTTTTTCTCTTTGTAATGAAAATGAATTATTTATCTTCATATTTACACCTAAATAGTTTCCAGGCTACGAGCTGCCAGTAACCTCAAGCTGTAGCCCTGCTGGATCAAGTATTGTTTAGTCACTTGGGGTATTTTAAATACCAGCTGTAGGTTTATTCTGCCTTGCTTTGGCAAAGCATTTGACTGCTTTAGTAAGAACAAGTCAAACCATGTTTCTGAGCAAAGCCTGCTTTTTTGCTTTTCCCCTATTCTATCCATTATTGGTATATGGAATTTTTATAAAGTTTTTAGCTAGTGAGTGAATTAAGGGTCTGGAACCATCAGCCAGAAGCTGTGAGTGGAAGTTGGGCCTTCATGTACTAAAAATGGTCTGGTGCTATAAGTTTGACATTGCACTCCTTAGTGGAATCCTGCAAGACTTCCTTGCTCTTACAGTTTCTGATTTCTTCAGGTTTCAAGGAGTAAATGAAAACCCCAAAACACTGAGAACTGTCTCTTCCTGTGAAGGAAGAAGTTTGCTGCTCTTGGCAGAAGGGTTTCAATGGTATAAATTTTGAATGTGAGCAAGTATGATGCACTCTCTCCCTTTAGTCACAGTGGGTGGGATGCAGCTGACCAGATGTGGACATCTTCCTCTGAGCTGGGCGTCTGTATGTGCAGCTTCCCTTTACACAGTGCTAGTTACCTCATGGTTATGTAAATGTCTAAAACAATGAAACGGATCAGGTCCTAAAAGGATTTATTTTGCTTTGTGACTTTCAAGAGGACCCAGAGCAACCCACTGAGTCATAAAATGCTTCCTTGCAGACACCTGAAATTAGACGTGATGAATAATACTGTAACAATTTGACCCAACTGCCTTCGACATTAGCCTTAGGCAATGTCACTTGGTGTTTTATGAGTCTTTAAAGAGATTTGAGGTGGAAGGCAGGGCAGAGGCTCTCAGTCAGATAAGTGCAGGTAAAGGAATATTGATGAGTTTGACTGATGCCATGAAACATTGCTGCAGCAGGTTAGCAGTGCTGTGCACATCTGTGACAGCTGACACAATGAAATTATCTCCCCTAAGCAGGCAGATGGAGGCTGAGACCTAAGTCATGACCATGCTGGGAATAACATGGATGCTGCTGGAGATGGAGCAAAAACACAAACTGTTTTTATCACCCTGTCAGATTTATCTAGTGAGCTTCCTTAAAACCACAGTCTCCTTTCAACAACTCAACTTTCCAGCTGGGAGTTACAAATGCCTGAGCATTGCGTCTCTCAGGGATTCTCTTGGGCTGTATTTGGCCTTTTCTTCACTCTCTTCCCCAAAAACCACAGCACTGGCTATGCATATGACATGTTTTAATTCCATTTGCAACCACTTCATGGCACAGTTAGCACTAATCATGGCCTGTGCTTGCCGCAACAGAGTGGGTGCTTACAAGTCCAAGTGGCAGCTGGACACCCATCTGCTAAGCACGAGCTTGGACTGTGTCTCCAAACACAATTAATAGTTGTCTGATAGCAGAAGTCTGCAGCAGTTTGCTTCTGTTTTCCATAAGTTAATCTCTCCACTGTAGGGTCCAGTTAAGCAGATGGATTTACCTCTCCTAGCCTGTCGTCTTCCCACTGCTACGTTGCAGGAAACCCCTAAATGCAGTGTGCCTGGCAATGGTCTTCTGAGGGACCAGCTATGCAAACAGAAATGCCGCCTTAGCCAGTGATATCAAATGACCTGCTGCATCCCTCCATCCTTCTTCACAAGACAATCTGGCCCTTCTGTTTGGCAGGCTCGTTAGCAGGAGGAGAAATGGAGTGTCTGAGGTATGGCATTCTTGTATCTCTTTAAAAGTTTTTATAGCTGTGATGATGAACGCTGTTATTCCCTCCTGTTCATCCCACCACTGAGCTGGAACTGGAAGTGAAAATGAATAAGGAGGAGGTAGCAGCTGCAGCAGCAGTTCAATTTCACAGAGATAGCCATGAAACTTGGGAGAGGCTGAGAGTCTCTAGGAGGCAGCATTTGTACAGTACTATAAGGAGAGGAAGAGGAGAGGACTTATTTTCTTATGCCTGTTTCAATATGCCCTGATCTCTGATGACTTCCTTCTCTCTTCAGCGTGTAGAGCATGAAAGGACATGGAATAAAATTCCCACTGTTGAAAATCTCCAGCAGGAATAACTTTACAGGCTGTAAAATATTACTGTGATAAAAATTTCTAATAAAGCTGAATATTTTTAACAGCTGAAGTAAAATTTGTCTCGAAAATCCTCCCCACTTTAGAAATAGGCTTGAATAAATTTTGCCCATCACACAAGAGAACTGTCTTGCTCATTGGAATTGTTGAGTTCTTCAGTACCCTTCCTTGGACAGTGAGTGCCTGACAATGAATGGCGGCTCTTGAAACACAACGCAGTCTGCTAGCCTAGAGGGGGCCCTTAAAATACAGAAAGGGGACAGATGTACATGGCTTAGAGCAGTGCTTCCTGTGACACTACAGGACACTGACATTTATATTTCATTTCTATTCAAAACTTCTTGTGGGCTTCCTTTCCCTGGGCATGGCTGGGCTTTCCTTCATTTATCTTTCAAGCCGTAGTGGAAACATGGGAGCTGTTATGATGGAAAGTGTTTGGAGCTACTGAAGCTCCAGGAACAGAACCCCCAAGGGAGATGTTTTCATTGAATTTACTGAAGTTTTGCTGTAGAGTTAGGATCCCAGCCCAGATCTCTGTGGATCTGTACAGGGTAGACATGAGATGGAGCCTCCTGAAGATAACAACAAATCTCTTGATTGTCTTTTCCATACAGCAGGGACACTGGCTGCCTGTACCTGGGACATTTGCTCAACTCTTCCTATGAATGACAATCATCTGGACCACATCAACACCAGCGGCTCTGAAGTCTTACCTTGGGTAGGAAACGGACAGATCCTCAAATGCTTGGATGTCACAGGCTGTTTTTCCATGGTGTTATAACCCTGCATCCCCTTGTGCAGAGAGGCAGAGCTAAAGCATCACTGAGGGAAGCCTGGACACATCCTTGGCATCTATCAGGGCTGCAAACAATGCTGGAGAAGCCTTATGTCAGAAGCAATCACAAGCCTTGACTTGATGCATCTAAAGCTCTCTGAATCCTTCACACCTCCTCAAAGCCTTTTCTCTTTCTCAACTAACATTTTTATAAAGTTCCCTGCTATTTAATCTCAGATAACCACGTTGCAATTTAAATCAGTCAGCACCAATCTGTTGTGGCCCTGCAGATCAATTACTTCCCTCCCAGCTTAGACCATTCTTGAAAATTTTTGCCACCTCCTATAAATACGGCTGTGAGGTTGCAAAGTGTCAGCTCTTCTTAGAAAGATGATTTATTTAAACAAGTAGAGAAAGAAGATTTGGGCTATTTTTAGGTGTCTTTCTTTGATGCTGTACAAAGATTTTCTCACCATGTTTCTCTGTTCAGCTGTGCTGTCTCTGACTTTTCACCCAGTGGAAGAGGCATCCACAACAGTGGTCCCATGTGTCTCTCAGCAAGTGTCTTTCAGTGTTTAGTTTTGTTATTTCTGATTTATTCTTGTGTTCTGCATTAGAAACAAGGGACATCCCACAATAGTTAGGTTGTCTGAGGTAAGTGCAGTACTCAAATGACACTCAGAGTGACACAACAAAGAGTTTCCCATGCTCTTCAGCTGAAGCATCATTGAAAAGTCCGGCAACCAGATGAGACAGTCCCAAAGTGAAAGTTGCAAAACATTGTCTGGAATAGGGAAGACTATTTAAATAGAATAGCTTCTTATCAGGGAACTATTTTTTTTGCAGGGCTACAGTGACTTTTAATGAGAAATTCTTTATCTGAAAGAAGGGTCTTTTCCACACTCGAATGAGGCTGGACTGATGTAGAGCTGCCAAGAGCTTGGAAGCTAAGGTATTAATGTTTACAGGAGAAGAGTTGGGCTCATGTGTCTGAGTTAGAATTTTGATTTAGTTTTGGGCCCCTCACATGCTGGGGTGAATGATTCTCGCGTGTTGTTATCCGCAATTTCATCTACAATCTGTGTCTTTTTGTGGGCAGTTTTAACAGGTTTTAGGCATATCTTAGTGCAAAACCCACAAAATTTGTTAAAAGCAAAAAATATGGACAAGGTGGAAAAGCCATCTGCATCCCAAATGTTCCTATTATTGCCATTTTCCAGGACAGAGGTAAAGTACAAAAAGGTTCAATGACTTTTTCAAGGGGTCAGCAGCAAGCTGGTCTGGGACAACTCATTGTTGGGGTTCTTTTCCAGATGTCAGAATTATTTGCTTCTCCATTTTGGTTTAGATCCCAGAAATTACAAGTTTTGTTCTTCCTAGAAGTCAGCAAGCATTTTGTATGGACTGAAAAAAGCTAAGCCACAAGAAACTGTGGGTTGCCTTGTTCCCTGACAAGCCTCTCACTTCCCATGGAGTCAAGGCATTGTACTTCTGCACAAGAGGTTATGGACAAGAAGTTCCTGAAGGCTCCCTTCAGAACTCTAAAAATAAGACTTCTCATAATATATAGCAGGACTAATTAAGTTTTTGCTATTCCTCCCACAGAGTGTTATCAGCATAGTTTACAAAGTGTCATCTTTTAGCAACTGCTCAAGAGTTGGCTGTTTCTCATCTCGTCCCCTTTGACACATTTACATGTTCTTTTTATAAAAACACACAGATAAAAAAGCCCTCCCTGTTGTCTCTTGAATATTTTCAACCAAAGAAAAAAATCCCTTGCCAAGTTGTTCAGTAGCTGGAAATGACTTGTCACGTCCACAGACCAAAAATTCTTTTTTTTTTTTTTAATATGAATAACCGTGCTATGATTAATGGCTCTGATAAATAGGCTCAAAATAGGTCTGGCACAAGTAAAGGGAAGGAGAAGGGTAAATGGGATAGGGACTGGATGGGTCTATTGCAGGACATCAGTGGCGTGAATGGCATAGCAGGCACAGAGGCAGGAAAAAATGTTTCATGCTATTTATAGCCCAAAATTACAACTACAGATGGTGAGGCTGTCATGTAGCAAGGGCTCAGGACATAGAGAAAAGGCAGCCTGCATTTCACGGACTTGTCTCTCCCTGAAAGGTGCTGTGTCTCTGAAAGGTACACAGGGCCTCCTTGCCCCAGTAGGAGGGCAATTCATAAAAGCTTGACTGAAGCTTTATCCATATCTCCTGGAGTTGTTTTGCCCAGTGCTGTACTACTCAACATATTCTGCTATTCCTCTTCCACAGTCAATCTTTTCCAGCTTCTTTTGTCAGCTGTTATTCTGTCTACAATCAGCTCATATTGTACAGTGATAATTTTGAGTGGAAACGCCAGACACGCAGTCTTAGCAAATGGGAACAAGCGTGTCCCTTCGGTGGGCTCTGAGAAGTACAGACTCACAGCTGGTGAAGCTTGTAGGGGAGACAAAGCTGGAGGTGTAGTGAAGAATGGGAATGAGGGGACACTCATTCAGACTGCTGATTCAGGCCTGATCACCTGAACAGAACCCTTTGAGCAAAACTCAGCTTGAACAAATACAAATGCCGGGACATGCATCTAGTGGGACAGAATGGAAAGCTCTGTCCAGTGTGGAGAGGCGGGCACACATCCTGAAAAGCAGAGATTAGGAAGGGTCATGAGGCTGAATAACTCCAGGCAGATGGCTGAGGCAGGGAACCATGTCAGATACTACAGCTCAATGAGGAGAATGAGGAATGGAAAATGAGTGCTCCAGTTTTTTATCAAGAAGCAGGTCACAGTCACAAGCTGTTACAACACAGTCATGTGGCCTTGCAGGCAGGTGGGAGCAGAAGGGAACATTGGACATGGCTCTCCCAGTGTGAGTCTGCACAGCCTTAAAGCACCTTTGCTGCTGCAATCCCCGTGGCTCAGCTGCATCCCAGAAATATCCCCTCCTACAGGATTCCTGCTTGCTGCTGGGAGCAGGATGCAGCTGGCAGAGCTGACGTGGCTGTGGGCTCTCTGGAGCCATGGGCCAGGTTAGTACTGTGTTTCTTACCGAAAGCCCATTGCAGCTGTCAGTGACAAACGGTGTCACTGTGAGAATACTTACCAGCAATTTCTAAAGTTGCTTTGCCATGATTTTGTGTCTGAAACAGTCTAGAATGACTCATATTTCTGAAATAAGAATAACAAGAGTGTAATTTCATACTTTTTGCCATAGTGAAACCTCATTAAAAATGATGAGGTGTTTGGATTTGATGCTGTTTGCACCTTTCCACCTCTGATGGCACAGGTTCCTGGGGACAGGACTCCTCTCTGGGGACTAAACAGAACTTTGGTTTCTGGGAAACAAAAATCCTTTTGACAAAAAGTGTGAAATATTTCTTCTGAGGGCCCAAAATAAGTGAAATCTTTCCCCTGTGAGCAGTGGTAATACAGAAGGTGTACATAGGCCTCTGTCATCAATACATAAACATTAGATTTTTACCACAATGCAATAGCAGAGTTCGGTCTCAGGGAAGCAGATTCCCTCTTTTAAAATGGGAAGCCAGAAAACTGTGCAAATCTAATAAGATGTTTCATGACAGGATTGTCATGAAGCAATAGAAGGCCTGCCAGTTCTGTGAATTCATCAAGGCTGAGATGAAATGTGTCACCTTTTCCTCTCAGCTCTCTCTCCCCCAATAAACCAAAAAAAAAGAGCTTCTAGTGAGCTGAGCTTGCAACTTACAAATTTATCCATATAGGCATTAGAAATAAATGCTCCATGACTTCCTCTGTCCAACTTGTATTGGATATAATACAACTAACTGTAATTTAAATATCACCAACTGTATATTAAGCATATTAAATTATATTTAACCATCCTGCCTTATATATCTTTGCTTGTGCTAATATATTTGTCTATATATTTTTATAAACATAGATATGGAGTATGTATTATAGGGGGTCAGATATTTCCCATGAATATCTTTTTCTGAATGGAAATTTAGTCTTCAAGAGCTCTGAATTTCCCTATGGCACTTTTGCTGGAGATTTTTACTCCCCATTGGGAAAAATAAAATGCTTTGTTTTGAATTAGCTCAACCTAAATTGAAATACTTTGGTTTGTCAAACTGAATTAAAACATTTCATGAAGGGGCAGTTCAGCTTTAATTTATGTCCACAAGAGTTACTATGTGCCTTGTGGACATTTTAATTTATAGCCATCATACTCCCATAATGCATCATAATTGTCTCTCTCATTAAATTTTTGCAATGTACTCTGAGAGTCAGATGGCCACAAAACATCACAGGACGCTGGCTGGGAACTTCATCGACTGAGCAAAATGATGTATCACCCTCATGAGGCACCACAGCAGTTCCAAGGGACCCACAGTTATATCAAACCAGGCTGAAGCTAAACTTCTTCTGAGAAAGGACACATTTGCTTTTAGTAAAAATATTACTCTTTCAACATTTCTTCCAGATGTGCATCTAAAATAAATGTTGATACCAGAACTTTCTGTAGAACAAAACATATAAATTTTGACAACTTCTCTGTCTAATAAATAAGTTCTACCTTCAAGACTTTAAGCATTTTTCCCTCTCTGTTACACAGGAGCATGCACTGTAGTTTTTGATGTAGCAAAGCATCAGTGACCTGCCATCTAGGTAGAATTAAATGACTTGGGTCAGGAGTATGAGGGGAATCTGTTGAATTTTTAAAAAAGCTTGAAACTTCTCCCCATGGCCATGAGAAATGATAGATCAGAGGAACCAGAGAAATATATAAATAGTAAAGGAAGTTTCTAACACTAAAAAATAATTATAAACCATGAAAGTTAAGACTTTAATTTCAAAATATTGGGAATTTCAGAGTCACAATTGCCTTGGTGAGTCTATGCCTGGTAGCTGCATTCTGGTAAGGCCTTTAATTACATCAGCACACAACACAGGACATAAAACTTGGAAAATATTTACATTACAGCTCTGGATTGAATATATTCAGGCATAGAAATGTGACACATCTTAGAATGATGCTGAAAGAAGGCAGAGATTGTTGTGGGATGAGTGCTCAGGTGATGATTGATCATACAGTTTGTTATGAGCTGAGTGTCAGGAGTGTGTGGCATAAAGCCTGGACACAGCACAAAGGATTTTGATTCTAGTCGACTTTGCATGAAATTACAGGAATCTAGTATGGAATTACATAGGTTGACCTTCAGACAGGACACCATAGCTAAGACCTTTTCTTTTGTTAGAAATGGTAAGGCAGATTTAAGGTAAGATTTTCAGGATGGCTTCTGCCAAGGCTGGCACTCCAGAAGAGAAAAGGCAAGAGCGGTCACCACTGCCAGTACCACTTAGGATATAAGAGGTATGGACAGTGTTTGCAGAGGCCGTATTGAATCACAGTGAAAAACCAGAACAGTGATTTGGTCTGGGTTTAGGATTAAGGGACTTTCCACTTAGGTGGCTTTCATTTCTCATTAGGCTGTCAAGGGACAGAATGGTTGTGTCACTGAAACATGGAGATCCAGGCTTCAGACGACACCAGATGTAGGATTATGCACAACACCTGACTGCCCTTTCCAGAGCAAAGTGTTGACATCCCAGTCTGAGAATACCTTGGTCCAGTGTCTGGTTCTCTCTGTCCTTGAGGAAACTATCCTAGCTGGATAAGTTAGCTACATGTAACCGAGAATTGTGTCAGATCTAATGCCCCTTTAAGGTCTCCCTGAGGACTGCTGTGAGGCAGAAAGCCTATGTTTAGAAGACCTTGTAGAAGACTTATTTTGCCAGCAGAAGTGATGAGGTTTGCTGTATCAAAATTAGTGTGAGCTCTGGGTGCTGCCTTCCACTGGCCTAGAGACAGAGTCCTATATAATTGCTGCTTGTGACCTCCACATAAAACACCAGCTGTCTTCCCTTTCTCTTTGACTCTTCAAGGTCATGAGAACATGAGATTCAAGTCAGTTGAAGAAATTTGGTGCCATTTCCACTTTCTCTGGTGATATATCCAGAGCACCCCAGATGTGCATGCCGTACCGACAATCTCACCCAATCATTTCTCTTCCATCTGGAAGCCTTTGCTGGGCTATATCTGTGTTTACTTAAAAAAACTGTACTGGTATTGGCATTGATGCCCAAAGCATGTCAACAGGGAATGTAGGAAAACTGCCTTGTAGATATCCTCAAAACACTGTCACTGAAGAAGAGGATCACAGAGCTTGCTAGCACAGAGACCCAATCAGTCAGGTGTGTGTTCCTAGACTAAGGAGACACCAGTTCTTTCCACTTTGTACTACATAATTCCAAAACATATAGGGAAGATCACCAGTTTTGGAATCAGAAGTCAGTACAGGAAAACTCCCTTCTCCTTCTCAGCTTGTTACCAGCCTGTAGCAGTCGTGGAATGAAATAGGTGTGGATTTTGCATTTTAATAGTCCTTTTTTGTTTTATAGACTTGGATATGTCAAAAGAAGGACATCTTCTAGAGTGATCCTTTTTTATCTGCCACATTTTGTTCATGAACTTACACCATCTGGCTCCATGTGCTGCTCTGTTTGGCACCCCCCTGGAGGAGGAGGAGGAGGAATCCCCCTCCAGTCCTCTCCTAGGAGGCGACCTCCTTTCTTGAGAAGGACAGGGATGAGCTGAGCCAGCAGAGAATGTAGATAAAATAGCTGGGGAGCACGGGAAGTGCTGCATGGCTTCAGCAGAGTCCTGCTACACAGCACTGAGCACTGTAGGAAAAAAGGAAGAAAGGAAGAAGCCTGGAGGAAGAAAGGAAGAAGCCTGAAGAGCACAAGAGGGGCTGGAGCACACGAGGTAGTGCCGTGCCTGGTGAACACCACCTTGCTGGTTAAAATAGATGGTTTGAATTAAAGGAAGGCAATTATAATTAATTTTAGATTGACTGGTGTGCAGAATTGGTATCCTAGGCTTATGAAGAGTGTCTTAGCACTGGAAAAAAAGAAAGGAAAAGATGAAGGAAAATGAGAAAATTGAGTTGGTTGTGATGATAATACAGAAGTTATATATTGATGTCATATAGTTTATGTAGATGCACACACACATGCAGTAGCACATACAGAAGATACACATACACATCCTGGATTTTATGCAAAATAGGAAAAATTTCAGTTACCCAAGTTGTTCTGATGGATCTAAGATATCCAGTGCATATTGACTTACTCAGTATTTGTGCTTGCTAATGCCAAAAGTCCACATGACGTCACCTGACTGTAAGCAAAACATAAATAAAAATAAAGCACAGAAATTAAAACAAAATTACCTTTTGTTAGTGAAAGATGAAACATATGTCACACCCTGAAGTGCTGCTAAAGTTGTGCCTCCTGGGATGTGGAATTTTCTTGGAGAATGTTTGGGCTGGTAGCTGTGATTTGTGCACAAAGCCAACCATCATGAGAAGAATCTTGGCGTAAGAATCATACCAGGCACCATAATGTAAAGACATCCAAAAGATTAAAAAGAAATCTTCCTCTGAAAGGAAGCCAAGACCTTGTGCAATTCCTAGAGAACAAAACTTGGAAAGCAGCCCAAAAAAGATCTATTGCATTGGTGTAGTTACTGGTATATTGGGCACAGTCTGATGGTAGCTTAGTCAAACAGTATCTATGAAAGTTTAAATACCTTAAAATTAAATTATCTGACTACTTTGCAGTCAAAGGTTTTTTGAAGTGAATCAAGGAGCTTTTTGAATACTGGATGTAATTTCTCATGTTTTGAAGAATTGGAAGGATTTCAATGAAATAATAAGTAGCTAATCTGCTGACATTTTAAAGAGATAAATGGCATAACGGGAAGCTATAGGTCAGTTAGGATGATATTGATGCTGGGAAAATATAGCAGTGGGACACAATCAAAAACAGTTAAATGACAAGAATTCAATGAGTGTTAGTTAGTGAGGTTGCATGGAAAAGGGATTCTACTAAATTAAATTCACTTTGTTCATTGAAAAGACTGTGCTCCTAGCTAACAAAGCTAATTCTGTTAAGGTAAGTTTCAGTTCCTTCTGAGTGTGACTTTGAAATATTTTGAATTCTGATTGAAAACTAGTAACCTGCCAAAGCACTATTCCACATATTAAAGAAATCCAAAATGAATGAAGTGGCTGAAAACTGTATTTACCAATGGGGAATCTTCAGTAAAGGGGTGAGTGTTTCTAATGTGGTCCCACAGAGGTCTGGGTTTGGTCTATCACTGCTGAGTATTTTTGCTGATAGTCTCAAAGTAAGGTTAAAAAGCCTTTCTAATTAAGGTAGCTAATTGCACAAGATTTATGTCATAGTAAATAAGGATGAAAGCTTCTGATGGATGCAAAGAAAACTGGGTAACTTTTTAGGCTGAAAACAGTTGAACATACATGAGTATATCCAGATATATGTACAGCAACAAAAGAAATGTGTATATGATGACACAGTTTGGGGTTGTGCCAGTGTGAATCCCAAGAAGAATATCCATGGCAGGGGCTTGGAAGTGCTCTCAGAGTAGCTGTAATGGGACTATTTCAGGGAGTGTTTTAGAATTACACCTTTGGGGAAACTGCTAAGCTGGGAAAGTTCCTGTGTTGTACAAGGTCACACAGAAATCTCATGTCCCCAAAATCAGCTGTTCAATTTGCCTGCTAGGAGCCTCCTGGAAGGCAAGCAAAGGTTCTGCTCAGGTGAATTGGAGAGGAAGCTGTGAGAAAGCCTTCTTTGAGAGAGTATATGTGGTGTGATAACATTGCCGGACAATTTCTACCTTCTTTAGGAGAAAAGTGGCCTTTGGATTTAGCTCATGTTTTTAGGGGAAAAGCCTGGAAATTCAGGAGGAAGGAAAGGCCAGCATGAATTGAGCAGGGATAATGGTCAGGTTGAAAGACTGGAAAGACTTCATTTGTGCCTCATAGAGCATCAGTACGGAAAAGATCTTTGCTGGACTTGTACTATATATATACAAATGCAAAGCTGTGAAGTAGGGAGGTGAAAATTCATTGTGGCTGCCATATGCCACTTTGCTTATCCTGGCGATAGCCACTAAAAGGCCAAAAAGAAACAGGCAGGTAGACTATGCGGAAAGACATCTGAGCAATCGTTTTCATGTGTGTGAAGCTGTATCCTTATCTAGAGCAAAGTTGTTGAAGACCCTTGGACCTGGCGTTAGATTTGTGTCCCAGTAGGCACCAGATTCATGAAACAGAAAGGTTCTGTGCTGGCAAAGGCAAGGTGATTCCATTTCTAATGAGAACCTGTGCTGTTACGAACTCTTAGGAAGAGAAATATTATCTTTGGCTGATAGCCTTACATGAAGGGCTGCATTTTGAAAGTGACCTTGACCTGCCCTTGAAACTTGCACCTGCTGTTCTGCAAGCAGAGTTGCTGGAAGGACATTTGCTCTCTTCCATTTCCATAATTTGATTTTGCAGGCAGAGATACAGCCAAGCCTTTAATGCAGTAAAAAGTTCACAAACACAGACTATGCTGCTTGTCTGCACACGAGCTTACTGTGTTTGAATTTTATGGTACTTTGGATTTTGATTTCAAAGGAGTTTATACCCCATACTTGCACATGGCTCACGTGGGCATGTGAAAATTCACAAGCTATTTTTGAAATGTTTTCCAATGTTTGTATTTCATTCTGTCAAATGAACCATATGAAAATGTGCTGGTAAATCCAAATCAGGTGGGATGCTTGGATTTGTGTTCTGCTAGACTGCTCTGTGACCACATGGGTAGAACCAACCAGGTAAAAAACAACTCTGGTTAACCTCTGGCAAAGAGTTTGTCAGAGTTTTGTCAGATAACAAAAATGGTTGTAAGAAAGACAGACTTTCAGATGAATGAAGAAACCAAATCTGTTCAGTTTAGAAAGGAGAGATGGAGTAGGTGAAATGACAAAAAGAGCAAAGGGTATCCCTGAATTTGAATATCAGCTTCAGATTTGAAGATTAGCCTGAGGAGTTTTTTTGTCAGATAGTTCTTAATGAATCTGTAGTGGTCACAAAAACATCTGAGACTGTGTGAATAATTAAATGAAATTCAAAAGTGGGCATGCTGAAGCTACTCCCAGGCACATGGTGTGATTCTTGGGGATGGTTTGATGCAGGGCCAGGAGCTGGACTAGAGGATCCTTTTGGGTCCCTACCAAATGACCATATTCTGCGATTCTGTGAGGTCATGGTGGAAAATAATATTTTTAAAAGCAATAGTATGAACTCCCTTTCTACTGGTAGAAACTAGGAAGGAGCTTTTTCCATTATTGCATTTCACAGGCTTGTCTACAGAAAGGACACCAGGGCACGTGTCATTCCTATTTGGTCAGGCGTGAAAATTGTCATGTGCCTCCAGAAGCAACTAGAAAAACAAGAATTTTAACATTCAATAGCCAAGCATCCTTTTATGGGTCCTTGAGATACTTTTGTCTGAAATACCCATTTGCAAACAAGCAGAATTCTTGCTGCTTCTGCTTTAGTTGTATTGTCATAGGGTAGTCTTATCCAAAATGTTCAAAAACCAAATGTGATCAAAGTAACAATTTTTTTTGTCTTTCCATATTAAACCCTACAACTTTCTTCCCTTTCAGAGCATTTTTGTGGTATAGCTGCAGATGTTAATACAGTTACCTAAATTCTTCAGGCCTTCTCTTAGGATGGAGTTCTTGTTTTTCCAAAACAGACACAGTGCACACAACACCTCATCAAATAGTCAGCTGTGTCTTCAATTTTATAGCAAATAACAAAGCTTTTACTGGAAAGCAATCTCATCATATAAGCAGTAGCTAAAAACATATGTAACTGTCCAAACACTTTGGAATTGTCTATTAAAGTAGAATTCTAGTTGCTGAAAGAACAATACATAGAAATTTTGAGGCCTCTAAAGTTCTGGTGTGATTTAAACCCATTGCATGGTACATACCAGTGCAATGTCTGCTTAATACTGTGGCCTTATGAAGTCTGTTGCCCATTCACATTCTCTGTAAGCCTGGGATGATAGCAAAACATATGTGGACATCTTTTCTGAGTAGCCTACCAGATTAAAATGTTGCCAGTTCTGATATTCACATCTGCTCTATGGAAGTTCAGAAAAGATCTTTGAGCAAACCATCAGAGATGTCATATCAAGCCCGTAATGATGGGTATCTCTAAAGCAGAAGATCTGATAAGTTATGGCACTTTTAGTGTAGACTCACAGACCCTGCAGAGTGACATGTTTGAAAAGGGAGGAACCAACCTCATCAGGACTGCTGACAGAGTGGTATAACAAAAACTACAAAACCAGCCCAACCGTTAATGGGGGTGACAGATCAGACTGTTGCACAATACATTGTGGCCAGCAAAGTTATTGTCACAGAGTTGAGCATCTTCATATTTGGCAAGTTAAATTATGATAAACTTATCTTTATTATTATAAAAAAATTAATAATATAAATGCAAACATGTAGCAGTGATACACGGCACAATGAATTTTATGTAACACAGTGTATAACTAGATTTACACTACCTTGATATAAAATGGGGTTTAGAAAATTTCTTGTATGTAATGCTATTGGATATCAAAAAGAGGAAGAAAATATGGTAAAGAGTCTTTTACTGTGAGATGGAGTAAGTCAGAAAGCTGCCTGAAAATGCTTAGAACTTTAAGCAACAGGCTGTGGAGCAGAGAGGAAAACTAGTGTAAAACTAGGAAGAAAATGGCTCACTGCAAGGTAGAAAGGAAACTATTTATTGTAGGTAACAGACAAATGTGGAAACAATTTTAAAAGAGTTTCAGAAGAAGAGTGAAAGACATTTATAACAAACATTTACCTAGAGTGCCTGTTGTTTGTCTCAAATCTGTTTTGATATCATAGATTGGAGGTGACATTGTCTCGGAATTCCCCTGACTAGGATGCTCCCAAGAGTCCTTTTTCACAGCCAGGTGATCAAAGAAAGAGTCAGAGCTCTTTGGCTTTCGTTTTCAAGGTTGTTTATTTTTTCTTATCTATAACATGTTCTCCCTGACCAGCCGCGATGCGTTCAGCAGGTCAGTCCAAGGCACACTGCCCGCCCCCGGGGCTGTGCTTTTTATACTATAAACTACATAGACATTATTTACAGTTAATTCCCAATACCTATCACCTATGTTAGACAGTCAGTTTCTACTCTAAACGAATCCAAAAGTGCCACCATCACCAAAAAGATGGAGGCCATGAAGAAGAAGGAAGAAGGACAGTACATGCCCAGATTCCTCCATCTTGACCCCCCCTGTACACTTATCATATAAATCTTAACATTCTATTTTTCCACTCAGTGATAAGCTATTCATTCTATTCCACTTTCCTTGGTTTGTAACTCTTCACCTAAAGTTAGTAATTTTTTCCATGGCTCAAGATCGAAGGCAAAAGGGTCTTGGGCTCTGTGCCAAGCCCTCCGAGCCCCCTGCCTGGGTCTCAGCCCATCCAAAGCAACAAGAGAGATGTCCTGGTTTCCCACAACATTGGAGTAGAAAATAAATGGGAAGAACTAGTACCTTCTGATGACCAAGAAAATAGTCATGTAGAATATGTCCACACAAACTAAAAGGCAGGCACGTGCACCTGTTTCTGAGAAGTTCTGTACTCTCTGACTGCACAATTTGTCACACCATGCACCATGAGGAACAGAGGAGCTCCTCCTGTTTAGTTTCACTCCTGCAAACTTTTGCTCATGATTGTGTGTGTTGCCACTTGAGTTTGTGTGCATACCAATCTCTCTAGATGTCTTTGTGGACCTGGATAGCTTTTGCTGTTGTTATTGTTCCTAGTACGGCATCTTGGTGTCACTTGCAGTGCTTGGCCACTTGTACCTATAGGCTTAGTTAAACACATGACTTTTGGAAGAGAGGGGAAGAGGGGTAATTAACTTGGAGCAGGAAAGAGATTTCTCCCAAGAAGGGAGAAATTGTTACAGAGCACAGCTACAGCAAACCCTGAGCAATCTGATTTGTTCTCACAGATGTCTCTATTTAAGCAGAGGCTTGGGCCGAAACTTTTAAGTTGTCAGGATTCTAGGTCATGGTCACATATTTATCAAGGGACACCGATTTACAACTTTCCAGGTTCCAGCTCCTGGGCACACTCTGATTATGACCTGATTGCATGTCTAGATGACAGCTAGTATTCACCAACCCCTATCCAAGCCTGATTCCTTTAGAACAAGGGAGATGTGATGTGCCTCAGGAGTTTTCCTGGTCTGCGTAATGCAGGGGTTTTAGGGCACAGGAGCCTATTGCATGGAGAAGCACCCAGAAGTGCTCAGCACATCAAAAGCTGTTCAGAAAGGCCTCCCAAACACTGTTAACTTCCACACTGACTCAAGTAAGGGTCAGTAACATTTGCTGAGGCTGAATTTGTCACTCTCACACTCACCAGATCTGCTGGCAGTTCTACCTGCAAAGGCCCCATGAAGAAACCTCTACTGGTTCACTAGCTGGCAATTGCTACCTCTGAGTGCTGGTGAAGATTAGGAAGCGAAGTGGGAACAGACTGTCTTTGGCTCCAAAGGACCCTCTCAAGCATCTGAATCTTATATCTAGCTCATTTTCTTCTGCCCCTGAGCCCCCCCCCCCCCCGACTACCTCCCATCCTCTGGCTGCTGAGCTCCACTGCTCCCGTGCAAAACTGCAACCCATTTAAATCAATTCTGACACCTAACACCTCTCTGTTTTCTCAGCCTGCCTGCCCCAAATATTTCCCTCCAGCCTTGACAGAACGGGTATTCACAGGGCAGCTCCAGAATAACAAGTTTCCATTTTTTGAGACGGTTGTACGGGGAGCTTTGCGGTGTGGCACCTGGCCAACGGGTGGTCATTTAGCCAGGGTAGCTCACTACTGGGTAGTTAATTTGACATGCTGAACAGAGTGGTTGGGCTCTCTCTGAAGCCCAGTCCAACACTTCTGGGTTCCCAGTATTAAATTATGCCTGATGTGCAATGCCAAAATATCAGCACTTGCGTGCAAACCTTGACTCCAGGGATGTTCATCATCCCAGCAGTGGCTCATTTGCTCCGACACAATCAATTTTCTCTAGCAGTCACTGGGACTATTACCTGCTTTACTGAGAGATGTGAGTTGCATTAGGCTGTCCACAACCTCTGCATCACTGACCCGGGAAAAATAAAAAGGTGAAGACATAGTGGCGACAAATAGTGCTGATGAACCCATAAATATAAGGCTGGGAAGAGCAGGTCCTTTCTCAGTGGTAAAAGCTCAGGACTCTGGATTGACTCGTTTCCCAGGAAATATATCAAGTGTAGAACATGGTTGCAGAGATGGATTCCCACTTTACACATGCTCTTTCTCCATCTCGTTTAGGGCTTGGACTGAATAATCGTTATCACCATATGGTAGCTATCAGGGACTAGCTGACACATTATAAAAACCTAATGTAGCCAGTGCACATTGCAGTCTTTGCCAGCACCTGAATTGTTTGCCAGAACACTTTTGAGATAGACTGTTCTTGTGGTGTTTGTATCACTGGCAAGAACCAGAAACAGAGGAAATCTGGAAAACATTTCTCAGGCAAAGAAAAAAAAAATCTGTGAAGTGCTGTGGAGTCTAGCATGGCACTAAAACTCTGGGTCTTTATTCAAATGGCTTTAGAGCTTGAGAGCCTTTTGGGGCCTCAGAACAGTATTTCTCACTTTCTGATTGTGTTAGAAATTACAATCACTTGGTCTTGGTAATTTATTTTCCTTGCAATTTTTGGGCCACTCCTCTTCTAAAGCCTGTGTTTCGGCATTGCCGTCCTTCCAACTGAGGAAACAGGAGAATTGCGCCTACTGAACTCAGCTGCTTGAAAACCAGGGGAAAAATACTATAAATAAATTATTTTAGTAAACTAAAAATACTATTAATAAAAATGTACTCTTCTGTGTCATGTGGCTCTGGCCTATCCTGTCTCAATGCTGTCCCCAAACTGCATGCAACATCCTGAGGTCTCTAGGGAGCATTTGCTATCTGATTAGGCAGTTGCATATTAGGATGACAACTGGAACATAAACCAAAATAGCCATAAAGGAAACAGAACCGTCCCTCTGGAATAGATTTCCACTGCCATTCATATCCCTCTCTCACACAGAGCTGATTGTGCAAAGTGCTGTAACAGGACTGCTAGAGCCCTGCGATGGCAAACAGAGAAAAAACTGTCTCTCGATAAACACAGTTGGGATCTGTAGCACCCATTCACCAGAAAAGTCTGATATTTCAAAATATTTTTCATGGTATTGAATGGATGACAAAATACAGTTTGCCACTGCACCAGAAGTATTGAGACATGCTGACTGACTTCTGCCTGGCATTTCTTACTGAGATGAATGTTTTTCCGCAGATCAAAACTGTAGCTGTTTTATAACAAAAAAACCTGAACTGGAATGTTTCCACAGCAAGGGCCAGTTTATCTTTTTTTGCAAGGCCTCAGGAGTTGTGGCAGACCTCTTGGGACCCTCTGTGTCCTCTGCATCCTTTGTGGGCAAGGATCTGAGTTGAATTTCCTCTTGCTGTTGCTCTGCTGTGATTCTCCCAGGCACTTTCATTTTGGTGAAAAAATACTTGATTGATTTGAATTGCTTCTCTTACTTTTGGGAATATTTCTATTTTCTCCCTACCTGGGCAAAAAGAAACTTGCCAAACATCTCCAGTAAATTTTGTGGGAATTTTAATGTAAAATCCCTTCAATCAGTTGTATAGAAATAAATGGATCTACCCTGTAAAACCCTTGGTCAGATAACTTTCTATGAGAAATTTGAGCCTGGCATTCCTTTGAGTTGTGCTTGATAGAGTTAAATACATAATTTCTGTTTCTTTAGCTTTTACTCACTTCATTAAAAATTACAGTAGTAAATGTAAAGTAGAAAATTACATCTTTCTTAATAATCCAATGGACCCCTGGAGAGTTAGTAAGACTCTGCCTTCAAAAACATGCAAAGAACTGGGAATGGAAGGAATGTCTAACAGGACTGCTAATAATGCCATGTGGCAGAACATAAAGAGGAAAGAGAGAGGAAAATGTGCAGGACTCAAGAGCAGGAGGGTTCCAAATAAGAATGGTGGTGCATCCAAATAGAAAATACATATATTTTGCTAGAAGAGTGTCAAATTCCATGCTGAGAATTCCTGTCTCTTGATCCCATGGAGCACATGCATTTTGGCCACTGGGTGCCCAGTGCTTTAGAATGTTTTGCTGTCATCTCCACAAAAAGCGATCCCTGAAGTTTCCATCCTCTGTCCCAGGACTGAGCAGACACATTTACAACACAATTCATGAGAGTTACTGGAGCAGACCCTCATTCCTTTATGTGGGGATGCACCCATGGCTCCTTGTGTCCATTTTAGGACTTTATAACAATTGTGTGATCACAACTGCATTACCCTTAGGCCAGTGTTTCTCACCCTTGAGGGGAGGCTGCTGCACAGACAGTCCTTTCTTCTTGTTTCAGGTATTTGAATGGTCTCCTTCAGTTTCCTCTGAAGAAGATAATTTCACCTCTTTGGATCTTCCAGCTGCTAGGAAGCCTCAATGGAACTGGGTTTTCCAGCAGGAAAAAGTCAGTGCCTCTGGCTGGCAACAGAGCTGTACCTGTAAGGTAAGCAAAGAGTGAGCAGGTGATGTTTGGAAGAAGCAACCTCCCTTTGGGAGGGAGCTGAGAGAGTCACCAGAATGGACCTGCCTTGTTCTCCTTTTTTCTATAACATCTTCCTTTAAGATGTGAGTTAAATGGTGATGGAGGTAGGAGTTGGGCTCTTGGCTTGCAGGAGGGCTGTTTATGCTACTGTGTCTTATCAGGCCTGAGGAAAAAGGAAAAAAAAAAAAATAGTGTTCAGAAAACCCAAGAGGAAAACAGAAACTACCTGTGTCCTTAATGACTGACTGCAATTGCCACCTGGGTCCCCTGCTGGGTGCTAAGTGACCATGGAAATGCACACCATGGTCACACTGTGTGGGAGCTGAGAAGCTGAGTGCTGTGCTGACATGGCCCTTTCCCTGTGTGGGTGGAGGCATTTGACACCTAATCGTTTTTGATCCAAGCAGATCACCTTTCTAGGAAGTTGCTTTGTCACTGGCAAACACAAGGCAATAAGATACCAAGGTGTCTGGCAGGCTGTGGACTGTGGAGGTGAATGGAAGAGCTGGTGCTCAGATGGAGGTGGAAGAGCTGCCTGTTCTCAGATGAAGTGCTCTTAATGTGAGATTTTTGGGGCTCACTCTTCAGTGTCTCCTGTCACTTCATTACTTACCACTTCCTTTTTCCTCAGGATTAATTTAATTTGAACATCAGGGTTTGCACCTTAACCTCCCAATCTGCAGGGCGGGGGGAGAGGACCTGCATCTCAGTAAAATGCTAGCAGTGGCTGATACCATAAATCAGAGGGATTTTAGAATCTGATGACAAATCGAATTCTTGTCAGAAAAGAGCAGAGCTGACCCCTCCCAAACTGTCATCGAAGCTGGATCATAAAAATCACAGCTGTCACCAAAGCATGCCAGGCCTCTGGGGGACATGCCATCCTGGGGACTCATCTGCTGCTTCCATGGCCAAATTCCAAGCCCTCAGGCACATTCCACTTGACATTTTGTCACATCTCTTGCTGGTGCATCTGTTCGGGGGTATTAACTCTTCCTAAATCACTTTATCCCTTTTTTTTTTCCCTCAGAAAAAACAAGACTATGGGAGATGGAGAGGTCTGAGCAGTAGTCTGTGGCACAAAACAGAGTCCAAATGTTTGAAACTTGGCAGCATCTGGAGTAACTAATCCTGTAGGCAACATTACTACAGCAACAACATCAGAAATACAGCCTGTATTCACATAAACTTCAAAAAACAACTTTAGCTCACATTTGTACGTACAAAGCTACAAGAGATTTTCCTAGTTGAGTCCTTTGAGCTTTGTCCACAGACAGATCTCCAAAGGAGATGGGTGAGCATGAAGTCAGACCATGGTGACTGCGGTTGACCTGAGGTGACTGTACACTCTGCAAAGTGCAAGAGCAGAGACACTGAAGCATCTTTCTCAAACCATTTGAGATGGATGGGGCCCATGGATGGGGTCCAAGCTCTGAGATGCCTCTGTGTGTGTGAATCAAAGTTTCTCTATCCCACCTGTTCATGATAACCAAGAACAGTTAGTGAAATTCACAGCCACAGCTTGTCTAGCAGGGATGGCAGCAGAGAGGCTCTGTCTCCAGGCACCAGAGGGGCTGTAATGTGCTCAAGAGTCACTGTTCCAGAATCACAAAATTTGAATGCGTGTGGGATAAAGGTCAGCTGATTTCACTAAGGATGGGGAATGACAGCCATCTGGCCTAGGAGAATGTGGAGAGTATTTTCTGGACTTCTTATGTTACTAGTGACAAAACTTCTAAGAGTTTCTAAAAATAATATGTGCTAATTTCTTTACATGCAGTGTCCTGTGTCCTGGATGAGATAGTTCATTCTGGACATTTATTAAGAGTTAATAAATTTNTAAATATATATTTTTATATATATTAAGAGTTAATAAATAACCTAAAGTCACTGTTAATAAATAAATAGTCATAATAATAACAGTAATAACAATGACAACAACAACAACAATTGAATTATAAAAGCTAATTTCAAAACAGTACCTCATACTCCCCCCACAAAGCCTTGCTTGAATATGGGTCCCTTAGCAGCAAAACTGTAAAGTCCAAAGTGTTCAGGGCACATTGTATTCTTGTTATAAAGACAAAATAAAGTAGGATATTATGGATGGAGTAAAAAGTTTGCAGTCTGTAGCAAAGGAAGGTGTGAGACAGAAGCTACCTTAATTAAACAACAAAATGTTTTGAACTTCCTGAATCATACTCTTTTCACAAATCCTGTGAATCTGGGAAAATTTGAAAGTTTGAGAGGATTCATTTGCTCAGGGGGTTGGAAAGGATAGAGCCATGGGAAAATTTTGAAACTTACAAATGCCCATTTAGTTTCCAGGATGAGAGCCCACAGTTTGTAAATCAAGGGGTCCGAGAAAGTCACTTGCATTGGACTTCTCAGTAAAAGACTTACCTCCCTTTGCCCTCAGTATGCTGCAAATGCCCTCATTTCTGTATAACTCTCTGAATGAGCAAGAGCTGAAAGCAAATTCAGTTCATCTGGTTTTTGCCTTGTTCCCTGCAGGTATCAGAAGGGTGTTTTTCCTTGGTGTTCTGCTGACCAGACATGTTCTAGTGCTTTCAGGCTTTTGCAGTGTGAAGTAATGTTTGTTTTCTTGCTTTGCTTTTTCCTGAGGGCTAAGAAACCACAGAAAATAAAAGGCAGCTCTTTGAGTGGGAGCTGGTCTGTGCTCCACAGCACTTCTGCTGCAGGTGCCTGGGGGTGATACCCTTTGCCCTTGTCATCAGGGTCACAGTCCCTGGCTTGCTCGAGGTGCAAATGGGGCTTCCCCAAGCTCAGGCTGCCACAGTGCTGGAGGCAGTTTCCCCTTCTGCAGCACAGGACACACTATGTTTGCAGGGCTGTCACTTGTTTTCTGGGAGGCTTCCCTTCTCCTGTTAGGATATGGGCGCAGGGCTTGCCAGAAGATTCTGCCATGCTCTGTGCTTGGCTTTGTTCAGGCTTTGGCCTTGGAACTGAATGTGAAATAATGTAGACAACATGTGTACTACCGCAGGTCAGTGATACATGGGAGGTCTCACCAGACAGCTTGTGGGCCCTTCTTCCCTGTCTGTGAAAATACGCACAAGAGTAACTCAAGAAAGTTCTGAACAATTACTAAAATTAAACATTTTAAGGTCCACAGACTGGATACATTTTACAGAAGAGCTTAAAAAACACTTGATGAAGAGGGCTCTGAGCTATTCCTCTTGCTATTTCATGGGTCCTAGAAGAGTGAGACAGTTCCAGATAACTGGGGGAAAAAGCTCATTGTTGTTCCTGTGTTCAAGGGGACAAATGGGATTGCACAGGCAAACACAGGCACATTAACCTGGCATGAGCCCCAGGGAAAATTATACAAAGACACATAGGAGACATGGCTGGTAAGGAATTAAAGGATACTGATGCAATTAAATACCACTGGTGTCATAATATGGAGAGAAAATCCTATTGGAAAAAATTAACATCTCTTATTAGAGAATGATTATGAAGTGACTGATAAAAGTATGTTTGCTGGCCAAAGCAGTTGATTTTGTGTGATAAGTTTCTGATGTAAGCTTCAACTTGTACAAATGTCTACAATTGTTGGTAAAAAAACTTCCTCTGAAACTGTGGGGGTTTCTCTCCCTGTCTCTATCTTTTTTTAATGGGAGCTTGTTTTGTAAAGGATTTTTCCCATTTGGAGAATCAAAACCATATGTTTCAGTTTTGGTGTATATTGAAATATTTCAGTTTGCTAAATTGAGGCAAAGCCTGACCATAGCTGTGTCTGAAATCCCGTTCTCTGTGAGGAAATCATGAGGACTCTCAGTGCTTACTTAAACAATTTTGAGTTTATTGATCTGCAAGCAAATCATTCAGACAGTGGATTTACTCAGCAGGCCTCTGGACTTAGAACAGCAAATCTAAAGAAGAAATTGATAGCTTTGAAAGCTCCAGGCCTCTGAAGCTGGAGCCTAAACCAATCTATACCAAATGGAAAGGGGAAAGGAGCTTACCAAGCACTTTCCCCAGTAGCACCTTATCTACTAAGCAAGCCTTCTACTGCAAAAGTCACCTTTGAAAACAGCTGTTGCAGGCAACCAATGCAAGCACAAGACCAGCTGCAGTAGTGTTCTGACAGCAGTGTGCAATGCTCCTGAGGGTTAATAAGACCCTCTTTGCTGGCACCACAGCTCGGTGCTGCCACAGGCAGCCTCCACCCCGCATTGTCACGGAGGTCTCACCTCTGGCAGCACATGCTGTGTGGTAGGTGGGTTGGAGCACTACAGCCCAACACAGCACAGCAGGAGGACATCAGTGCTGTTACCCCTCCATATTAGCTTGAAGTTGGGTCTTTAGTTTCCATAAGTTTTGTTGCTTTTAAAGGGGAAAATGAGAGCGTAAGGGTCCTTGTTCCTCTTCATGCCTGTTCCTTCTCACCCCATTGTATCCTCATTACCTCTGTGACTTTCTCAGTCTTCTCCCTACCCTCAGAAACCCTGAGTGGTTCTTCCCTCCCCATTCCCTAAAGTTCCTCTTTCCCAAACTGTCTTTACTCTTTTTTTCTCTTCCTTTGGTCCCTTTTATTTTCCTTCCTGGCCACCCATTGTCCCCATCCTTTCTAACTCTGAGATTCCCAGCTGTGGGAGGTTTCATGTTCCTCATCCTTGCTCCTGCTAGTTGCTGAGTTTCAACCTCTTGAAAACAATCTCTCCCATATCCTTTAACCTGTTGCATCTGGAAGCTGGTGGTGACACAGCTGCAGTGGCAGAAGGGACCTCTAGCAAACTGCCCACTCCGAGGGCTGCCACTGCAGCTCCACAAGCTCCTCAGCTGCCAGGTCAAAGGGTGGGTTGTTTTTTTTTCTTTTTTGGGGATAGCTGTAAACATATTTTGAATATTGCATCAATTGCCATTCATTGGTTACTCCTGAACTGCTATGGTGCAAAAGGAAATGAAATCAAATGCATCTGTGTTGATCCTGGGTTTGCTGCTTTTATCCTTCAAAAGGCATTTAAGAAGTCACGCACATATGGCAGTGAACAGCCATCACAGAAAAGGATCGCATGTTGTATAGTAAATATTGACAGATATGCAGCAGATATCTGTCCCATTCCTTTCTTTTGCTCTCTCCCTCTCTTCCTCTCTTCATTCTTCTATCTCAACAGCCAGTCCTGTTTCTGCCTTCTTCCATCTGGCAGCCCTCACAATAATCTCACCCACCTGTTTAATGAGAGAATGTCAAGTTAAATTTACAGCAGGGCCTGGAAAGAGGATGCTACAGAAAAGTATTTTAATTAAAATCCTTTAATTGAATGCATGCTTCCTTGTGAAAAGGGAGCTGCCAAGAAGGGCTTGATGTCACCACCTCTACCCCCATTTGCCACAAAAGGAGAGCAATTAAAACCAGCTCTCAAGGTGGAAAGAGGAAAGGGCATTTCCAGGGAGTTTTCCAGGGTCACCCTTGCAAAACTGTTGGATGGTTCATGGGAGGCTTTTGCCATTTCACCAGAATCAGAGGTGAAGATGGTACAACAGCTGCACTGCTTCTGTCAGGCACTTTGCAGAGTAAGAAGTTGTGTGTGTAAGGATGGGGCACTATCTGTGTGAAACCTGAACTCTGGATAAAAATATGACAAACATAAATCCTGTATGATGTAGAGATCACCATTGCACAGACTCTCCTTTGCTGTGGGACTTTTGCTGCTGGAAACACTGTGCTCTGCTTTGCTGGGCAATCAAGTGGGATTTTAACACCTGGTTTGCTGCAGTTGCTGGAACAGACGCAAGAATGGAGAGCAAAGGGTTGATATGGAAAAGAAGATGGCATGACACATCAAGAGGCAGATTTCTGGAGTTCCCATCCAGAGAGTCTGGATGACCACACCTGGTGGAGCTGTTCGATAACTCCAGACACAGCCCTGAGAGAGAGAAATAACAGGGTGGGTAGGTCCAAAGAGCCAAAGGTGGGAGGCAGGAGGAAGTATTTAGGGAGAAGAGGGAATTAGCAAGTGCTGTAGAACTGCGTCACTGCCATGTAACTCTAGCCCTTCTAAATACTATGCAAATCCATCAACACCATATACTTCCTGTAAGCATGAAACCTCTGACTTTTCTTCCCTCGTTAGACAGTGGTTAACTGTTGCGAAAAGCAAGTTACAGAGGATAAAATGCACAGCACATGCCTCTACCCAAAGGTACAGTGATCCTAATAACAATTAGCGACATTCTGCAATATTTACAGGTTTTTCCATTAAGCTGCGCACAACACGTGGAGGGGAAGTTTGGCACCATCTCATTCCTGTGCCTCCAGGCTGGTAAAGGTCATTTCCTGCAGGCCGCAGGTCACAGAGCAGAGAAGTTCCTGGCACCCTCAGGTGTTAACCAGCCCTCCTTCCTTGACAACAGAGAATCCTTTCATAAAACACATATATTTTACATTTTGATATTTTAATGCTTCATTGGCCTATTTAGAAATTGGAAAATCTTACATCCCCTCTTGAGAAATCTGGAAGGCACGTTTGGCTCATGCTGGGAAAGCAAAACTACTGGCAAACCCTCCAGCCTTTGCTAAAAGTTAAAAAGGACAGACCAAGTGTTAAAGGCATTTTGAAAAGGCATTCCCTTTGCAAGTGCTGGGGACTCAAAGAATTAAGACCTAGAGAACAGTAAATTTTTTTACACAGGAAACTCTGGTTTGCAACGATGACTTCCAAGACAAAAAATACAGCTCCCCAAAATGGTACACAGGTCAGGGATCTAGGGTAATGGAGAACAGAGAAGCCAAGACTTTTGCTCTACGCTTTTTGAGTCTCACCTACATAGTTAGCAGCAGCTCTAAAAGAAAGTGAGAAGCTCTAAGAGAAATTGTTGTTAAGTGCAGTAACAGTTTGCACACCAGGAGCAGCATTTTACTATTCTTCAGCAACTCACATCACCAAACATGCTCTGGAACTTGCTCGAGCGTTGCTTTGGTGATGAGGAGCAGAGCTGGTGGAGCAGGAGGGCAGGGCCAGAACTGCAGATGTGGGTAGGCTAAGAGTAGGGACAGTGTCTGGAGAAAAGCTCTTCAGATGGATTGGAAAAGAACTACTGGGAATAGAGATGACTCTGCCAGGCAGAGCTCAAAATGGATATTCTCATACACATAACATCTTCTGCAATCCAAGATAACAGCAATGTCCCATAGATGCTTAGCATGTGTTTTAAAGGAACACCTAATGAAAATGTTCACTGGCTGAAGAACAATTCTAGTCTTGAACTAGCACATGAAAATGGAGAAATGCCCTTGAGAACTAAACAGTGTTTTTGTAAAAAACATTTGCTTTATGTCTGTATGAACTGCAGTGTGCTACAAAAGGTATTAAATGACCTTGGAAGTAGGGTTCAAATCCTCAGTTGATTAAACATTTCTGTAGTTTGCAAAACTTACATTTTGTTTCCTAAGAAATCTCAGGAGTTTGCAGGCATATAATGAAATATTAAAATTCTGCCTAAAATCCTTTAAGTAACCTACAGCATCACAAATGTTCAGCCATTCCCCTAATTTGGACCATATGAACCTTTTAAGTAATTTTCAGTCAGTCAGAAGGCAACAACTCAGGAGCAAGAGATAGTGAAATAGAGCTGGTGCCTCACTACAAGCCTTACACAGTATGCTCAGAGTGCCAGGAATATCCTCTCCTGCCCAGTTGTTATCAGGCTGTTAAGCTGATATATAAAAGAGTGAGAAGTGTTGTCACTTGCAGCTGGGATCAACAAGGCTGATTGAGCTCCAGAGCAGTGGCTATAAGTAGGAGAGTCAGTGTCATTTTCAAGAAAGTTTTAAAAGTGGAATGAAAGATAGAAATAAAAGAAAGAAACAGGGGTTCAGAGAGAGCAAGACTGAAAGGAAATTCCCTGCAAACATTTAAGCATTCCCTGATGCTGGTGATAGAGAAAGGGTAAATGTGAGCAGTCACAGAGACTGTGTAAGACCCTGTTGCTGTTCCAGTGACAGAAACACTCACCTGGGTTCAAGTAGTGCCCAGCTGAGGAACTGCCTGCAAGGGGAGGTGAGACAGGTCAATGGGTGGCTGTTTTGGATCTCCTGGTAAAGCTCAGCCATGTGCTGCAGCTGACCTAGAGAAGGGGGGGCTTCGCTAAGTGCTCAAAAGAGACAACCCTGCCAGCATTCAAGGAGGGCATCTGGCTGCCTTCTTGTGGCTTTTGGCAGCCTCAGTAATCGCAGGCAGCATCTGAGAAAGAAGTGGCAACTGAGCTCACCATTCACATCTTGAAGCTGTCACTCCGAGTTGGATGTGATGCCAAGCTGTGTGGCCAGAGCCCTGTGTGGATGTGAGAAGCTGGCCCTGTCTTTGTCAGCCTACATCTGCTCTCTGGGGACCAAGCTCCAGTTTCCAATGCGGCCAGGCTGGTGTTCCTCACTGCTCCACTGATGGCTTCTAAGGAAAATGTTAATCAGGGGGATTAGTTACAAAGAAAAGACTGTGAAGCCCAAACCACTCAAGTTTATAGCATTGTTACTGGCACACTCCTGAGCTTGAAGCACATCTGAGTCACTACCATCAGATAAATGAGTGTAATGTTTCTGTTGAGGGAGCACTGAATTTTGCAAATATTAAAGTTTTAATGGAAGAACTCATCTAGTATGAGTGCATCTCTGGGGATACCACATTGTCAAATATGGAGTGGAAGCCAGATATAAGGGTGCTCCAGCATACCCTGGAGAGGCCCTGGAAGTCACCCACGTTGTGACACAATCAAAGGGCTCATTTGAAGATATAAATCTCTGCGTTGCATACAGCTGCAGATGGATCTGTGCCCACTGCTGGAATGTATCAAAGTGCTTGAACATTTTGGGGTGTTTGAGGTCTGGAGAGGGCACAAACACTTCCCATTGCTTAGCAGTTGCTTATCCTTCTCCCAGAAGTGGCAAGCTCCAGAGGAGTGGGCTGGACCCGTCATTCCATTCCTAACCTGCAGCTGTAACCACCCATCCTTCTGCCTGCTAAGGATCATATCCTCCAGGGATTAGTTTTGAATACCTGATAATGTAAGGAAGAATCCCAGGTGTTGTTCAGAGAAAAGGTTTGACTCTTTCCCTAGCAAAAGAGAGACAGAGTGTACTGGAATTTTTGTCACACAGTGTAAGTTCACAGGTTATTTTGGTGACCAGCTAGAGCCAGGCTGTGTTGCTGGGTTCTGGGAACATCTTCGATTTTTCTTGTGCTTTTAAAAGGTGATTAAGAAGTGGGTGCTCCCTATCCCATCAGTGCCCTCAGTGACTCTTTTTCTGAGTTGGTTGTGGACTCTGTCAAGTTCCTTGCTCCTTGACAATGGTGACCAAGAACAGAGAAGCAGCCCCAACTCCTCCAAGGCTCTTCCCCCACCTTTCTCACAATTCTCCTCAATGATGTGCACCCCTCATCTCCTCTGCAGCTCTTTGCCATTCATATCCTCATTCTGGACCATTCTTTTCTTGCATCATGCTTCTCTATGCTCCATCAAACTCACCCATGTCATTGCACTCCTTCCTGAACTCTGGACCCTCTTGTGTGCCTCCAAGCTGTGACCTTAGCTAAATACAGCTCTCCATGTTGCCCTCTCTCCCTGCCCCTACTCCTCAGGCTTCCCTTAATTCCCTGTCTGGATTTTTGGGAAGTTGCTCCTTCCTTCTGCCTTTCAAGGCTCATTCTCCTCTTGTTCTAAGAGACCTGCTGCCTCTTAGAGTCTTTCATTTCCTTGAGCATTCAGCCAGTGGAAGATTATTGGCATCTTGGCCGAGGACTGTCTCTAATCAAAGTTACTGGGAACAACTGCTCTGTTGGTCAAGAGTCTGATGGCAAATGTTGGAAAATGGAGCTGTTTTAGTTACTGTTAATTTGTGTAAGCAGATCCTGAGGGAAAAACATCAATATTGGATAATTCAGGACTCATTAGATGTGGTCCTCTCTCTTGTTTTTTGCTTGGACTCCCTGCTTTCTCCTGAAGATTGCTCAGCCTTTCCTCTCTCCTCAATGACTTTTGTTTTTCTTTTTCTTTACCAGTATTTTCTCCCTGGTGTTAATAAGATAATAGTGAGGAGTAAATTATCTAAATTGAAAAAAAAAAGAAAAATAATGAGTCTCAAAAAACACTCTCAAGACAGTGTCCATTTGCAATTATAAAAAAAGCTGATCTTGAGCTGTACAAATCTTGGAGAAAGACTCAAAAACAAACTGCATATGAAACTGCAAATAGAGTGGAGGGGGAAGAAAAAAGGAAAATGCATGACAAATCCACATGAAATGTCCCAGACAGCTTTGTCTGCACAGAAATGGTTTTATGGAATTCACTGCAGAAAAAGGAACAAAAAAATTAAGGAGCTGGGTTCAAAAGATCAAGTTGCATTTTCATTGATCTCAGACTTGTAAGAGCTGCCTCATCAATCACAGTTGCTTAAAAATTCCTATTAATGGCCTCAAGTGCTGGGGCTGCCCATATGGCTCATCTTTGTAGCATTTGAGCAACTCCCTGGGAGCAGTATGAGATCCGACAGTGTCAGAGCCAAACACTCTGTGCTCATCCCTGCATTCCCACAAGTGGTGCAAGGAGAATAACCATCACTGCAAGCTTGAGGAGCTCCATCTGATCCAGGACACAAGGAGCAACAGAGAATGAGAAAAGAATAAAATCCAAATCATTTGGCTTTCAGAGATACGGGGGAACTGCAGACCTGGGTGAAAGTCCCAGTGTGTAGTCCAGGGGGCGTATGGGGACAGCTTCAAGCCGAGGTGCTGCATGGTATTGCACACGAGTGAACACTGTTTGCTCTAAAGGAGCTGAGAAGAACATGGCTGGTGGAAGCTTTCAGACTGGACAGAAAAAATCCAGAGGAGTTTTCCCCAACATTATTCTGAATGATGTGATTAACTCTGGGATATGCTGGAAGTCTTGTCAGGTACAGCTGGAGCTTGTCTTGTCCTGAGCAGCAAAGTGAGCGTGGTGTTCAGACAGAGCTCTGCAGGTGTCCAGGCAGGAGCTGGGCCCCCCCCTGCTGCCTCATGCCCTTGGGCACCTCATGTGCTTTGACTCTGGTTGCTGCCTTTGGCATTGGACATCCATTATAGTATGGGTAGAATACTAGGAATGTTCTTGATGAGCACATTTCCCCTATTCCAGAGGACTATCCCATCTTGCCAAACTGACTTCATGCCCTTCATGCTGTTAGTTTTCCTTGGAGACAATTCATATCCAAAATTCAACAAATCTGTTTCTCCAATGGGTACAATTTTTCCTTTGTAGTAAGTTCTTATTCCTTGCATTGGAGAATTGTCATGAGGACACATTCTTGAACTGGATCTTCAACTCAAATCCACATTGGATTTAAGTAACAACAAAATAACTCAGAAAATACTGAAAATAACACTTAAAATAACTGTGCTTGACTTTGGTAAGAGTTAAAGCATTCACTTTTCCACTGTTGTCCCAGAAGCTGAGTTGTGTTTTCAGAGGCATAGAACAACTCTCCTGTGAGGAAAGACTGAGAGAGTTGCAGCTGTTGATCCTAGAGAAGAGAAGGCTCTAGGGAGACCTTATAGTAGCTTTCCAGTACCTAAAGGGGGCCCACAAGAAAGGTGGGGACAGACATTTTAGTAGGGTCTGTTGCGATATGAGAAGGGGTAATGGTTTTAAACTAAAAGAGGGTAGATATATACTAGATATATGGCAGATCTGTTGTTTGGTTTTTTTTACAGTGAGGGTGGTGAAACACTAGAAGAAGTTGTCCATAAAAGTGGTGGATGCCCCATGCCTGGAAATATTCAAGGTCAGGTCTGACAGGTTTCTGAGCACACCAGCCTAGTTGAAGATGTTGGCTTATTACAAGGGGTTGGACTAGATGACTTTTAAAGGTCCCTTCAACTCAAACCGCTCTATGATTCTATGATAGGTGTGGTTGGACAGTTTTTGAAATCTGAAATAAACACCAGGGACCAGCAGGTTGCTGCTTTCATGGAGAAGTTTTAATGTGAGCCGTGTCTGTTGACATATTTGTTCACCACTCTACTCTTACTGGAATGGAATAAAGCTGCATTGAGCTAAATTCAGGTTGGATGTCAGGTAAAAGTTCTTCACTGAGAAGGTGGTCAGTCACTAGAAGAGGCTCCCCAGGGAAGGGATCACAGCACCAAGCCTCTAGAAAGAGAATCTGGATGATGCTCTCAGTAATATTGTTTAGTTTTAGGTATTCCTGGGAGGAGCTGGGTGCTGGAATTTATGATCTTTATGGGTCCCTTCCAAGTTGAGATATTCTACAGTTCTGAGTTGTGGCAGAGCACATCAATACTGCCAGGAGGTTGTGGTAGGAGCCGTCAATACTGCCAGGAGGTCCTTTGAGTTTGCAGGGTCTTGCTGTAGAGAAATCTGCAAGGGGAGAAGAACATTCACAATCCCTACTCTCCTCGTGTTCTTGGTTTACCCCCAAAGGCATCTCAGTTTATTGAAAAAGGTAGCTGAATTAGGCCAGTAGATGTCAGAGAGTGATCACTTCTTCTTCACGTGAGCTGAGAGTTACACAGATGCAAAGCTCAGCTCCTGCTCATACCATGCCAGGGCTGAGTGAAGGAGCACCTCCTCAGGTCTGAGCACAGACAGAATGAGTGATGCCATGAGAAAAGTCATTTGCCCCAGAAGCAGCAGAACTGACATGTCAGCAGCATCAACCCCTGCTCTCCAGAGAGCCAGCCTGCCACAGGGAAGTGCTTGCAAGCAGGATTAAAGTTAAACTTGTTGAACTGAGGCCTGCCATTTCTCAGGGATATGCACACTCATTCTTTGTATGCCCCCTGCACACATGGACACTCACAGTTCCTTTACAATCAAGCTGTATTTCAGTGCACATCCACTATTTCACACATTTTCACCTAATCTCAAATGCTTAGGCAACAAATTTTTGCGGGACAAAAGAGACTTTTCTCTGCCTTTTCTGGATGTATTTTCCTTGTTAGTTCTATGAGGTTTCTCTCTTTGTAGCTTCAAATAAGCCATTCTGATTATTTTTACTTGGCCAGTTTGATTCTGCGTTGTGCTTACAGGAGCAAGAATATTTTTTTCTGGTGGCTGCCTCAGGATCCCGGCAAGATGCCATAGTCTATTAGATGAGAAATGGTGACCTCATGGATAGGGGAAAGGAAAAGAGGAGGCAAGACTCAATTTTTGGTTTTCTACATTTAAATCCCATCAGGCTCTGTGTTTTCATTTCAAATTCTTTCCAAAATACTGTATCTATTTTCTTCCAAGATACTATGAATGAAATGACTTTATGCTTTGCCTCCAATGATTATTTTTTTTAACCCAAAAGAAATTATTTGTTTTCTGAAGGATTTAAAACTTATCCAATAAAAAGTACCCAGAAATAAAGAAGAAAAAAAGGGTAATAATCAAGTGCTGTAGAAATCGGCAAGTCACAAAAGAGTTACAGTTCTCTACACATAGCCAAGTTAAATAAGACCTAGAGGGACACATGGTTCTCCCCCTAACACCCCCTGAACTCTGGGGTGTGGGCTTGTGAAATGCTTGGGAGGCAAAGTTGGCCCTCATTGTGTCTTGTTTAATTTGGCTGCTTGAAATACTCACTTTTTTTTCTTTCTTTTTTTTTTTTTTTTTGTAATTTGGCTCTTCCTGCTGTTCTCACACATTCCTTTAACATAAATGTCCTTTACATTTTCAACGTGCCTTTTACCAGCCCTCCATTCCATATTGTTTGGGCAACTGCCTCTTTTTCGCTGTGAGCCTACACGTGGCTGCTGGCACAGGGCTGCGTTTACCAGCGCACAGAGGGAGAATCAAACCAAACTGCAGAGCACCATCAGCACAAGTGTTGTGTTTCTAGGGTGCACCTCTCAGCTCCACAGTATCGTAAGGAGCCAGGAGTTGCATCCAGGAGATTTCTGCCGGCCAGCAGCAAGACTGCTCTGGAGCAGTGCGCAATGATGAAGTTTTCCTGCCTGTGCATTGCAGCCTCAGCTGGAAATTCTTCCACCACCACCTTGCCATGGGTCGGTGATAAAATACTGAGCTTGGTCCCACTAAGCCTGCATGTCTGGGTTTTGTTGCAACAGTGATGGGAAAAATACAGCTCAGACTTGACACCTGTGCTTGGTGGTGTCAGCCATCACACAGCACGCTCTTCCCTCCATCTGACTTAAAGTATAAATTGAGCTACATCACCTTTAGATAGTGCCAAGCTGGCAAAGATGGGGACTTTGTCATTGCTTCTGCCAGTGATAACAGTTTTGCAATAATGCAGTAGAGATTGGCATGGCCAAGGGCAAGTCCTTTTTTCAGTTTACTCTCTGTAAAATGGGGGTACAATGCTTTGACCAGCAAGGGAGGGATTTCACAGTTATTCTCTAACTGTTTTGCCCATGGAAAGCTGAAGATAAATTTTGAAGTACTATCACAAAGAGGACGTTACCGGGTTTTTTTTTCCTCACTATACATAGCAAAAAAAAAGGTGTTTAAAAGTTTATCAATAAAAAATGGAAGTTAATAACAATTTTGAGATTTTATTTTGTTCTTATATGCAAGTCTGTATTTAGACATTAATGCCAAACAAATTTGCTGAAAAGCAACCAGCTTATTCTCACACTGAAGGAGTTTGCACTTGCTGCATTAGAAATGCGTTTACTCTAAAGTATGTCTATGTGTGAAAAGGCAAAGCCCCAAGTGGGTGAAGGAAATGCAGGAATATAAGACATTCCAGCTGCTGAGACCTGACGCCTTTGGGAGCACATCCACTCATGTCACTGCAGACTCTCTCTCAGGAGCGCCTGGGTCAAGGACACCTTGTCCATGTCTCAGGACAATGTCGAGGACAGAATTTCCATTTTACTCCGTACACTGCCAAAATACTCCTGGGAAAAAGGCTCTGTCTGCAATGGCTCTTTGGGATTGAACACTGGCAGCCAATAACATTTTTCTTTCCATTACTGCTGTGAAAATAAATTTTAAAAAAAAGGTCCAGAAGGAAATCTGAAAAAAATGCAGTGAGAAACCAGTGAAACCAAGAAATGGAAATGGATGGCTGGACATTTTGAGATTGCTACAGGCAGCTCTGGTTCAGTGAGATTTGCTGGGTTGTTGCTTTGCTGCCCTGGGAGATACATCGGAAGATGATATTTAGAAATCATAAATAAAGTCATTATATTGCAGCTGCCAGCATTCTGGGAAACATGAGTAAAAGTAGAGGAGAACTGAGTTTAAGGAACCCCCCAGTGACACAACTGTGGCAACAGATGAATGGAGAAAAAAACATAGATATTATGGATGGACAAACACAGAGAATTTTTTAGGTTTGGATTCAAGCTCAATTGAAATTGAGCATGCCTGCTTGCCTTGTAAGGGCAACCCATGGATGATGTCACTCCTGCTGTAGAAGTGCTGGGCATTAGCACCGGGCATCCAGTCCACTCAGGTCCACAGCCCACCCAGGACTGACTGACCCCATAGACTTCCCCAAGGTTTACAGCTGCAACTCTGTTCCACAGCTAAATTCAGCTTGAAAAGCCACATTATTTATTATTCCCTTTGTATTTCTCTTCTATTGTTCTATCTTCACAACTTGTATAAGATGAAAAGTAAATCACTGCTGAAACAGAGTGTCAAGGGCTGCCCTGAATATGGATCACATGGATTTGTATGAGGCTGTGACTGCATTTCTTATAAATATCTCATTGGTGTCAATAAAATGAACGTGGAATAGTCTACTAGCTTAGACCTGAAAGAGATGGACATCAAAGGATGGAGGTCCAGAAGGAAATCTGACACAGATACACATCAGGTATCATGGCACTCAGACACTCACAGGGTGAATATGGCCCGGATATTAGAAAGGAGAAGCCAAAGAACTAAGGCCATATGACAGCTAAGCTTTGCTCCACCTCTCTGCCTCTTTCACTTTGTACTATTTATAAGCCTGACTTGACAGCTTGATCTATGGTCATGTAAGGCAGATATTTCCAGCCTTATATTTCTCTTATTGGATTACATGACCTCCCCACCATGTCCTTTGTGGTGGAAAACACAGGTTCCAGAATTATTTAGTTCTCCAGTTTGGATTTTTGTATGAGTAGATGTGCGACAGGAGTCAGGGTCTTCATTTTTCTTTGACAGAAACCAAGCATGATAAATCAAGACTGACTGTGAAACAGATTTTTATCTCCACAAGTTCTTTGGATCAGATTGTTTCCTTCCCAGATCATGGCAGTGATGGAAAAATCTTTCCAAGTTACAGGGGAAGTCAACTGAGATGATTCCTAACATTTCATGGTGTTTTCGTCACCCTAAATAAAGAAAGAACAATTAGGTTTTGCCTAAGACCATTTATGTTGGTGTATAGGCAATATAACCACTTTTATGTGCTAATGATTAGTTGTGATAAACAGTGCCTGAAATAGTGTATACAGCGTAAACAACAAATTTAATACAGCACATTTCACACTGATGAAGTAAACGTGTTTCCTTTCAAAGGTTAATTTTTCTGTTGATTTGATTTTTATCCGCGTGGTCAGAAGCTAGAGCATCTCAAGCTCCTTTGGATAAATTCAAATTATCCATCCAAGAAGGAAAGAAGCTTATTATTCATTGTCTAAAAGTAACTGACCTATTCACAGAATATCTTTTCAGACTGTGCTGTTCCTTTTGTTATGTGGCCGTAGCAAACTCTCTCTTGTTTTGGATGTATGCACTTTATATTTCTCTTTTTTTAGACAAAGGTTTCTTCATGTTAGATCAACCTTCTTTTACATAATCTTTAGAGCTTTCTTTTCTTTCCGCAGTTCACCAAATTTTTGTGTTGGTTTCCTCTGGTCTTCTATAAAACCTGACTTTGCAATGTTTACAGAGTTAGGAATTGGAGTATATTTTATGCATAATACTACAGCTGCAGGAACTCGTGTGAAAAAGTACAATACTGTATAGAAGTGGCGATTTTTATTTCATTTTTAAAAGTGATTTTTATTTGGTTTTCTAAAACAATATGACACTGTTAACTCACACGTGAAACTCACAAGCTCCAAAATGTATGTCTCCAAGTATTCCGGAGTGATTGCCATTGAAACTTCTTCATCTTCTGGCTTTCTTTGCACTGTTGTTAATGTATTGGCATTTGGACAGGTCTTGTATATATTTCAGGAGTCACAGGTATTGAGCTTTAACCTTTGAATTTTGGTTAATTATCCATTGTAAATCTCGGGTGATATTGCTGCACTTGTCTTCTCCTTCCCCATTTTGGGCAGCTTACTAGCAAATCTAGACTTCTTGTTGGGGTTACAGCAGGAGAAGTGCCACACCTGTGCACTGCAGTCTCACTGCCACTCTCCCTTGCTGCTTGCTGGGCTTCTGCTGGTGAGTCTCCTGTGCCGTGATATGGGTGAAAGCAACACATTCCTCAGAGCTTAGCAGTTTCACTGCCATTGATCATGTCCCTGGCTATCAGTACTGGCCATTCTTGGCACCCTTGCTCTCTTGTTCATCTAGTGCTTTTCCACACCCCTCTGTATTCATGCTGCTTTCCAACTAATCTTCATATTTCTGTACACAGATTTTTGCACAGCAACGTAATATAAACCACGGAGTACAGTGCTGGCCCTGGCTTGGATGGCTGGCAGGATAAATCCATTTTATGCAGAGTTAATTGCACTGCAACTTTTCCCAGCTTTACTGAGAGAGACAGATGCAGGCGGTTACATCATGTCTCCAATCACTAAACCACATCACCTATTTAATATAGCTCAGTGACTGAAGTTTTCCTTTGTGTCTGTTCCTGGGTTGGTTACATCAACTTAATGTAACTGTATTCACATGCAATTACCTGACTGCACATTAAGGGAGATGTTATAAACCGGCTCAGGTAAGAAAAGAACCCAGGGCCATGTCAACCTCACTGCAAGTCACTGGGCACCCCTAATTCTTACAAAGGAAACACTGGGAGGACTGTGGGTGCTGCAGAATGTCCCCAGAGCTGCCATCAGTGTAGCCTGGAGGGAAAAGTCCCAGCCAGAGGTTCCTTCACTGACAATAACTATGTGAGTAAAGCTCCACGTTTATTAACAGCTGAACCAGCTTCTTGGCTGAAGCATCACCATCCTCCTCATCATCCTAAGAAGAGCAATGGTGTCTGTTGGCAGTACCACTTGGGCCAGCTCTGTGTCTCTGCAATACAGCTGCACCCAGTCAGCTGGAAAACAGGACCCTGAGCTGTGCACAGTGATGGATGCTCAGGGGCGGACCCAGCTAAACAGAGTCTAGGACTGCTCCTAGAAGCATCTGAGGTTAGTCCACAGAAGTCACTCTACCCAGCTCAGTGTCAGAGCTTCCAAAATGCTCAACAAATTCAGAACATTACTGGAATAAGAACAGCATCTGTAGGAACATCAACCAGTGTAAAATTACATGCTCCTAATCCTTCTCCCCCACAGCATGCAATGAGTTCCACATTGAGTCAGAAAAGAAACTAGCTCAGTGCTCCAGAGATGGGCTATTGCACAACTATCCCCACTGTGGAGGTTTATCGCTCCTCCCAAAATCAGCTGGTGCTGACCACTATCCAGCACAGAAGCCACGCTCACCAACATGCTGTCGGAACACAAGAGTGTGCAGTGTCCATGGGAACTGCTCTTTTCCAGCCTCATCCTCTGTTCAGACAGGCTAGAAATGTTGGAGGGCTTTATAGCAGAAAGGAGCTGATATTTGAAGAGCTGTACACTGCTCCTGTAATTTATGGCCACGTTACGCCTCTGAGGTGACACCCAACAGTGACTGATGTGGAGAAGTAACCCTTGAAATGAGTTATATGGATTTTAGTTATATTCTATACAGTTTCCTAGATAGCAATTACACAAAAACTATAAGAAGCAGTCAGAAAATTGAGTGAGCCACTTTTCCAGCAGAAGTTTTGTGGGTCATCATCAGGCTACAGAAGCCCCTCCCAGCTGACCCATAGAGAAGTTCACAGAAATTATTCCATCTGTGGATTCAAAATGCTGGGCTACAGACTTGGCCAAAAAGTCTGCTCCTGCACTCTGCCTCTCTAGAGAAGAAAAAGTGCTGAAGGAGTCAGGACAGGAGTCTGGACAGGAACTGGCTTATTTATAGCAAACCGTCCCTTGGCCACACCAGCACCCTCCTCATGAAGTCCTGTCCTTGCTTTTATAGCTGCATTTCTATTACATCTGTGGCATGCAGTGGGCATGCTCAGGCATTCCTCTGCCCAGCCCTTGGCTGCATTTTCATGTTGCTGTTTCATTTAGAATGATGCCCAACAAGCAACATCCAGCAAAACTGATCTGCTGGTGCTGATCTCACATGGGATGTGTGCTCTTGGTCAATGCAGATACTCAAGTTGGAGACAAAAATAATCTGAAGACTTTTTAATATTTTAATGGCAGATGCTGTCAGCGCTCACCCACCTCAGTAAATCTTCACCCAGTATGTAATAAATGAGGCACTCTAGCAGATCATCTTCTACAATTTTTGCTGTATTGTATTGTAAGGCCCCCAAAAATATAAAACACTTCCCAAAGCATTAACTTGGCCCATGCAACTCAGCAAAACTCTAAGCCCATTCAATTTTAAGTTACTCAAAATTCCTGTATGAGAGAATTAGAAAAAGAAAGAGAGAAAGATATAAAAGACATGGAAAAGGACAAATGTAGCCATCACTCCTGGTTCCAGCAGTGTTCAGCTGATAGAAATTACAAGAGGATGTAGGGTCAAGACATGTCCTTGCTGCATGTCCTGGGTTAAATACCCTTTGGTTTTCCTGGGCCCTTCCCCCATGTGGGTCATTTTAGGAGCTGGGTCAGGGGCTCCAGAGATGAATGCATTGCCTCTGGTGTGCCAGGGGTTGGCAGCCGCTGCCAGGCTGGGATACAGGCTCTAGGAATAGGGTGGGCAGAGCAGGGCATCCCCTGGCCAGGGCAATGCCTGACCTGCCCTTGCCCCTCACACATGCACACAGAATGTTTCAAACCAGCGATCTTTCCAGCCTCTCACATACTTGAAAGAGTGTCACAGCCTGTGCAACTGAATTTGCATTTATGTTTGTGCCCTGAACATTTTGCTTAAGCACATAGTGCTTATATTTTCTCCAGGAACACTATGTTGCTCTGGTTTGCAGTGTCCTGGCATTGCTGAGCTACACTGACTGTGGTAATATTTATGTCCTGTGCATGTCAGTCTGCTGAGGAATGAAGCTAAATAAATTCTGTAGAGCTTGCAAACCCACCCTGATTATTTTTGTGCCATTCTCTTAATTTCTGTAACAAGTTGTCAGATTTGCACTTGGAACAGCCTGTATTGTAAGATGAGGGATCTCCTATCATTGAGACTTCCATTACTCCTGCTGTGATTTGGATTCAGCTTTTAAAAAGGGATACTTCTTCAGAGAGGTACATGATATTTGACCTTTTAAATTTGCAGCATCAAATTGGGAGATACAGAGCCTTCTTTTCTCCTGGACTGGAAACCAGAAGCCTGCATGGGCTAAGGCCAAATGGGCCAGCCCAGGAGAGGTGGAGTTGAGACCCCCTGGCTTCTGCAGCTTGGGGTAGATCCTCTGGTGTTTAATAACATCCACATGCCAGAGGAAACTTGTGGTAGGGGCTTGCATGCTGGACAACTGTTCCTTGTGCGGCTTCTTTGAATGAGATGTTACACAGTGGCCTTCCCTGCACTGGGAAAATTAATAAGGTCCCTGCCCTCCTCCACTGTCTCTTCTAAAGAAACATGTGAGAACTTCCATCCCAAAGCTGCTCAAAGCTGGCCAAAGCCTTCAAATGTTCGTGGTAAAGTAGGGAAGGAAGGGGACAGGAACCACAGCACTGCTGCCTCTGCCACCCACACACACATGCTTTGCAAATGAGCAATCAAAGGGCTCCTGGATCAGAGCGGGACCATGACAGGAGAGCTCTCAAGCCCTGTGGTTAGGGCAGTCCCCAAGGAAGGGGAGTCTGCCAGGGGTGGCTGCTGTGTGTTCTGCAACCCAGGCTGCCCACCAGGCCAGCTGGATTGATCTCCCACTGATCCCAGTGCATCTCTCCCACTCTCCATTGCTATCTCCTCTCTCTGGGAAGCCCCAGTAAAAAGTGTCAAATGGCTCAGGGCTCATACATGGGTGGCAGAGAGAGAAGAGCCACTGCTGTACAGGAGATTCCTGTCACACCTGGGTCCACTTCAAATACAATGCTCACCTTGTCTGTCTGGGGTGGTGTCAAGGCCTTAAGCAGGTTATCTACTATGGGAAGTGTTACCCTTGTGCACCTAAACAAGCACTAAATAAATAACTTTAACAAGTTTGTCCTGTTATTTCTGATACTGCCCTCCAAACACTGCTCTGGTTTTGCTTTGCACAGTGACCTCCAAGGAAAAAGTGTGGTGTTTTTTTGCCCATTTCAGTATTAGCTTGTTTTTAATCCTCATAAACTATCACTGTTTCTTTTTAATCCTCATAAACTTTCACACCAAGTACTATTTGTGTACTTACAACTTTACATCTTGGACCAGGGAAGCCTCTCATACTTTTTTCCTATTTTTTTCAGTTTTGATGCTGACTATTCTGACCCTGCAGCAACAAAACACTAAGGAATAACTACTATCTAGCTAAATAAGCTCTCTCATTTTATATATGTGCCCCATAAAAGTTAAATAAATATGTCTATAAATATGGTCCATGAATGCTCACCCTGGGGAAAATATGCTTCATACCAAAAGGAATTTCAATTCGTTCTAATGCAGTAAGATTTTCTGAAGAATATGGTTGGATCAGGAAAAAAGTACTCAATAACATGAAGGATCACACTGCTGAAGAGTCTGGGTGACCATTCCAAAAGCTCTTACCCAAGGATTCCTACTAAAATGTATGGAAACTTAGATACCAGTTCTTCACACTAATATTGAAGTTGTGCCCTGCATATGTGTTTTGCTTTTTTGAGCTATTGTTTCCAGTGATATTTTTTTATTCTTTTGTTTTGTTTTGTTTTGTTTAATACAGATTAGGCACATGTATTTTGATACAGACAATGATTTTGATTTTGTTGAATCTCTTCTTCTAGCTAAAATACAGACCGACTCACAAAGAATTAAATTGATTAGATAAGAAAGAGCAGTCTAGTGCAAAGAGCCAGCAGAAGGAAATACTGGTTCACAAAACATACTATTAATCTGTAGAAATTGTTGCCATAAAACAGAATTAAACCCAAAAGCAAACATCAAAGCACAGGTTGAAGGGTATTTCTGAAAGATTCTGAAAGGATTTTAGGAAGGCTCTAAAACTCCCTGGTCAAGATTGAATCAATAATTCATTATTGGGGTAAACAAAAGACAACAAGGTGGAGGACAGATTGTCCCCATCCATAATCCCCCCTACCCTTTTCAGCAGCATCCAAGACTAGACACAGTATAAACCAGAATACAGTCAGACAGACTAGGCACAGAACTGGGAATGGCATTGGTATATTTATCTTCCCTTGTAAAGACAAAAATAAAGAAATGCTAGCAGAATTGATCTTTAAAGGTCTTTCTACCTTTCTGGTGCTTTTTCAATTCAGGGGAAAAATGTTTATTGACACAAGGAAAGCTGTAAACTCTGCAGCCATAACTTACAGCCAGGTTTGAAGGGGCTACAGCCTCCCACAGCTTTTGGTGTTAATGTCTCAATCTCATATTAGAAATATAGTGCAAATAAAAAACTGACACATACCCCCAAATTACATTTTAAAATAATTTTTAAATTATAAATAACTATATTGCTGTTTTAAGTATCATTGACTGTACTGACTGTGAAAAATTGTTCCGAAGAGCTTCTTCAATAATCAAAATAAGAACTCAAGCTGTTTTTAAGATACATTTCATGTGAAGAAGACAACTTACAAACTCCAAGGACTCAATTTTTAAAATTTCTTGAGAAGACAGAATTTTTATTTTAATCGCAATATTGCCTGGACTTCACAATCTGGCACCATATCTTCACCCCTCTGTTGTGCAAACACATGTGACAGTATTTTAAAAATGTCTGTCTCTAGAAAACCACTGAGGAAGCCAAACAGACAGAGAAGAACACAATTGCAAAGATTTATTTAGCGCTTTCTGTGCTTGGCACTTAGAAACAGAGTTCCGTGCATAGGGCAAATCTTTATACAGCTTTTTCTTCATACATATCTTACATACCATTTTTATTGCCCTCTTTTATATTCATAATATTGAATATCCCACTAGGCATATAAATACATTTATCTACAACACCTCACAACAACTCTCAATAATATCTGTATTCTGTTACTTGGTATTTGCATTTTCACACAACTTAAATGCATAGCTTGCACCAAGCTACAATTGTTTTCTTATTTTTAAAGGATTTGAAGAGAAAAAAAAAAAAGAGCAAGGAAAAAAAAAACAGAAAAGAAAGATGTTAAAAGGCAATGATCTATTTGGTTAAACAGAGACCATGTGGCAGGTGGAAGGTTGGCAAACACTCAACCTTACTGTTTCTGAAATGTTAATGGTTTTCTACGGCAACTCTCGCATGCAAGGTCAGCTGCACTCTTGTAGAGCTCTCTTTTCTCATCACTCTTCCCCATGAGCTCAGTCTGGACAGTTTCTTCCCACTGGGATGAGTGCTGTGGGAGACACACATTCCCCACAAAGGCTGTCATCCATTTGGTTTCGCTGCATTACTTCCAGTCAAGTCAACAGGAGCTGAGTCCCCTCCCCCCATTCACCTTTCCAAAGTTCCATTCCCACTTCTGTCTGAGGCTCATTTGAGAGCTAAAACTTTTTTCTCCTCTCTCTCCCATCTGCATCTGCAGGTTGGGTGCTGGTGAGCTCGACCTCCATAAAGAAACAACCGGTTGGGCAGAGCCATGGTGAAAATGAGAAACCTCTTCAGAAGAAGCTCCAGCCCAGCAGTGCCATTCCTGTGCTACAGTGGAAGAAAGACCCATAGGCCTTAATGGTTTCAGAAATGGGCTGAGCCACTCTGGCAGTGAGGAACTGTCTGGGAAGGGGGAGGTCTTTAGAGCCATGGGCAGTGCAGCTTCAGAGGATGAAGCCCTGGGAGACTGCCCTTCTTCAACACTCGGAGGAGACAGCACAGGGAATGGACCCCTCCATGCTGAAAGCTCACACTGCGTAAAGTTAATGCATAAAACAGTAAATTCAGCTGCTTCTCTCCAGCTCCTCGTTAAAGTCATGCCCTCTTCTCTGCAATGTCCAGAAAAAGCAGATGCTCCGTGCCAGTCTGGAGGCCGTGGGCTACAACAAGCTGCCATGGCTGTCAGTCGAGGCTCTCCAGAAGGTTCTGGGGCACACACCTAGATGGCTTATGCTCTTGTTTATCATTACAATACTAGTTCCACTATAAGTTTGAAGGCAAAAGAGTACTGGGATGGGTTCACACCTGGGAACAATGAAGGTCCAGCTGCCTTCAATGCCAAGGAGAGGCAAGGCTTGTTAGACCATGTGCACAGACATCTGTGAGGAGGAGCCCTGAACCGCCCCGTACTGCCTGTTGTCACAGGTGGCAGCCGTCTGCTGGTTGCTGGAGGGAGGGCTGATCATGTGCATCCCGTGATCCATCCCTGTGGAAAGATATTGCCTCTCTCCAAAGACCCCACTGGAGGGGGAAGAGCAGAGTAAAGTGCTTTGGGAGGTGGTGAGTTTCTCTGGGCTTGCCGCCAGCCTGGGGGAAGCAGGGAAATTGTATCCATAGAGGTTGTAGGGATTGTGCAGGGAGAAGGCATTGTAGGAACTCTGCTGCATGTGGCCACCACCAAACATGTGTGAAGAGGAGGAGGTGGAGGCAGGGTTGCCTGCTTGCATGACATACTGAAACTGGGAGCTGGGGAAAGATCCCAGCTGGCCGCTGTACGCTTCCATCTTGCTGTTACTGGGCAGGGTGGAAGGAGCTGGCATTCCTGAGATCAAGGAGGGAGTCCTCTGAGGCATGAAGGTTTCGGAGGGCTGTGAAGCAGAAGCGGTGCTGCTCTGCAGCCGGTTGTAGCCCCCATCGCTCAGCCCTGGGTAGCTCTGCAGTGCTGCCATGTTGCTTCTGGCACAAGGAGGATAATCAGACAGGTTGAGGTTGCAAAGCTGACTCTCCCGGCAGCCAACATTGAAAGTGTTGGGGGCCAGATGGAAGGCTGGAGGAGAGCAGGATGGAGAGAGAAGGTGAGAAGAAGCAGATGGTGATGGGGTCCCCGTGCTGGAGGTGGTCGGGGACGTTCCTGTGCTGCCTCCTGCAAAACAAAACACATAGGAGGATGTTCAGCACCCAGAATCACATCTGCAAAATGAGACGGCCTCATTGAAAAACAGCTTAGTTCAATAAAGAAGCAAGGGTGGTAAAGTGGCTACTGGAAAACTCAGCCTTTTTTGGCATGGGCCCTCACTTTATTAATAGCATCCCTTGGTCTTTCCTTGTGCTTTTTTGTTACGATTGTTTTTCAACAGACGTTTTATTCCCTTTTAAAATGGGAGAGGGAAGCAAGCCTGCCACAGAATAACCCGAGGAAAGATGGCTCCATCAGTCAAGAGACAAGTGATCTGCCATTTCCAGGCATGTTTATCTAGTTCTCTTTAGGGAAAAAAAAAAAAAAAAAAAAAAGAAAGAAAGGTAATTTCTCCTCTCTCCTGGTCTGCAGGAAGACCACCAGTCAGTGAACTGTATGGTCCCACTGCAAACTCGCTTTATCATCTGCTATGGGGCTTGTGGAGGGAAGTGGCTGAAAGTGTGTTGGACTTCTGCACTATTCAGCATTTTTGTCAGCTGGCTCATGGTAAAGCAGCACGGATTCAAGCCAGAAGTAACACTAAAATTAAGGGACACAGTTTAAAGCTATATCCTGCTCCACAGAGTGCAGAAAGGGGATCGGTCAGGATTTTCAATCATGTGCTTAAAATTTAAAAGGGATTCCATATGTTGTACCACTGATGTTAACAAAATATTGATATATACGCATGTCAGCAGTATCAGCCCGTTATACAATATTTATGCTATGAATTATGGAATTGACTATTCTGCACAGCAGGGATGCTCACATGTTCTGACCTGGGAAAATAATACTGTGTAATACTACCAAGAATGGTAGCAAACTGAAAGTAAGTGTTATGAAAAAGATGATGGCACAATTTTGAGCTTAAGAAGTGATTATTTATAGGCAACATTCTGAATTGGAGGATGCTTCATTGAACAACCAGGAGAATCAGTTCTGTGCTTAAAAGAATGCAGTTTTCTGATGTGAAACCTTTTATTTTAATTTAATTATTCTCTTTCTATGAGACTCCCTTTCTGCATTAGGGCAACCAACAGTGGAGAGTCTTGTTAAAGGACTAAAGAAGTGCTGGTGAAAAAATTTGACCAGGGAATGAACAGACCCAGAGGAGCTTGGAGGCAGCATTTCAAACAAGGCAGAAGATTACAGATAAGAGACCTAGACAGTGTTTGAATGGGCAGATGAAATTCCACCAAGGCAGAGATTGCACACTGAGGATCAAAAATAAGAGACAACTTTTTACTTTTTCTTGTATCACCTTATGGAAAAAAAAAATCCAGCAGGATTTTGAGACCAGTCTAGCTCTGCTGCAAAGGAAAAATTAAAAAAAAAGGAAGAACTTAATGCAGTGTTGCTTGATGAAAAGAGTATAGGTGATGCTAGTGGTTAAGAAATGCACTAGAAAGACGTGTTCTGTGTCAGTATATGATGGTGAGAATGAAAGTGAGATTATATCTGACTCTTTCTGACACATCTAGGGTGAAACAGAATGGGGAGTGAAAATGTAACCTTCAGACATTAATAATATTTGTTCTTTTTTTTAATTGGTTTGGTTTGGTTTGGTTTTTTGGAATTTTTTTGTTTGTTTGCTTGTTTTTGTTTAACCCAGATTCATAAAAAAAAAAAAAAGAAGAAAAACCACACTGGGTAAGCACAGCCTGGAGTGATTGCTGTTGACCCAGGCAACACTAACAAAAGGCAAATTTCTGTGTTGCCAAGTGAAAACAGTCATTCCCATTACCAGCCATGGGGAGGACTGCTTACCAGTTATTGCTGAGCCACTGACTCCTTTTGTCATTCATTCCAAACATAAAATAGAAGCATTGCATCAAACCTCCATTAAAGTAAATGAGAGAAATTGAATTTTCAAATGCCATAATGGACTCTGCTTTCACTTCTTGACAATACAGAAATGCTCAAACTAGCTCACGTATTTTATCTCCAGAGTTCAAAGGCTTGTTGTGTAAGTTTCTAATTTAGCATTTATTTTAAAGGCTGCACTTTTCTGGTTCATTTAATGTCTCTGTCAGACAACCTCAGGCTATTTTGGCTGTGGTAAGTAAAGATGGGATCTCCTCCAGCCTTTCTCCCTGTCTCTCTTTTACAGGTTGTCAATACTGCTGTAGGGTCAACAGAAGGGAAGGTTGGCCTCTACATAAGTAGTTCCACTGCAGTCTGTTTTAGTTGAAATTACTGATAAAGGTGAGATTGAACACAACTAGTGACACCAATTTTTGTTAGCCCTGCTGTAAAGAGCACAACCTCTAACAGGGAGAACAGGCAGACAGCTGAATTCATGTATCATCTTCTAGTTATCCAAGCCCAAAATACGGAGGTCAAACAATCACAAAACAAATACAGCAAAAAGTGAGATGCATTTAACCCACAGTAATCCTGCTTTTGACTCTTTACACTGTTTATTTCATGAACAAACTGCAGAAAGTGACTCATTTGCTAACAGTGTCTGGAGAACAAGTAAAATTCACATGTATATATGTATGAGTATTTAATGATCTGTTTGAAATCAAATATATGGAATAAATTTTTAAATACAATGTCTTAATTTCAGTCTTCCTTTGCCCCAGAGCTAAACGTTATCAACTCAGTAGAAGAAAAGTGCACACACCATTTACCTCAAGCATTAGACTTTATTCATCTGCTGAGAAGCTACAATCCAGTCGTACCCATAACTGAGGCTTTGGCTACAGAGAGTAAGAAAACTTTGCTTGTTAGCAGCTTCAAGTATTGCTTAATGGTTCCAAAACTGAGAATTGCACATTTCAGGTCACCTTCAAGGAAGGATTGCGTGATTTTGCTTTGAATAATCCCTATTTGCAGGCCAACAGGAAAACCCTGAAGTGGCAACACAACAGTTAGCAAACAGAGTATAAAAGACTTTTCTTTTTCTCTGTAACTCCAAAATGATGAGGAGGTAAGAGATCCATCAACGGGAGCAAATACCAAACCTGTCAACTCTCTTTCAAGAATGCTTTGCTACCACAAGCGCAGGACACACCACACTTCTGCTCTGCTTCTGCAGAGCATAATGCAGAACAGGAAGTTCCTGATCATTTACAGAGTAATCTTTACACCTTTAAGTGGAACAGGAAATAATACAAAGCAAGGCCTGTCTCAGCTCATTTTCTTTGGACCAGCTCTGCTCTGCTCTGAAGGACATTTCTTAGCCAACTCTGCTGGCGGCCCTAAGTATGGGCCATACTGTTGGGGGTTGGATCTGTTTCTTTTGTGTTTGTGGAATTTTTTCCTGGTGATTTGCTAAGTAACTAATTGCTGAGTACTTTATGGATACTTGACTTAAACAAAGGAGGCAGCAGGTTTCTCCGGGGTGGGGGGGAACAGCAGTGAAGGGCAGTTTGGTCCGAGGACACCGCTCCGAAAGGACTGGAGTACCAGGGGACCCTGCTTGTTTTCTCTCTCTCCACTGGATTTCTCTCCAGAGGAAGACTGAACTCATTTTTCATCACCATCGGACTTTCCTACAGGACTATTTTCACTTCACAGAACTGCATTTACTGCTCAAGGAGGATTTCATCTGGACTGCTTTCACCACCCTGATACCCAGGGTGTCAGGTCACTTCCCTGACTCTGTCAGGGCATTTTCTGAGGTTTTGTTGTTTCTTTGTTTTTGCTTGTCTCTTAGTGCTATTACATTTGTATTTGTCTTTGCTTTGTCTAATATTCCTAGTAAAGAACTGTTATTCCCACTCCCAAATCTCTGCCTGATAGCCTCCAATTGCAAAATTATAATAATCTGAGGGAGGGGGTTTACATTCTCTATTCAAAGGGAGATTCCAGCTTTTGCTGGCAGGTACCTGTCTTTCAAACCAAGACAGATTTACAACCTGGACTTTTGTGAAGTTATAACTTGGTCTGTAGCTGTTACAAAGTCAGGCAAATACCCCTAGAGATGGCAGCAAGCCTAGTAAATATGTCCATACCATACCACAGTCTTGGAAAAACAGACGTGTGTGTCATTTCAATGGAAGGCATGGATAGAAACCAATCTAGTTAAACTGATACACAAAACTATGTTAGGTCTGGTTTAAGTCAACTGAAACTACACTTAAGCAAGAATAAAATGAATCCCTCGATAGTTGTCCTCTGTTCCTTTTCTCTACCCACCATTTCCCCTGGAAATAGTTGCCAACACCAAAAGCATTTACTAGCAATGTCACAGTATCTCTCACCTCCACACTTACCATGATTCCAGAGTGATTAACTACTATTTTGAGCAACCCCCAGAAGATCATTTTTTGGCTCTGCAGGCATTGGTCTCACATATGTGCGTTATCGAGTCACAATTGTATAAAATAGAAGGTTCAGAATTCAAAGGCCCCTCCTTTGTATCTGAACCCTGCCCCACATGGCAGGTGAAAGTGTCTGTCCTCACAGTGTCCTGCTATTTTGTCCAGGGTTTAGCAAAGCAATGTTGTCATCCTGAAAGGAGCTTGTCCTCTGGGCATACAAGTGATAACTAAGTTGACCTTATCAAAAGGACAGAAGCATTTTCAATGAGGGGAACTGGAGAACAATCAAGTGCAAGAGAAGTCAAAATTTGCAAACTGGGACTGAGAAGCAGGGAAAAAGAAGAATGAAATCATGGCAGAAGACAGGGAGACCATGTGGAAAGGGTGGGATGTAAAGGCAAACCTTCCTCTTCTTGTCACTCTTGTGACACCAAATAGAAATGCTATCGGTGCACCAATGTCAGATACATGCCCACAAGGCTTAGAGAAGAAATTACAGCTTAAAAATACCATCTCAAATAGCTTTTGGCTGGTATTTCCTTCCTGTCATGTCTGTCCATCTATGCCACAGTAACAGCGCTGTCTTCCTGTATGTTCCAAATAAAACTTTATTTTTGCTTTTACCTAGACTGAGCTTGTGTTAAGGACAATTTCAGGGAAAACTGCAGCCCAAACATACATAGTCTGTAGGTATGATGTGTCTTAAAATGAGGGATTGGAATATTCTGGAAACATTTAGCGTGCCAGGGCATGTGAAATGCTACAGGGCTCTCTTCCACAGAAGGCAGGTCACGTAGAGAACTTCTAACACTGCAATGTAGATGGAAAATGCATCTGCCAACAGCCAGCATTTGCCAAAGGAGCTTTCTGACAACAGCAAGATAGTGTGGAGAGCATCAGTGCCAAGGGAGTCTGAAGCAATTGTGCATGGAAAATTTTCTGGGATCTCTCTTACGAATGACACCATACTATTCACTTGACCTGCAACTTATCCCAACCTCCTTTATCTAAAAGGTGCACATAAATCAAACTTTGGACTCCACTGCAGCATATTTTCCTTGCTAATGTTTCCAGGCATTGGATGCTACCATTACCTGCAGTGCCTCCATACAAACCTCTTGGTCCTTGAAGTCCTTGCTCGGTGCAGAGCTGCCATCAGCACAACATACCTGAACATGAATGCCATATCCTGTGGAATGGCAGATTGTCACCAGACAGACAAGAGCTTTAGAGAAGTTTGGGTAACTTGTTCACAGCCTTCAGTTCTCAGCATGGCTGGTCTCACACAGGGGTGACCTGGTATTCACTGTCACATTACAAACACATGTGGCTGCATGTCCTCAGAGTTTGTGCCTTACTTTCTGACAAGGATGGGAACAGCAAGGTGGTTTGTCTTAAGATTTTATTTTTTGATGGGTCAGTTAGCACAAAGTTATTCTTTGAGTGCAAGAGCTTCTCAGAGAGCTTAGCCCACTCCCACCTACAAGCTAGTTTAGCTTGTGGTCAGACACGAACCACGGGGTCAGCATGATCAGCCCATGGCCTGCAGGCTGTGCAGAGCCCACAGGACAGTATCCAGCCCCCAGCCTCAGCCAGACCATCTTCTTCCATGTCCAGATGCGAACAGGACCGGATGCTTGGATTGATAAGTGCACAACCTCACCTATCCATCTCCTGGAGGAACCACAGTCCCTCTTCTGACACATGCCCAAGATGCTGGCATCTTCATCATGTGATAGGCATGTGTCCAAGCACCTGGGGCTCAGAAAAAAGGGACTGTGGGCACTAGTCATTCACCTGGCTCACAACTCTCCTCCTGGCACTTAATTTGGGCAAATAAGCCCTCCTGAGAGGTAGTTTATATTCACTTGGGCACAGAGCCATGATAATGCAACTCTCCAGCTTTCCAAATGGAGCTGGCAAGGAGCTGGCATGTGTCTGGCCAACAAGGAGCACAGAGGAGCCTGCCCATGCAGATGTACTCCAAGTAATTTCTGAAAGGTCTGGTTTTTGTGAGGACTCTACAGTCTTGGATACATGTGTACAGGGTCTTTCTAAAGCACAGGAAAGAGCAACTCTTACCAGTGTTTTGCAGCGTCCTATCCTCAGACACAACAGGAAATAATTGTAATGGCATGCATTACAGGAAAATAAATTTGAACAAAAAGGTAAATCCTACTATCATTCTGTGCACTTCCACACATATGCACATTAAGTATGGCATATGAAATTTAATCCCTGCCTTCCAAGTTACTTCACCTTTGGTCGCAGAACAAAAATTAAATTTGTTAATTGCCCAAGGATGGGAATCTGAGGGAGTAATGAGGTCAGGAGAGAGGGTTTGTGCAGATTGCCAGGTGGTCTGACTGATAGATTATGAGTCCAGAGTGTGCCACTGTAACTATCTGATCTCATGTCCTTTTGGAGCCAGGCATAGCACAAACCTGGATCCATTTCTGCTTCAAGCAGCACATGTGTCAGTCCTGCTTGATGCCTTCAGACATCTAAATGCCACAATATCAGGTGTCACTCCTGCTCTCACCTATCATGACAACTTTTTTCCTTGCAAGTATAATTGGAAGCCCAAAGTCTCTGCTCCCAATCCTAGCTTTCCAAAATTCAAACCTAAAACCTTCAGAAGGACTGAAAGATTCTTCACCACCATTACTACCCCTCTGAGTTCCCTCTTCACTACCTTGGAACTAAATAGCTTCAACACCAAAACTAAATAGCGTTGATGCCTGTTCCTTGTCTTCTCACCAAGAAAGGGCAGGGCCACCTGGTCTGTGACGTGCTGGACTCCCTCTTCACTCCTTCCTTATTTTTAAGAATGAAAACTTCCCACTTTCATGGGAATGAGAGCCATTTCTGTCTTCACAGAGTGTAGCTACCTTTTTTCTCTCTAGAGCCCTTGGCCAATTATCAAATTATGAATCCTTTGGTAAAATCTTTAAAAGGCCCAAATGAGACTTAAAACCTATTGCATGCCAAGTTGCTGGGCTGTAGAGGAAACACAAAGAGTGCTTTGTAGTTCTTTAGGATACACCTCACCGAGCACAAAAAAAAAAAAAAAAAAAAAGAAGATAATTTCAGCAATAGATTTAAGGGGGAAAGTATGTACTGTATGGCACAAAAGTGAGGAATGAAAGGAAATTTTGGTTAAGGTTAGCAAATTATAGAGAAGGAATTTTTAAATAAATTTGCCTCAAATTACAAGAATCACTGGAATTAATGATAGATCTAGAACAACTCAGAATAATACTTTACTTCCCTTTCCATCTTACAAATTTCTGCACGGCAAACTGAGCAGTCAGAAAGTTGGAGATAAAACTTGCCTTGGTCATCCTCCAAGATAAAATATTTTCAAGATCTAATGGTAAAAACCAACCATTTTTCTAATGTGGACAAAGAGTAAGATTCAGGAGATGTGATTTTCATTCCCATCCATATCCAGAGCACCAAGACAGCTGAGGAAAAACATTGAAGTACTGTGGCATGTTCAAGCAACATGTCATTTTCTATTCATAAGAAAATTATGTGCTACTCTTAGGAGACTGTTCAAATCTTCAAAGTGTCGTTGCCCACCTCTAGTCATTCATGTGAAATCTGATCATCACTCATCGGATAGCAGAGACTTAGGCTTCAGTCACTGGAACTCAGAGTAAACACCTCTCTGGAGTAACAGAGCACTTCAGGCTTCTTTCAGGTCATCAGGAATTAGCACAGACTTTGACTTCCAGCTTCTTGTATCACATCTGGGAGGGTATTTTAATTTTCAGTGAAGCACCAAAAATGTCCCTTCTCTAAAGGAAAACTGTCTGCAGATCAACCTAGAAAAAGCTGGAACAGTTTTTTCCCTGGTGCTTTGTTTAAGTGAGGCAATCTAGGAGCCATTTGAAGTATGTAGCAAAAACCAGCACTTGATCCCAGTAACTCTGGCAACAACCGCTCTGTTTCCAATCTCCTCTTCAAGGTCGAAAGAATCAAGCAGATAACTGAGTCCACACCCAGCTATCTGACCTCTGCCAATAGCCTAGACTGTTTACAATTTATTTCGAAGGGGAAGCAGAATCCAGATTATCCTGGTGGCATTGCTGACAGAACAGATGGCCAATCAGATGAATTTGTAGGGGGTTCAACCTCCCTTGGTGTAAGCAGCTCCACTCTTTTGGGAGACACTATTTTTGGGATCTAGGATCTCAGATAAAGCCAAAAGGATCTTAACAGTTATTTACTTCTTTCTGCCTCCAAGTGCCTGTGATGCCTTCAGATGAAGTTCTGGAGGGCTCAGTCTTCCTTCCACTTGACACCAGTAAACATTTGTGTATTCAGGATTTTGTTTTCATATGAGTGAAATCAGGGCAGCTCTCTGAACACCACCCCCATGGGGGAAGAGTATTCTACTGAATAAGTTACAGGCAGTACGGACAAACTTTAGCAAGACAGAGGTGATGCCTGCCTAGTAAGGGTAATGTTTACAGGCAGAGAAGCTGGAAAAGCAGCAACACCTCAGCTCAGGGTATCTGTCTCACATCTGCTGATCGCCCGCGCAGACTTAGGGTCTGTCTGGAAACATCGTTACTATAAGAAAGCATTGTTCCTTTCCAGAAGTAGATGAGACATTTGAATCTCTTCCACACGGAGGAGAGGAAGCCTTTTGTATGTATCCTTGTTGACACAAGACTGCAGGGTTGATATTCCCCTCAAGGAAGAAGGCAGTGGGACCTGTACTCAATCAGTTTGTACATGCATGCTGCTCTAGAGATAGCACCAGCTGTCTTACCAGCAAGGAACACACCTCTCTTTCCCTACAGTACCCTTGTAGATAATTTCCAATGCTGATCTCAAGAGCCATTAATGCAAATTTTGCGGACCGTCCAAGAGGTGGACTCTCTACCTCCAGTCCAAGATCAGTGCAGATACTCAAGCTGATGGAGAAGGGGTTGAATCTACTGCATCTACCCTTTGGTGGAGTCCCTGGCAAAAGCACTTCTTCAAGAAAAGAGCCCATTTGGAAGGAAATGGGCCTTGAGAGCTGACCAGTCAAGTTTAAGATGCGTGACTCTTGTGGATTTGTTATTCATGCATCAAAATAGTAATTTAATGACAAAGTTAATTTTCATGTGCTGCAAACCTAGTGATCAATCACATCATGTGACTCTCACGTTGGTCCTGAAATTCTGCTTAGGAGGTACTTCTTCCCACCAACTGCCAGGGTACCTTTGATTTCATTTCTTGATAAATCATCAGCTTTTGCAGGGAGGACTAGGTACTGATCACTCTTCTAATATTGCCCCAATGCCTTTTTAGTCTCTATGTCCTCACAAAGCTTAGAGTCACTGATAGTGATCTGCTCATCACAATATCCTGTGGGAAACTGGATATTGCAAATGAGCCAGCAATAGCTCTTTTTACTCTTAGTGACATAATTCAGAGTTACTGGAGCTCTGATTTTCTTTTTTCTTCTCCCTCTTTCTTTTTTTTTATGTTCCCTTTTAAAATCAAGAAACTGAGCCACAAATTTTGTAATAATGAGATTCTGGATGAGGTTCAATCTAAATTTTGAAAATATATTCCAATTAAAGACTTAAATAGAGTCTTGGCTTTCCGCACATCTCACTGCCATATGCATTCAATAACCCCAAGCCCCCTTTCTCACCAGCAGTAAGTAGACTGCAGTGTGGGTGATATAATTCCCGAGAAGGTCAGCTGCTCCTGGATTGCCATTTTTGGAGCATTTCATGCAAAGGATTTTCTCAGGGGAGACTTCTTTTTTTCAAAACTGGCTGCAGATCTGCTGTGATTGTGTTCAGCATGGTGCTCACTCTTGCAAAGCTGCGGATACTTTTGGATTATGCGCTACAAAACAGAGGTTTTGTTCTCAAGCCAGAGGATTTCACTAAGAGAAGCAGCATGTTCTTTCCCTTGGTAGGACAACATGGTGACTACTCAGGTCACAGACCTGCAGGGACTTGCTGTCCTTCAATGCAACACATGCAACTAAAGCTTGTGGACCACGAGATTCAGCTGCACCAGACATCTGCAACTGGGTGTCACATCAAACCCTCCAGTTTTGCATGGCAGCTGAAACCCATCATTGTGCAGATTAGAAAGTTATTCAACCCCTGCATGAAACAGCTGCATCCAGCATGCCAAGTATCGATTTTGGTGTGTCCCTTGCTCCACATAAAGCCTGGGCTAAACAAATTAGCAAAGCACTAGGATGTAGGTCAAATGGCAAAAAGGATAATGTGGAAAAATTGTAATATCTTTAGATAATTGTATCACATGGATGCATCTGGAATACTCTGTGCAGACCTGTGTTTAAAGAAATTATTAAGAATCTGGAAAAGTTCCCATTAAAAGATAAATTAAACGATTGGTGCTATTCACTTTGAGACACACAGGAGGGGGAGATAAAAACCTGTAAAACAGTTAAATGTATGAAGAAGGTGGATGAGAGGAAATTTGTCCTTAGCTCTTAACACCCCACAAAAAGGGATAAACATCTATTTAGAGCAGAAAACTTAGAGTCTCTTAAAGAAGCATGTTTGCATGCTTGCAGGTTACCAAGTAATCTCTACTGCCCTTGCTACCTTTGTCCCCATTACTACTGACCATTTTGCAGTATTTTTGGGACTTGTACCTCTCAGGAACTGCACTAATTCATTTAGCTCTGGACAAATTAGTGCTAGAACCAGACTCTGCAGAGTAGTACTGGGATTGTCCTTACTGGAGGGCATATTTGTAGTTATCAGCCATGACATCAGTCAGCTCCTCATTTCAGAATACACACTAGCTTTTTGAAACTGGCATGTGTGGTAGGAAATTAAATGCTCTCCAAAAAATCATCACATTTATACAGTTATGTTTATCAGACAACAAATAAACCTGGCCAAATAATTCAGTTGGATTTGTTAGGCAAAAGCATCTTGGAAAAGTCAGGTAGCACTTTTATTTAATGAAAAATTACCAAATGACAAAAGAAAAGCTAAAAATCTCTAGCAATCCATTGCACAGAAAGATTTAGCCTGAAATCAAGGAAGACACCATATTTATGCTGCTGACGCCCTAAGCTTTTGCCCCAGAAAGTGTAATTTTTCCTGTTACAGTAGGATGGATCCATCTCTAGAAAATCAAGACTGAACTCCACAGTTCCTACAGGGAACCTATTACAGCACATCCTGAAATGTCATGTAACTGGAACCTACTGTATTTTTTCCTATCACCACAGACAGTATCTTATTTTAGTACTTTTATCTATTCTCTCTCTCTTCACAGGCTGGACAACCATGGCTTGCTCCTCATCAGTCCTAGGCATGTGGCCACTCTTGCTGCCCTCATCTTGTCTCTCTGCAGTAAGAACTCACTCCTCTTTAGCTGCAGTGCACACATCTACTCCCAAAAGTCTCCCACAGCCTCCATGCAATTTCCTAACATTTCAGGGGATAAAAGGAAAGCTTGCATTTCCTCAAATGTTTATTCAGAAATGTCACATATCCACCCAGTTTTGATGAAATCAGTGGGATCTGGAATTAAAATATCAGTTTATTGAAAAAAAAATCCTGAAAGTTTCTAATTCATAAATACATAAGAGAATGAGATGACACCATGCAGCTCAGAGCACTGAAGCTCCAGATGGGGAAGAGGAGGAAACTCTGGGGCAAGTCACATCCATGTAAAGTCTCGGAGGATCTGGGATTCAATAGCTTATGCTGATGTCAGCTCTTAAACAACAGTGATTTACTCACCTGTCACCCAGTTCATGTGCTTGAAAGCAAGGAGATGAAGAGGTTTGGACATGATATATCCTGATTATCTTACACTGGGAGGGAGGAATCATATGTGGCTTAAAGCGACCTCAGCATTTTTTGCTCTTTCTGTCAGCAATTCCGAGGACTCCATACCAGCATGTTTGTCCTTGCCTTCGGGGCTGTCCCAGCAGCCAGAAATTAAAATAGAGCATGTTTGTACTTTAGCTTTGCACCTATCTTTGAGACCAGGGGTCAGCTCGTTACAGCAGTTACCGGAGAGATGAGCACTATGAGGATTGGAATATTTCTGATTTATTGTTTCACATGGCTAAATGCAGACCTCAAAAACCTTTTTGCAATGAGTTGTTAGGTTTTGAGATCAACACAGCTTCAGTTAAGGGCTGCCCTAGGCTTTACTGTCTCTGGTGCAGTGGTGGTGGTCTGCACAGGCCTGCTGGTTACAGGGTAGTGGCCTGCTTTCTGGCTTTTCATCTGCCAAACTATATTATAACAAAAAGCTAAAAATACATTAAATATTTTCCTTTCCTAATATTACCTTACCACATAAGCAATAGTTGGACTTGCCACTAGGATGTTATCTGATCACTGAGGGGGGGGAGGCAAGCGAGCCCGAATAGGGGGTGAGACATTGGAGAGAGGCTGCTTCAGTGACTGTGACCAGGAGGAGAGGCGTTATGTTTCTATTTAGGTGGGTGATGAAAACATTTCTAAATCCTTACTTTAACCCACCTCTGACCATGTGCCCCACCACAAGTGCTCCTCGACACAAGCCCCAAGCTTGTGCAAAACTCCTCCTGCTCCATGCTGTGCTATTCAAGAAGAGCTGGGTGGTCAGGTGAGGACAATGCATGGGGAGTCTAAGAGAGCTGACTGGAGTGTGCTCTGTCCTACTACTGTGCTGTGCCATCAGAAAAATTATTTAGCAGGTGACCTGGGCCCTGGGGTGTTGCATGTGTAACTGGCATGGGAGACAGTCAACAAGCAAGAAGAGATTCCTCTGCTGGACACTCTTCTGATTCTGCCTCAGTGATGGGCAACCCCAACAGCCACTGCTGTTTCCCTGCATCTGGAGGAGAACACACTTGAATACACTTGAATTCTAGGTGGATTCAAGATCTGGAGGGAGGTTTTGGGGATGATGTCAAGCTTGAATGTGAGAGGCTGGAGAATCTGCTACACAGGGCAGGCATTTGGTTTTGATTGCTTAACTTTGCTGGTGTCACATTTGAACACCAATTTGAGCACAAATTTTGAATTATTTTCTTGCATGTACGTTGGAATAAAAAAAATGTATCAGGCTGCTGCCTTGATATCTCTTTCTCAGTGATCACTGTTTTTAACTAGAAATAGCTGCACTAAAGTGAATGGGAAAGACCTACCTCTACAAAGAGCAAAATAGCAACATGGCCTGAAACTAGAGATGAAAGCCCTACTTAACTAATGAGATATGTAAAGGGCAAAAGCTATGAAAAGACACAGCATGAACACTTGGCCTATCCAATAATTCCTCCCAGATTCTTACTAGCAGAAAGCGTCTCCAGCAAGGCCACTGTGTTTTGAAATCAAGGTAGCATGACCCCAAAGGGAGACACATTCTTGGTCTCCTAAAACTTCCAGAGGGCAAATCCCCCTGCTTCCCCTTCTGTTTGCATACAAATGGCAAATGTAAACTGTAAGTGGAGAACAACGTGTCTGACATGGTTGAGCATTTCCTCAGTCCTTCTGTGCTCTCTTCGCATTCAACTCATGCTGTGTACTTGGGCTAGTTTGCCCAATCCTACAATCCTTCCTGCTCCTCCTTCCAGCTCTTAGGACTCTAGCACTAGGGAGACCAGGGAACCCAAATGATTCCATCGCACATCATTTGGCATGGCCTGTCCACTGTTTCTATCTCACTCTCTGCTCTGTGTCCTCTCACTTCAGCCAAGAGCTCAACAATGTGTGTGACGTCCCCATTCCATTCGCTGGACACACAGCAAAGTGCATCACTGCATTTATGCCCTCTTCTCCTGCTCTTTCTACAGGAGAAAGAGCAATCTCTTTCTTGCCATCTCTTTGTTCACTCACCTTGCTGCTTCTGCATGGTGGTGAAATCTTCAAAGGTGAGAGTGCGCACGGGGGGCCTCCAAAAGGCGTAGGTCTCCATGATGGCCTCCAGCCCTGTCCTGTGCCAAGAGAAGAAAACAAGGAGTGAATAAGAACGTCAGTCAGATACAAGCACTGAGGAAAGAAGGCTCTGACCTTGCTTGGCAGGCTGCCAGCAGCCACTGAAAGGTCACCTTGGCATCTGTGAATTCCTCAAGTGAGTCTTCCCACACAGGTGCTGACCGCAAGAGTAAAATGAAATTTCCCCAGCCCAGGATTGCAAGAATTCCAAACATCTCTCAGTGTCTTTTTCCTTTCTAGCAAGAATCTCAAGCCTTCTGTCTGCTTTCCAGGGGACACACGACTGTCAGCTCCTTAAGGCATACTCAATTTATCATTGAGTGGCCCTCCACACTTTTTGGATGTAAGCTGTCATGCAAGTAAAGAAGGACTGGGATTCAGACTGTGGAATCAGAGAGATTTTGTGAATTGCCTTTCCCTGCCACTTCACAATTCTGGACACTGTTCCGAAGTGCTACAAGAAGCCATCAAAAAGGGAATCTTCTTGGTTTTAAACTTCAACTAGAAATGTGTAAGATGCTCTTTCTAAAAGATCAGTGATATATCTGCTTTGGGTCCCTAACTCACTGCAAAGACATATCAAGGAGAAAAAGACAAAAACTGAGTGAGAATTTTTCTTGTAGAAGGGCTGGGGTCTCGGATTTGTTCTTGCTGTCACCACAAACTCCTAGCTCTGCTGGAAGTTTCTTAGTGCCACTGGCTCAGTGAGGATATAGGTGTATTATCTATCAAACCCATTGGCATTTCTTCCTCTGTTCTGCTCTGAACTGCTCTGTTCCTTATTCCTCACCTTCCCCAGCCTGTTCTCCCACAGTAGGTTACAGCCCTTGCACAGACTGAATACCAGTAGAGATTCTTCATCAAATGCAAGAACATATCCCCTTTCAATACAAAAGGCACAACATCCCCTGATGAGCTGCTCATCAGATGTTGAGCTGACACTGGAGCTGCCTTTTCCTTCTGAAAATGTCTTTCTGCACATTTGCTCCACTCACTTAGTTAACTTTACGAAGTCTCCCCGGAAGCTTGGATGCTTTAAATACATTGGAGTTGGCAAAACAAACTGTATTTTAAGCGGAGTTTTAGAAGAGAGGTTGTTGCATGGTGTTTATTAGCTGCTAAGCTGTTAGAAGTAGAAACAGAAGACATCTCTGCATAGCAGTCTCACACTAGTGCTGAGCACATTACAACAAAACTATTTGGTTAATACAGTGGCCTCTGCCAGCTCATGGAGCTCAGAGGCAAAAAGGCAGGGCAGAATTTGAACCCATCAGCTAAGCTGGGCTCTGTGTGCAAGAGCTGCCCTTTGACTACTGGTACCACCCCCAGGATTCCTGTGCTCCTTGTGTGTGAAAGTCACACATGTTCAGACTCCATCTGCTCCTCGGCACACACAATCAGGAAGAGAATAGTACATTTTTTGCAGCCTCATGAAACGATCCCCAGCCCAAACACGAAGGGAAGACTTTCTGGCACTGTATATCCAGGGGGCATAAAATGCCCGGAGCAAGTTGCAATGCAACCAGACCTGTTGTTGAAAGGACCTGCCTTGATGATTAGAACCACGTAATGTATCAGAAATGCAGACTGAAAGTTCCAGCTGTGCTACTCCAGCTGCTCTGTGTCTGCCACAGGATTGTGTGCGGAAGAAGGGAGGCCAACTTACTGAGAGCATTGGACACACAGTCTGGCTCAGACATTAGATCCCCAGGTACACAACCCCACTCTGCACCAGCACTGAGCTTCTAGCTCTGGTCTCACAACTCCCTCCCAGTGAAATCTAGTCCCTAATTGGAGGTGGCTCATGGAGAAAGGAAAAGCAGATTAAAGCTATTACCCCTGCCTCTCCCTGGAGCCTATGCCATTATCAGCTCAGCGATTGACTTGCAATTCAAAGTTCTCCATCTAGCACTTTCCCCAGTATCAATACAATTTTCAAAGGCACCGTATAATTTCTACTTCTAAAAGAAAAGGAAAAAAAAAAAAGAGAATAGCCAGGACATAATAAAAAGAAGAAATAAAACAGTAAATTGGGAATAATATATTGCTTTCAAGGGTTGGACTTGACAATGTCTGTGAGCTGATAGAGGGTAAATGGCAGCACTGAGAGTGTCAGAGCAGCTTATAAAGCTGCTCTATTCCTGCCCTGTATGTCAGAGGAAGGAAAGATGCCAACACCAACAGGGACCTACCTCCTCCTGCTCCAGGGGAGCAGTTCTACAACAGCCCTCTTGCTGTGAACAGAGTTCCTGTCACCCCTTTCCACACTGTGACTGCTGGCAGCAACCCTGTCCTGCAATGCTGAGGGCAGCGCAGTGTCACAGGTACCTGAAGAATGAATGTCAAACTTCACAGCTGGCTCTTCCTGCCCCAAATGTGAGTCTTTTACTCCTCACAAGTTTGCATATGTTGAACATGTGTATAAAACATCCTCTCTGAGCATGTGGGTGACAGAGCTCAAACTTATGTCCACTTCTCCTACACACAAATTTAAGCCTCTATATACTAGACCAACATTTTTTTTCCCCATTAGTTTGTGGGTTTCTTTTTTCTTTTTAATCTTTGGTTTCTGGGGTTTGGGGCTCTTTTCCTTCATGCAGGAAAAATGTTGTGGGTGTTTTTGAAATAGCTTCTAAGCAGAACACATCCTTACTGAATTTTCACATCCTTCCAGATGTCAGGCAAGACCCATGAGACAGCAGCTTCATGTGCTAACCTGCTAGGCACCTACCACACTACATATGGAGCCTTGCAGAGGAAAAACATGCAGTCATGCTAAAAACAGCTCTTGGTGAGAAGATGCACCATCTTTGTGTGCTGATTTTACAACCCTATCCCCAGCCTTTCTTCTGTCTGGGATATTTTTGAAAGAAAATGTTGAGGTGATGAGGTGAGAATCAAGAAATTTGATCCCTGTCAACTCCAATAACTGTCTCTGCTGTAGCAGTTCATGACATTAGTGTGCTCCCCTAGTCAGCAGAAATACTGGAGTGCCCTTTTGTGTGTGTGTTCCACCCTGTAACAAGGAAAAGGATCCCCACCTGGCCAATGAAGAGACATTTTGGGACAATTATAAATGTTGACCAAAAAATAATTGTTTCCAGTGTTTCTGAAATGTCAGGAAATTTGGAGGGCCTTTGCTGAGGGCTGCTGATACCAAGTGTGCTGAACATTATCCATGTGGCATCTACTTTCTCTTCCAAAGAACTGCACTGAAAAATTAACTCCAAACTATCTATCAGGCAATAAACCCTTCCCTCTCACACCATCTTTATGAAGGAAGTTAAAAAAAAAAAAGTATCAGAAGAGGTCTCACTGCAAGCATTTTTTTAATAAGGTCAGTCCTTTAAAATGTATCCAAAATTTGCTCTCTCTTTTTCATCCATTCTTTTATTTTTAGTGCTATAAAGTTTTAATAATAGGCAATAAATGAAACAGTTCTATTGTCTGAAAAATGAAATGAGCTGTCTGTGCACCTCCATAATCCATCCCATATGGCTGATCTTGCCATTCCCACTGCACATAGGATTCAGGACATCATTTCATTGTTTGCTGGGGAAGCCAAGTGCCCTCCTGGCTCTCTTATCCTAGACAAAGCTCAAAGAGCATTTCCAACACAAACAACTTTTATTCACCTCAGCTGCCCACATCTGAAAGGAAAATGCTGGTTTTTCCTTCAGCCTAGGGTTTTTTCCTTCCATCACCCTGTTGAGTTTCCTGACTGTTTTCCCTTCTGGCTTCCTCCTGGATAAAGAGCTCCTGCAAGCATCCCACTGTCAGATGAACTTTACCCAGTCTCTAAAAATAACCTCTGTGGCATTAAACCTGCACCCTCACTACCCAAACATTTGGCTAGCTGAGCTCCATGTGTCAAAAACTGGTTTCTCAATCCCTTGAAGTTCAGGAAAGCAACCATGTAATCTGCCTTATTCATACATTATGTGGGTATCCTTTCACCACCAGGAAACTTCTCTTTCAACATCAGGAAATTCTCTTGTTGCATTTTTACAGGTACTTTATGTGCTTTGGCAAAAGGTGAAGAAGGCCCAAAAATCAGATAGAGAGAATTTCTAATAAACATGAACTAAGACTTGACCTTCAAACACAGGCTACCTCTGCAATCCAACAAGGCTCATGGTTAGACTCCTGAACACCATTACTTAACATGGTTTGAGTGCTCAAAACCAGCAAAACATCAGCAAGCTGCTGAGCTGTTTCCATCCTTCCCTCTGAAACACTCAGTGCTCCTTCTCCCAGCTCAAAGACTGAGGCAGTAAGGTCTGGAGAGAGACACTCATGAAAATAACTGAAAAAGATCCAAGAAAGGATCTGGGAAAAGATTGCTCCCCCATATGGATACAGTCAGTCACATCATGATGGGGTATCCCCAGAGCAGCAGGGTTTTAGCAGCCTCTTGCACTGATGAAGGGAGACCATAGCCATAAGGAAATAAAGGGGCAGGCTGCAAGCTGATGGAGTGAAAGATCTAAAATAGAAGCTAGTTTTAAAAACAACAGTCACCTCCATAATTTCTGCAGCAGGAGACAACAGTGAAACAATAACAATAAAAAAGTGGAGGAAAAATACCCATCTCCATCTAATGGAAGAGTCTCAACATACTGCAGAAAGGGAACGTCCTAGGAAGGAAGGGGCTTAAGAGTTCCTTTTCTTCCATCATGCTCTGCTTTTTCCCTGGGAGTTCTTTCCTCCATCATTTGCTGGCAAACTCTAACCATGGCTCTGACTCAATATCCAATGTCTCTGGAATAGGATGTTCTGGAGCTGCCTCAGAATTCTGTGTCTCTTGCTGCTGCCACACCTTTATTTTTTCTTTTAAGACCTTATACATAAAACCTCTTGAACATGTACTACTCACTTGCCTAATTCACAAATGGCCCTTCTTCAAAGTACCCTATTTCTTTTGCAAAGGAGACACACATTTTCAGCACAACCTTCTTCAGCCACAATCTGAGGCACTGCAGTTGACTGAAGCTGTGGGAAGGTTGTGTGAAATTGCAGAGTACAACAATTGGTTTTTGACCAGTGATCCTAATGAGATTACAGATTCACAAGAGAAAGAAAAGCCATCCAGCACTGTTAAGGAAAGTCCCATTTGGAGAGTCATTTCCACACACAGCTTGGACTTCAATGCTTTCCTCCCTCCTACGGGAATATTCGTGTATGTGTCCTCTGGGAAGGAGGCAGCTGAGCATTCGTGTCCTCCCCTAGCTGACAACAGCAGTGCAACTGCAGCCAGACCCCTTCTTGTGAGGCAGGCGCCTGACTGCTATATATGCTTGCAAATACCTTTGCCTGTTTTTTTCTTCCTAAAGCCTCAGGCTGCTCCCTTTGATGTGTAATACCTTAAAGATTTTAATTCCTCTTTACATCAGCAGAGAGCCTTACTGAGCCCTCCCCACAGCTGCAGCCGTGTAGCAATTTCCTGCCCTTTCTTAAGTCAATGAGCTACAGAGATCAGCGATTCCCAACCTTTTCAGGAAACTGTCCAAATTCACTGAGCTAGGACCTTATTAAAGCCTTCCACATTAATATAGCCCACCATGTACCTAGAACTGCATCAATCCCTCTCCCAAACCCAGCCCCCAGTGCAGCTGTATCTGAGCACACGGGGAAGATCTCATACCCAGGACACACATTGCTTTCCCCCCACAGAAGAAGAGAGCAGAATAGAAGTCACATATGCCTCAAGGAGAACTGGTGATCACAGCAGGGATTAAATGAGAGTGGCAACATCTTCATGCATAAATTCAGTAAGATGAGAGTGTGGAGCTGAGCTAGAAAGGCTCTGGGTCAGTTAAATGTCTTCTTTGGGATGATGGAGAGTGTAGCACTGAAGTGAGTGGTGGAAAACACAGGGCAGTTGCCCGTTCATGAACACTGGCCTCACCAAACCTCCTTACGGAGGAGACAGCAGTCCTGGTAAACACACACAACAGGAGCATGCAAGTAAAACTGAGTTACAGTGCCCATGGGGACAGCAAATGAGGGCAATGCACACAACTTTTACTCTGGTCTGCACACTCAGAGCTTTGCTTTATAACTCTAGGCTTCTTGTAATGTAGTCATATATGTCTAATTGTATAATTAAGGTTTAAAGCCTTTGTTACACTAATTTAAAGGATACCTACATCATTTAGATCTGAAATATTTAGATCTGCTGCAGGATTCATGAACAGCAGAAAAAGCTGATTTTTTTTTATTTTCTTACTCTTTTTTGATAACTCTGTAATGTCTTTTACTAATACAATGGGGAGTTGATTAAAGCTCCATTTTAACTACTGTGCTGTTAAAATATAATTTCTTCTAAATGATATTTAAGGTGTTCCACTTAATTTTTCCATTAAAATCATGACAAAATTAAGCAACACAGTCAAAGTGAAACCATTGGACATTGCTGGATAAAAATGGAAATTATTTGAAATTAGAACATTTTTGCACTTTTATCCTGCACACCTATGAGAAACTCATTTTTTCTTCTAACATAAAGCAAGCATTTGCACTCCAAGTTTTGGCATTTCCTGTGAAAATTAAAATTTAAAAATATCCTTCAGCCAATCCTACATGTAATAAAGAATAGTTATTTTGCACAGTGTTAGGCTGTGACCTATTTGTCTGTTTTACAATCTGTATTTTTCTATGTCTGTTCTTTGTTTTAAAGAAAAATAATTAAAATTGCCTTTCTCAACTAACCATAGACATATGCCCTGTGCACCCATCAGAGAAAGGAGAGAAGAGATCAGCGAGGAAACACAAACAAGCTTCTGTTACCTGTTTCTCCCAGAATCTCTGAAACCTTTGGCAAAGGGGTTTCTGTCAATTTTTAATCTGGTGATCTAAAAGGAAGAAAAAGAGAATTAGTTGATGCCTTCAATTTTTTTTCTTTCAACAAATAAATATTATGGATGATTACCATCCTTGCCCAAACCACCTTTACAATGCTCTTTCACATTCATTTCCCCAGACCTCTGTCAAATTTGCCCTTCCATTATCCATGAACAGATAATCTGCTTATCAAAACATGTCATCAGAGACAGAAATCATGGTAGCATTAGGAAACCTATCACAGTGCTGGGCTCAGAAGTTTTTCCTGAAGTAGAAGTACACCAGGTGCAAAACCTCAGGAGCTGTAATTTATCAATGGCCATGTGGTTTGGGAAGCAGGCACACTGCTTGAGTTTGGCTGCTATCTGAGTTATCTCAGCCTCAGCACTCCAGATATCCAGCAGCTGGATGCAACCCCTGGACCTTCAAACAATGCTGAAGAGAAAAGCACAGGCTACAGCCCCCAAAGATGTCAGGCGGCCACCCAGTCACACCTACAAGTTGTTGTTGTTGTTGTGGTCAGTGTCTAGGTGGCCTTCAAGAGTTTTCTGGTCTGAATTTTTTCTTTTTCCCTTTTTTTTTCCCTCCTCTAAATAAAGGACGTAGCAGCTAGACTGAGTGCTTTGGGGGAATCTTCCTTCCTGTTTTATTTTTAAGCATGAATTCCATGTTGGTAAATAGGGACTATAACACTGGGATTTTGACCTTGCGGCATGTAGTATTATACTCCCTGTTGGCTATTCCACAATCTGGTGTAGCACAGGAGCTTCCCTCTGCCAGCTTCAGCTTGTCCTAGAGATTCTATGTTCGGAGTGAAAGGAGAGTGAGATCTCCAGTTCCTACCAAATTTGAGGTGGTTTTGCTGAAACTGCTCAAAAGGGACTCATTTAATACAGTCTGATCTGAAGGGGATTTGCAGGTGTTTTGCTTCTGTCAGAACCAAGGCCTTACTCTGGATATTAACCTCAGATCTGGAATGCAGCTCCTATTTTTGCAGAAGCTTAATTTGTGAACTTAATTTCCGCTAGCCTGACTTTGCAGCTGTCCTGGGACTTGTGTGTACAGAGACAGATATGTTCTGTGGAGGATGGAATTACAGCAGAGGGAATCCCTGTGGTGGATTTGCTAACATTTTACAATTGTTTCCAGAGACGCTTCCCCCAGTAAGGCAACTCTCTGCAGCCACTGGAGGGCATGCAGGCAGATTCAGGGGATTTAGATTTGGTTTTAATGAAAATGTTTCTCAAGCCCACCAGAATTTCCTTATTGGTATTATAAAAAAGTGATTGTGTCACCCAAGTGTTTTTGAACAAAATCTCCAAACATTTGGAATTCAGAGAGACAGAAATGTCAGCATTTCTTTATGGTGAGGCAGCTTATGGTGCCAATCCCTGACAGGGATCCCTCCCTTACCATCTCCCTCCCTGTGTAATTATGTCTTGTAAGTCTGGTCATTAAGGAAGAATGACAGGCTTATTTTCTGTCATTTCTTCTCCTTTCCCTATCCTCTTTCCTTGCCTGATCTGCAGTCAAGAGTTGTGGAGTATCTGCATTTGGACGAGGGCAGGAAGTTTCCCATACTGCAATGATAGCAAACCCACCAGTGTGTTGCAATATTTTTGATCCATTTTGGATCCTGATTTAAGTCAGTTCAAGGGGACCAGACTGAGAAAAAAGTGGAAGTCATGGGAAGAAAAAGAAGCAGTCACAGGAGCACTGTCTGCTACCTGTGCTCTCTTATACTTTGCAAAATAAAACACTCTGTAAGATTTCATTAAATTGCTAGAATTCACAATTGCTTTAAATTGGTTAAATATTGCAATCTGCCTTGAGCTAATTTAATATGGGTCTGTCTTTCAGTCCATAAATATTAAATAAAGTCTAGTTTAAGTGTAGATCACTAACAAAGTCAAGGTCCCTAGAGAAAGAATCCTGCTGCAGCAACATCTTTTCCTTATGGTATCTGAAGTCAATACTAAGTCTCATCACTGGGAAATATGCAAGACCCAAATCAGACACAAATTATCATAAAATCACAGAATGTTTTGGGTTGGAAGGGACCATAAAAATCATCTCGTTCAAACCCACCTGCCATGGGCAGGGACACCTTCTGCTAGACCAGGTTGCTCAAAGTCCCATCCAACCTGGCCCTGAACACTTCCAGGGATGGGGCACTTCAGCTTCTCTGGGCAACCTGTGGCAGTGCCTCAACATCGTCACAGTAAAGAATTCCTTTGTAATATCTAGTCTAAACCTACTTTCTTCCAGTTTGAAGCCATTCCTCCTTATCCTGTCACATTTCCTAAATTTCAGGTGCATAACTTCACCCCTTATCTGACCCGTATCCCTCAAGACATTCATGCATGAGAATTTCAGTTTATATGCAATACATGCATCCAAAGGCTTATTTTGTCAACAAATTAATGAGTCTGAGCTTCTTCCAAACTTCTTCCTTCACTGCTATAAAAAATCCAACTGCTTTGTCATTGAGATAACTGATCTGGAGTTATAGTTGTACTGCCTTAAAATTATAGTGAGGACAGGATACTCTAGTTTTGTACCATGAGGTAGTAAGGAAATTTGAACACAGCAGACCTCTTTACAATTGATCTTAGTTACTTATTTTACAGTAAAAGCTACAGCTATCTTATCTACAAGGTGGCTTCCTGGCTAGATACTTCATGTCTACACAATACTTCAACACAAGCTTTTTTTTTCTAGCCTGTAAAGTGTAGCTTTTCTATGTTTCTCAGAGGAGTTAGTGTCTCAGTCACAAAGAGCACACTGATATTTTTATATTTTTATGAAGGCACAACATAAAAGGAGCATGAAGGATTTACCTGTTGATTTTGGTAGGCTGTCACTGTGGTGAAAACAGTCTCGGGGAAGTTGAAGGTTTTCACCCCATCTCCTGAAGGAACTGGCTTTGTAGGAGAAAGATCACTGCTGAAATCCTTGCGGATGACATGAACACGAGGCTGGTATTTGTGCATTGAATGTAAGATTATCTAAAGAGAAAACAAAAGGAAAAAGACTTTTTTCAAAAAAAAATTTTACACAACATCCAGATGTACAAGAAAGCAGGGATGGAGTGAGAGCTAATATGGAGAGAATGATCCTTTTCTTACAAGCATGTATGAGGCAAAGTTTGTGCTGGGAGCAAGGAGAAATGTGCTTTATAGGGTCAGGCAACATTTTGAGTAAAAGCACTGAAATAGCAAAAAAACCTGCATAAATCTGGAAGCAACCACAGACGTGTGCCCAACAGGACACAGGAGCATCAAAGCAGCAGCAGCACCCTTTCAAGTCTGAGAGGAGCAAGGCTAGGACAGCAGGCATTAGGATTAACTTCTAACTTACATGGCCTTGATCATCAAGCTCATTGTTGGTCAGCTTGAGCTTGTCAAAACTGACCACCTGCCTCATCCAGGTGTCTCCAGAAGCCAGGGAGTCAGGGTGGATGTAAACCCTCGGGGGCACTGGGGAGTCAGCATTGCCAGCCACCATCCACTTGGAGCTGTGGTACACATACCTGAAAGAGGAAGGGTGGGTGGCTAAGGGAGGTTATCACTCACTCTCTGCAGGGACACATCCAGGGCTCCCCCTCCCCTGCCACCCTCATGCACCCCAAGCTCTCATTTGTCAGGGGAGAATGTGCTTTATTGCAACCTCCTACCTTCTAAATGAAAGCCAGATTACCCCTGAGCCTCTTGTTCAGACTCAATTCCTTATTAAAACCACCTTGCAGTTATTTTTCCTGTAAAACTCTGCCACATGCGCCTTCTCAACTCCTTAACCCTCTCTGAGCCAGAATAAGAGGCTGGAAAATAGGGTTAAACAAAGTCCCCTCTGAAAATATTAATAAATACCCTGCAATTTCTGGAAATCTGCATTGTATCTCATACCAGACTTTGCAAACACGTGTGGCTTCACCCAGAAAAGGCAAGTTCCAATGGATACCAGTAAAACAATTGATAAAACAGAATGTCTGGTTTGAAATGTTGCCAAAAAGGAAATTCCATATAGTATTACATACATTGGGATAAGAGGCAAAAAATATTTTTGTGTTCCTGATCTAGCCATCCCATATATGCCATAAATTTCTCTACCACAGCTTTGCCCAGACACTTTCTTGCTCCTGCCCTGCAGCTCCTTCCCTCGAAGGCATTTCACAAACAGTTCCACTGACACCTTTGAGTTCTGCCTTGTACTGCCCCTTGTTGGGTCTCTACTCAGCTCTGCTAAGATGTTACAGTCTTTACCTACAAACGGTGACTAATTTCCTGTATTTTCACAAGAAATTGGGGGGGGGGAAGGAAAAAAAGAAAGAGGAGTAATTTCCTTTCCTGTTAGCTTGCTCTACGTGGCCACACAAGCCAGCCAGAATGGAAACAAAGGGTAAGAAAATAAATGCATTTTCAATGCCAGTGTTGTTAAAACCACACTTTTAGAAAGAGGAAAAACATCCAGCTGAGTATCAAACATTGTCTTTCTTCTTCCCAGGAAAAGCATTTTCCTGAGAAAAAACTGTACAATTTGGGAGTAAAAATGTAATGTTTAGCACTTGAAGCAGAGGTTCAATTCTGAATCCTTGAAATGTGGTTCAGTTAAGACTATTTAGAGAAAAGACTTGCTCTCAGGGGTATTTTAATAAGAATACATAAATCACATCAGTCTGGAGGGTTTTCTGGGATGCAGAGGATCATGAGTTTTCCAGAGTATTTTTTAAGGTCAGAAGCCCATTAATATCAGAGAAATCTCCTCTTCCTGTCTTTAGCTCAGCAGTGGAAAGTTTCTCAGTGACTCCATTCTGTAGGTCAGGGACCAATATTCACTGAGGCTGCTGTGCTGGACAGTGAGCACTTTTGTAACAGAAATCACCCAATCCAGTTCAGGCCAGACCTGAGGGGTCTGGCTTAGTTCCAAGCTGCTCCTTGCCCATTCCTTTCTTGAGGAAGTGGATTTAGGGGCTGCAGACCCCCCATGGATAACTCCAGTTCCCTCAGACAGTCATTGCTAATTGTGTCAATCAGGAAATGCACGAGAGAGAGATCCTCAATTAAAAACTGCAACTTGAAAAGAAAGAGATTTCGCTCCAAAAGTGCAAGAGACTGTATTAAAACTCTGGGTTTGTGTCTAAAGATTCTGGTCAAATCAACTATGTTGGTGTAAATCATCAGGGTCTCCTCCAGCACACCTTTGCAATCGTGTTTAATGGCAGGTGTCTTTGCTAGGCTGTCATTGACAGTAAAGCTGGTACAAGATTCCTACCTCTGCCCCTGCAAAGCTTACCTGTATCTCTTGTTATCCACAGGGACAATGTCCATGGCAATATAATACTGCTGGTGGGGATCCAAGCCTGTGATTTTCACCCTCATGGCGGGAAACATTCTCCTAGGAAAATAAGAGTAGAAATAAGGAAGAAAATGGTGAATAAGGAAACTGAAGAGGCTCCTTGTACCTCTCTCTGGCACCAGAAGCATTGCTACTTTATACAGCCCAGTCCTTGGCATGACTCCTCTGGGCTTGGTGTGGGTATAAAAGACCGTGCTGGCAGTGGTTTGAATCTTCAATTATTTCCCACATAGAAAAAGGGATAACAGGATAACGACCTGTAAGTAATGATAAAATACTCACAGTCAAGCACTCTGTTCTCAGTTCCTAGCAGACAGTTCTGCTTCACACAAATTGTCCTCTCTAAGGCATTTCTAGGATGGGCAGTGGGCCTTTTAACTTGTGTTTTTCCCACTGACCATCCACCTGTAATTCTTCTCTCATATTCCATTAAATGCAGGATCACTTTGGTTCTCTTTTTTTGAGAATGTCACATTTCAGTAAAGAGTTTGACAGTACTAAGGTAACATTTGAAGCAAATGCATCATCCTGAAAGATCCTCCCACTCTCATGTTTTCAGTTATTTAAGAAAAAACATCCCCCAAATTAATCTGCTTATTAGAAATGTACTTCATATTCAACAGAAACAGTGGCTTTATGTCATGGTTTCCTTGAAGTCCTGGTAGTGTTTTGCGCAGTCTTTTTAATAGGTGTTGTCTTTTCTATGCTATATGATCCAGATCTATCTTAAGCGTTTTCTCCTGATAAAGAAGTAGGGAACTCTACACCAACAAGAAACAATTCCCAGCCTTTTTCTTCTTCTTCTGTCTGAGCACAAGTGAAGTTCTGCTAAACACAGACACTGTTGTGGAAGTGTTTGTAGCTAGGCATTTTTTTCAGAAGAGAACAGATCAGAACAATTTTAGCCTTAAAGCATGTCGGTGTTAGTGTGGCTATGACATAATTTCTCCTTCTTAAAAATTTTATGGTGGCCAGCAGACCAATTTCTATCCTACACCTCCCTCAAAGAGCATGCTGAGGGAATTACTTATGCCATATTATATTTCCAACTAATGTGGTAATTTTACACCTTCATGAAATCTGAGGAGCTGAATGGAATGAGGTGCAGAAGGAATTGAGCAACACTGAAATCAGAGCAGAGCCCTGAAAGAAATCCTGCATTGTTTCACTGACGGTTAACCCAGACCTGAGCTCTACCTGAGTGGCTTTTGAGCCTTTATCTGAGAAAAACTTAATCTGAGGTCCTATAGGATGGTGTTACTCAATTAAGTGACTTCTGCCTAGAAAATACAGAGCTTTGGTAGGAGAAACCCCAAAAGTACTGGATATATAATGACCAGTATAATATATATTAGACAAAATCATATTCTGCTTCTCTGATAAGTAGACATATCCTTGAGAGATGGAAGTATATGGATGGAGGGAGGATATTAAAGGGCAATTTAAAATCACAATGCCAAAATAGTAGGAAAGTGTGCAAGAAATGTTTCTGGGAGTCATCCCTACAAACCATCATGACACTTTCCCTTCTATTTAGTGAGAAGCAATGAAATGTCAGAGAAGAAGATTTAGTTCTCCTTTTAACATTTCTGTTTCTCAACTTATTGCTAGTGAACACAGCCTGGAGGAGGAAGAAAATAGGAAAGCTTGTGTCAACATCTCCAGGCGTATCTCTCAAACTTTGCAAGGCAGGGATGTGATAATGAGAATCTATTTCATTCTTTCCCAGCCAAGCCCCATATATCCACTTGCAGAAGAGGGTGGGAAGGAGGAGGAGGTTGATGCTCAGCCTTTGCTCTACCCACAGCTCTTTCATTTCAGGCCACACTGAGAAGATAAGAGCTGACCTATTAGTAACTGCATCTGCTTTGGAAAAGGGCATTTATCGTGGGGGGTGGGGAGAGCACCACGTCACAGCTGCCACAGCACAGCTAACTCAAGTTATGAGAGACATAAAACTGTCAGAAAAATCGTCTGCAGAAACCCTTCAAGGAGAGAGCAATTTGTGCAGCTGATGGTGTGAGTTTGCTAGTAGAATGACTGGGGGGGAGGTGGGGAGGAATAATGAATTAGTCTTCAGTGGCTTGAGGGCATTACCTTGTTTCTTCCACAATGGCTCATTAAATCTGCCAAGCCAAATGGGTACAGGATGTGGCATTTTACAGTCCATCTCTCTTTAATTAGAGAGAGGTGGCTTGGGAGCAGCTAAAGAGGTAGGTCATGTTTCAGAGGGTTGATGAGAAACCCAGGATTAAATCAGAGTCTCTTTGGGTCTAAGTCTGCACACTGTGTTGGGAAAATTGAATGAGCTGTGTGTCCCAAAAAGTTCCCTCCAAATCTGCAGCCCTGTGCAAAGTCGCAGTATAGCCTGTGGGGTTGCTTGCTTATGAAATGACTTGTAAAAGATTACCACAGACCATTCAGCAGGCTTAGAGGCTAATCTCTAAAATGATCAGAGAGAGCTCGGCTGATCCCACTACTTTCTCTAAGGTTTAAGTGTACTTTTAAAGTTTTGTCAATTATTACTGTTTTTCTTTTTCAGTGGGTATAAAAGTAACTTAGGTTTCTTTGCCATAAAGATGTGGCCTGGAACTATCACAGCAGGTCTGCAGCAGCACTGCTGTGTGGAAAGAGGGAAATGGAAAAGGCCGAGGCGAACAGTGGAGACTTAGGGATGTGCTCGTGTATAATCCTGAAAAAGTCCCTGTTCTCTGCATTTCCTCTTGGCTGGCTCTTGATTGCCCAGAAGTACCAGCCTTATAGAAAACAAGAGGCTCAAAGGTTTGGAAGGAATTCAGGCCATTTGGATATGGCTGTATTAATAAACAGTCAAGAATCTTTCATCTAGAAAGGTATCAGCTTCATAGTCAACAGCTACAGACACGAAGGCTGTCTGTTTTCATAGGGAACATGTGATGACATCTGATATATTCTAGGAGGAGGTTTTATATCAGCAGCAGTTTGGGATGATCAAGTTATTTATATGTTAGCTTTACCACTCAGCAGGAAAACAGTCCTCCAAAACTTAGACTGTGAACTTAGAAACAGTACCCTTGTAGGGGAAATATGATGTGATGAAATAAGTTTTTACAACTGCTTTAGGACCACTTAGAAGTGTTTCAAAAAGAATTTTAGCAACAACCATGTGCCTCAGTCCACTCAATTTCTGGTTTTCTCCATAATGAGATTGATGTTTATGAACATCAAATGTGAAGAAAACTAATGATAGATAAATATCTCTGGAACTTAGTTTAAAAGTATTTGCCAGCACAGGAGTGTACTCATATTAAAAACCATGTTTGGGAACTTTCAACAGAAAAAAAAATTGGTTGGGTTGTGATAGCTAACAGTATATCTTTTGTTGGTGGTATTTAAAATTTTCTTTCAAAATATAGTTCAATTTTACTTTGTGAAAACTGGTCATAGGAGAAGGATCACAGTTATATCCCCAAACTGGATTTTTTTCCCGAATAGAATAAAGCTTCTGTTTCTCACCCTTAAGTTAGAAACTTAGGTAAGAGTAGATTTGTATAACAATGTTATATATTAAATGTAAACCCTAAAATGAAGGGATGTGCTCTTCAACTGTAGCAAAAGAAATAAGCAGAATTGTAATTTCCCAGGCATAAAAATAATCCAATTGAGAAACTATGCAAAATAATCTGGTTTAGGTCTGCAGATCAAGTATGCACAGTGCCCACAATATGTGTGAGCTTACAGGACAACCTGAATTTATCCTTGTTATTTTGTATCTCACATTTCCTTGCATTTAAGACTGATGCCAAATGTTTATTTCCTTAGAGAAACGAATGTGTAAGGAGGAAAGGGAAAGGGAAAGGGAAAGGGAAAGGGAAAGGGAAAGGGAAGGGGAGGGGGGGGGAGGGGAGGAAAGGG
>WBNO01005188.1:70812-87812 GCA_013400575.1 Peucedramus taeniatus | reverse complement strand
AAGGGAAGGGAAGGGAAGGGAAGGGAAGGGAAGGGAAGGGAAGGGAAGGGAAGAGGAATGCCCTTCTTCTTCCCTCTGTAGCATGGGATCATGTAGATATGTGTGTTTTCAGAGGAAAAGCTGAGGGCAGGGCTTGGTATCAAATGGATTTATTGTTTATGAAGGGGAGGGAGACCAACAGATCTTCTCAGTCGCTCCCAAACGGGACATTCTTCTGGAAGCTGGAGCAAGCTTATCTGGCCCACAGGGCCAGGAACTCTAAAAATCAGTTTGGTAGCTGTGGTCTGCCAGCCCTTGCTCTGAGAAGTCCTCTCCATGGGCCCCTTTAGCATCAGCAGAGTTTGATTACAAAATCTCTGCTGCTCTCTCTAACTGAGGAGCACTTTGGGATTGATCTTTCTTTCCACTGAGAAGCAAAAATAACACATGGTAATGTAAACAGCCTTGAGTACATTCTCTGAAGAACTCAGACTCGTGATTTCAGGGAGGCAAAGAGACTGCAGGCAAAGTACCACTTAACCTATCAGGAGTCACAGAGAAGTCAGGAGAGGCCAAGGTCACCTGTTTCACTCACTGATGGCTTTTTCCAATCTTTCTAATGATCCTGGCCATCAGCATTTTGGTTTGAGCCATCCTGCAGCACAGATATGACAACTGTGATATGACAGATGAGATCATTTCCCCCCATTGTTGAGATGAGATCCTGGCTCTGTTACAGGTAGAACCTGTGTTCCCAGATACCTCTTGGATGTGCTGGGATGCATGGTAGCTCTCATAAATCCACCTTTATAAACAGTAGGCAGCCATTCCCTTCTAGGGGAGGACTCCAAGCACTCCCTGTAGTGCATTCCCCCAGGAATAAGTGCACATTTTCCCCCAATTTGGACAGCACTTCTATGCATCAGTTAATGAACAGTTACCCTTGCAGCTCACGTGACCAGGGACATTAGATAGGGACAGTAGGGATGTGGGAAAGGTTTCAAATTCCTCCACTGGTACTGCCAGTATGACCACTGTTAATAAAGGACAGCAGAGAAAGAGAGTTTAAAATTATTTTAGGACTAGTTGTTCAAATTTGTATGACCTGGGGCTTAAGATGTACTTTTTTTTTTTTTTTTTTTTTTTGTACAGAGTCCAAGGTTGCCTTTCAAACAAAAAGGAGATATAGGTAACTGCAGATTTGAATGACTGCAGCTGACAGCCATTTGCATATTTTATGCAAGGAACAAAGGTGTCTTTTTATAAGGATCTGATTAAAATCTAAATAACAATGTTTTGATGGAAAGGAAAAAGGAAGAGTTATAAGAGGACTGGAGTAGGTTTACAGAAACAGACAAAAAAAAAGACATCTATAAATACAGCATCAAAACATGAAAAACAATAAAGCAGAATTGGAAGTGAGAGTAGGAGTCTGAAAGTCAAAAAATGCAGTGTGCCTGACTGGATATAGCCCCATAACTATGAAATGAGAACGTAGGTTAGAAATTAGCATTACACAGCAAGAGCAGAAAGACATTGTGGGGACAGGCAGGAACCAGGCAATGCTTTACAAGTCATAGAAAATTAAGGAGCAGCTGTAGTTATAGGCAACTGAGTCTGTAATTATAATGGCTTTCAAAACAGGAAGGCCTTATGGAGCTCAGGGTTTCCAAAGAGAAAGCAACAAGAGTAAAATCTTCTGTGGAGAAGAAAGCAGATGCAAATTACTCTGTGTGTCTCTTACAATTTGAATAAGTAGTAGGAAATCTTCAGGAAATAACACCTGCTATTTATGCCAGAAATAAGAAAATCTAATCTCTGGGACGCATCATATATCATGCATCCCATATGGAGAAAGAGGACTGCTAGATCCAGCTCTCACCCATCATCCAGCTCTCACTCAGACACATCTTCTCTGAGAGAAAAAAGTTTAACCTGTTGAACTGTTTAACCATTTAATTTGCAAATTCTTTCACACCTGTAAGGACCATCCTCAATAAACAGGAGTATTACTGAAAGAAACTGCCCAGCTCTTCATTATGCTTTGCAATGATTTACCTACAAATGTAGTCAACAGAAAAAGAAAAAACCAGCATCCCTTCAACATTGTTAATATCACTTCTGGAGAAGGACCTCATCAAGCAGAAAAAAACACATCTATTTAGTAGTTACATAGATTTTCTGTGAGCAGTAATGTGACAGTTGGCCATCAGGGCTCAAGTAATTACAAGCATCTCCTTTCAAAGAGAAATAATATTATTTAGGGTTATAATGAATGTATGATTTGCACGGGAAGTTATGACTCTATTGTGATACATGATCTTCTGTAAGTGAAAAAATTATCCACACTGGAGCTTGTAAGATGTCAGAAAGGTCAACTACTTTGTTCAGAAATATGTGAGCTGCCAAAATCGTCTTCATACCACTAAGTTTTGGCCACTTTCGCATTTTTGTTTGAACTGGTGGGCAAAGATATATTTACTCTGCTTTTACTATCTACTCCATGTATCATCAGAGAATTAATTATAGTTAATCTAACAGGTAATACTGTTTTATTTTAAGTTTCTGAAACAGCGTGGTCCAGGCACCAGGACAATAAATTCAAAAAGAAGGAAGTTGGTTTTTCCAGTGCCATATTTAATGATGCTGGACAGATCACTTAATCTGTTTAGGTCTCAATGTCACCACCTAGGAAAAGAGGATAATAATTATTTTCTCTGAGTCTGCTTTAACATCTCCAGAGAGGAGGCATTGCACAGTAGCAGGTGATATCATTCCTGTTACTTTGCTTCTTCCATTTGAGGCAGAAGGTCAAAACCAGCAGCCCACTCTGTACTGATGAAAAATGCTTCCTTTGCCTCTGAAATCTAAAACTGGGAGCTAATCTGGCTCTGATAATCTTTTTCAGGGATCATCTGGGTTATTTGTCCAGTGTAACTTTCCTTGAATTATCTGGACTTTCTGGGGCTAGAGAGCAATAGCACTTACTTCACAAGAATGTAAAACAACAAATCGAGCTGTTCTGGCAAATTTTGAGAGCACGGATATGAAACAACGCTGTAAACAATAGAGCACCGTGGGTTTTCCCTAAAACTGGGGTAAAATTTCCCTGAGGCTTCTCCGCGGCACAGCCGGGACAGCTCCCGGGTCACTCCCGGCGTTTGCTCTCCTTGCCGGGCTCTGTCCGTGGTGCTGACGTTCTCCTCCGCGTCAGTCGGAATTTAAACCTCATTAGGTGTCGGTAAGAAACGGCCTGCTAAAGCAAACGTGCCTAAAAACCCTAGTTTGGGACATCTAGAAATGTACAACTACTTCTGGGTTGTGTTTTGGCAAACACACTCCTAGCCATTTTTGGTAGTCAGCAGTGAAGATCTTCCCCTTGGCTAACCTCTCATGGGGAGGTTTTCCTTTTTAAAATATCTAGCTAATTGGTGGCTCTTTCTAACCTCAGCTGTCGTGGTATCACTGCAATAGCAAAGGAAAACATTAGGCTTGCATATTTTTTATACGGAAAGTCATTAACACTGCATCTATTTAGAGCTGCAGGAAGACATTCACTTGGTGCAAAGGTGAGTTTGAATTTCCCTATATTTGAGATTAAGTCAATAAGCTCATGAAGTGCTATGGAAATTTGAAAGGAGACTCAAATTGTAAAACCCCAAATTTATTGCTCGTTTTAAATTCAGTACAGCCAACAGTACAATGATTATTTCCTGATTTATTTGCTCAGAGGAACTGTCCTCAATGGTTTCCTGCAGCTGCTAGTTCTCCTTTGGAGCCACTTATTCAAACACTCGTATGAAACAACTTCCCTCATCTTAAGAAGGCTAATAGGAAACACAGCTGAGGAATTCAGACAGCCATTTAATTTTTCATACATGTTTGTCCCTTTGGATTATTAGGAAGGGAAAAAAATGTTTCTTTCATTAAAAAAAACCAATGAAATAATTTTTTTTTTGTTATGATTTCTTTTTCAACTAGACAGCCAGAGATGTCTTACCTGCCTGCTTTCGTGATGATCATCTCTGTCCCAATGTCATGAAATCTTTTCCAGAGGTCTGCACACTGCAGCTCTACCTGGATCTCTTCCATCGATGAAGGTGGATGGGGCTGAGGGCCTGAGCCACCAGATGTCAGGTCAGAATGGGAGCCAAATGAGCAGGATGTCCTTTCTGCCAGCACCTCTGTGTCTGACCCAGTGCTCTGTTCTGAGTCTGCAAAGTAAAGAAGCTAGGTAAGACCCTTCAGTTCTACCTACTGTGAGGGGTAAGAGGAGGGAGGAGAAGGAAAGTCAACACAGAAAGTGCTAAAGAATAGTACAGTGGCCTTTTATATGGCATGTATATGTACAGGTTTTTGTGATTTATAGCCTGATTTGGGGGTTTGAGTTTCCAACTTGATATCAGGCTTCTTTTGAAATATTTTAGAAACTGCTGGGAAAAAAAAGACCTTTAACATAAAATATAAATAGTAGCAAGCAATGGCAGGAGTACAAAATATAGATGAAAAACAGAAGTGAAAAAAAATTAATTCAACCTGTCATTTCAGGCTAAGATAAGATGGGCTTACTGGAAAACTATATTCCATTTAATTGGATATTTGCCTACAGTACTATTAAAGAGTTGGTTGTTTTTAAACAACAGTTTTTTATTCCCTTTAGTATCTTCGTCATCAAAAACAATGAACATTTTTTTATTTTGTTGTTTGGCAGCACTATTCTGGAAATGTGTTTTATTTGCTCCTATAAAACCTTTTTTGAACAATGATATTTCCTGGAAAGATAACCGTGAAGCTTTTGGTGAGGAAAATGCTCTAGGCTACTAAAGGACAAAAGAAGGTGATAGTAAACATATGGAGTATGCTACCAAGGAAACAACTGAAGCAAACTGCAAAAAAGATCACATGACACAACCACGTGTATGAGGGAGAAGAAGAAGGTTTGCTCAAAAAATAAACAAACAAACAAAAAAAGTGATGTTTAACTAGTGTAAAAGTACAGGCTGGCATGTTGAGTCAGGTGGACTGCAAAAATTTTGCAAAAATATTACTTGCAAAAATATTTCATGTATTTCTTAGGTAGATATGCTGTATATATTCAGTCCTCATTTTCATACAGAGGGCTAAGATGAAATTTTGCAAATAGCAGTGTTGCACATCCACATTGCATCAAAATAATTCACAATACATTTTGCAAAGCATCGTGCTTATGTTTTGAACCTTATTCTTAATAGATTTGCATGAGTATTATATAGATGATTAGGAAAAGAATTAAATTACGTTAAACACTCCATCAGATGGCTCAGGAAGAGCTCTTTGAATTTCAAAGAACATACATAAGCAGTATTTTAGAGTGTCTTCATTGATTACACCAATAAAAGCATCCCAGTGAATGAGCAAGACAACTATTTACATGTGTTCTTTTACATGTGTTACATGTGAAGAAAGACAGAGGTATCTCTGTCTGCAAAGGAAACCTAAGGAGACAAAAAGTAACAGTCTGTGCTAAAAATGTGATCAAATCATGACATGTAAAATTCCTTCCATACCAAGAAAATGCCAGAAACTCTTTAACAACCCTGAGGTCATGGAGGCTGAGTCTGAGGTTGACAGTGTTTCTGAGAGACAGCATCTCCTGGAGCAGCCTGCACATCAGTGCAGGGCAAGAAGAGGCTGTGGTTAAGAAGAAAGAGGCAGTGAAGATACCACCCACAGAACCACCATCCTCTCCTCCTGCCGCATGGAAAAATTTCTGGAAAATCCATTTTTTTCTGTGGTATGGACATAAACTATTTGACTGATAGTTTATTATAGACTTCCAGCCCCAAGTGTCATGAGGAAGCATTTCTCTTTTGTAAGAGCCCTAGGTGATGTCACTGGACAGTGGACATTTTGTTTGAGGGGTGTTTTCAGCAAGCTTTGTCAGTTATTTAGACAATCTGCCAGTACAATGTAGAAATTCTGCAGGACACAAGAAAGGTTCAGTACTTATTGCTCCCAATCCGTTTTGAAAAGGGAGATCTTTATGTCTCCCATGGATTTCCAAGTTAGGCTGAAGCAGTAATATGTCCATCCCTCTAAAGGAGTGGCACAAACTTATGCATAGAGGATTGTTACATGGAGACCAGTCCTACATCCAAAACTAATATTCTACACACAAGGTGATTCAAGACAATATAGGATAATCTCCTGGGGTTCTGTGGCCACAGGACAGATAATCAACCTGACAGTACAGAGGAGCTGAGACATTTGCTCCCTGCTTCACCACCCCAGCAACACAGGATCAAATCTTTTCTTCCTCTAGCTCAAATTATTCAACCTCAAAGTGTTGGAGAAGTAAGCATGAGAAGAGGTCACTATGCTTAGGTCTCCCTAGGAATGGTTAATCAATTTGTCCTTCAACAAAATGAGAGAGGATATTTCACAAATCACAATAAGACCTGTTTGTATACCTGCTCATGTCCTAAACCATTAACCAGAACTCTTATATCTTGTCTGAGATCACAGAGTACAGAATCAATGATGCTGGAAAACACCTCTGAGATCATCAAGTCCCATCTATGACTGAAAACCACCATGGCATATCCAGTCTTTCCTTAAAAAGGGACGGTGACTCCATCACCTCCCTGAGCAGCCCATTCCAATGTCTAATCACCTTTTCTGTGAAGAAATTCTTCTTAATGTCCAATTTAAACTACATTAGGCGTCTGAAGGGACTGGATCTAGGGAAAAGCAGAGCCCTCCTTCTGAAATGAGGTACTAAACTATAGGTCTGAGTCTGAAGAGATTGGTTTAGACCACATCATTTGTGCTTGGTTCAGGCATTCAGAAGCTGTCCTCTGAGGCAGTATGGTAAATGGCCAACAGATGGCACTTGGCTAGGTGCTGTCCCCACTTCATTACAGCATTTCCTGGAAAGCCTTTCAAATTAGGCATGTGGTTGGAGCTTTGGGAATCACTGGGAATTAACTGGAATAGCATGCTGCAAAAAATTAAGTATCAGAGGCTTAAGCCCCCTCTCACTGATTTATACTGATATCACCCCACTGACTTTACAGACTTCTGCAGGGGCCTTTAATTAAGGAAGTCAAAGGAGAGCCATAACCTTGGACATAATTTTCCATGCTGGCACAAATCAAAAATTGCAAAAGGAGTTTACTAATTACTGATAAGCCAAAGTATCTAAGCCAAACAAGTAAGTATCTAGCCAAACAATGAGGTACCACACAAAGGAGAATAGAACTCTTTTCCCGAGGGATACTACTTTGTGCCCTGAGTTATGAACTATCATTACTCCCAAGTTCGTGCACAGAACAGTAACTACCTCTCTCCTCCTTCTAATTTTGGAAATGGAGAGTCACTAATGTTGTTGCTCTTAGTTCAGACTCAATAGGCACTGAGACATATTTTGTGTTTTCTTCAGCCTTTCCTGAGCTAAGCTCTCCTGAATGTTGACGTCCAGTTGGAGACACAGTCCAGACCCAGGAATTCAGGGGAGGTTAAGTGCATCCAACATATGAAATTCAACCCTAGTGACACTTGATTTCTTCACACATCAGCTTCAGTGGTATGCAATTTGCTAAACTCAAAGAAATTACTTTTACTTTACGTTGGTGTGAGCAGAGGGAAAGCAGGTAATAGCTCCTGAAGCACCAACATGATATATAAAACTGTGAGCACCCAGAGATGCAGCCTGGAGCTGGCACTACATACTGTGTATGACTGAAGGACAAACAGAAGGATTTCTGAGGAAGATAAGCTACCTGTATTTTTTTTCTAGCTCCAAAGTGACAAGATAAGAGTATTTGTCTCTCCTTTAAGAGGTGCCTTATACAAAAGCCCACATTCTCAACTCAAGGTCCTGTCAGAGGGAAATTCAAATCCTCCATGACACAGCTTCCTTTCAGAGCTGAGAGACCTTCTCAGAATACTGCCCCAGGAATGCTGACCCTCCTGCACTATGTTAGGCTGCAATCCTACTGTGTCTAGATGTGGCACTTACGGATATGGTTCAGGGGGGATTCAAACTACAGCTACTTGTTGTAGATGATTTTGAAGGTCTCTTTCAACCCTCATGAATCTGTAATTTGTGCCACTTTAGGCATAAGTTAAACAAGCAGCAATTAAAGTAGTTCTATGATTTTCTCTTGCTAGGTTACAGTTCTTGAGAAATACTTCACAACCAGCTCATCCATCACTGACCACTAACAAAAGTGGGAATAGATGCAAATGAGGTTTCTAAACCTACAGTATTTCACTGGACTTTCAGTTGGGACTGTCTCAGGTCAAAATGTTCCTTATCGCTTTTGCAGGAACCCATGAACTTGCACTTTCTGATCTTCGCTGTTTTTCTTTACAAGGTTGTTCCTCTCACCTGTCTGATTGAAGCAGGGCCCTTCCTGCTGCACCATAGCTATGGAGGTGGACATCTCCAAAGCTACTGCTGACTGCACAGTTAGCATCAATCTGCATCCTTCATTTCCCCATTCTTTCAAATCTCTTCTAAAACTATCCATTTCCACTCTTGCTCATTCTTTATGTTCTTTTTTTCTGATTTTTCCACCAATAATTTCTGTTGTTCTATGGAGTGATGTATAGCCAGAAGAAAACACAAACATTTCAGTCTTTGTGGAGACAGACATGGTGATCACAGGGAAATGCCAATGCTTAACTCTTCCAGACTAATAGGTTTTTCTCTACAAATAATACAGAGGAAATATTAAAACACTATCCCTTATTACAGGCAACTTGCTGGACAAACAGACAGACAGACCAAGTGTTTTTGACCGTGGGACCTGGACTGATCTGTCAAAGCCAGACAGGCTATTGCAAAAACTGCATTTCAAGGAGGTTGAAACTATCTAACGGGAAAATACTGTAAATTTCACCCCTGGGTTCAGTATGCAAAAAAACTCTTCAAGGCCTGAAGCATAACTCTCTTTCACTGTCACTGTGCAAAGACAGTTCCCTTTTCTACTGCCCCATTGGATGGCTTCCAACCATCCCTTCTTGCCCCACTGACCATGCATCCAGCTGCTTACTGCAGTAAACAGAATTGGAGGACTGGAAATTTATCAGCACTTAAAGCAACCTTTGAGTATTACCGGACCAGTGGGTCACTTTCAAAACTTCCAGGGATACCTTTGGCCATTTCTGAGCTTATAGAAGAAAATTAAAGTACTTCAGATTATTTTCTTTCCTAATCCCTTTCACATTTCTACAATCTCTGTATCACCCTGGAAATCCTCAACTTACAATTTTTTCTGATCCACAAATCCCCAGGCTTCTTGTTGGCAGAGAGGAAAGAAAACACCATTCTGACAAGCTTGGTGACTCTGAGGTCACCATCTGTACTGACTTCCCCAAGATGATGGACAATAACCCCAACTAGTTTCCAGCACCAGTGTCCTGGGATCAGAGCTGTCCCACACAAATCAGCAAGGTCCTACTGCCTGACCCATTTTTAGTATTCCTAATGTAAATTTTCTGGATTTTCATCAATTTGGTACAAACTGGTATGTGACATATTAAAAGATTATTTTCTGTGCATCTTCATAGATGGCTCTTCAGCAGAATTTTTTGCTGCAGCTGGAGCACAGCAGGGATACTGCTCCCATAACTTAACCAATAAAAGAAATAGAGCTCAGTTTAGTCCTTGGCCACATCATGCAGCTCATGCACTCAACAAATGTTTTACTTCAAACTATCAAAAATGTAAACTCCAGGAGTGAGAACAATGGCAAAAGACTTACATACACAAAACATCACCTACTCAGAGGAGCCAAAGAGATTTATTCTCTTTCTCTCATGACTTTTTCTACTTTTTTTTTTATTTTTTTTTTCCCCATATGTGTAGATATCTAATGTAGATCCTGTCAGATTCCAGTGGCATAAAAATTTCTCTTGAGTGGAATGTGCCAGCTGTTACAAGCTGTTAAGGGTTTGGTCTTTTACTGTTTATTTTTGTTTGCAGGGTTTGTGAATATTTAGTGCAACAGGTGGTCTTTCCCTCTCCCCTGCAGTTGATTTGCTGGCCATTAGGACCTGAAGATTACAAAGAAGGTACAAAATCTAGGACATGTATGGACAAAGAAAATTTGGGGAACCTTCTTTTTTTTTGTTTTTATTTTTTCCTATGAACTCAGCTGAAATTAACAGAGTGGACACCTTGCTTTTGCTGCTGGCGGCAGACAGATCTCATGGTTCTTTTTAGATTTATGATTTTCAAACTGGCTACTGACACCCCACAAGATCAGCAGCCTAAGAACCATGCATAAAGCAGTGTGACATTACTGGAATTTAGAAACAAAATGTGACAGCCCCATAAAACTGAAAGAACAGAAACTCACTAAATATAAACAGTTTGTAAGAGTGGAAACTTCTCTGGCTGCAGGGTGGCAGCTGCTGGTGCAACTACTTCAGGTACACAACTATTTTCCCTGATAACAAATACTTGCGGAGAAGCTAAACCAAAGACCTCGGTAACTTCAAAAACACACAAGAAGTCTGGCTGTGGCAAAGTCAGCAGGAGAAGCAGAGGTGAAGCAGTCTGGAGTTCAACAGAGCCCTTCAAATTAGCACGGTGTATTTTGCACAGCTGATCCAGCAATTGCTCTTGCTGTAGGCAAAGGTTTCTAAACACTTGGTGATTGTAACCATATGGACACACTGCACACAACAAATAACACAAAGATAGTCCTGCAGGTGTTCTTATAGATTATCTTATCCCCCTGAACTATTCCATTCACTCACAGGCCCTACTACATTAATCATCCCTTCTTCCAGCGTTAGCCCATTATTGCCTACATACAGCTAGAATTTATAACCTGTTTATTACTGATAATAGAGTCATAGAATGATTTTTTGCTCAAAGGAACCTTTTAAAGTTTATCTCATGTATCCCTCAGTAATACTTATTATTATTGCATTTGTGACTGCAAATTGCAACCAACATCAGGACTTAGTGATGTGGAGACAGTACAAAACCTGTGCAAACCAAGAACTTCATCTATACTCATGCTGCATTGCAATCTCAGACAGCCAAAAGAAGCATTCAAGTAATTCATTTCTAGCCTAAGACCATGAAACCACAGCAGGAGAAAATGGCATTCATATCAGCAAGACTCAAAAAGACAAAACTGGAAGATGTTGTAGAGATGGAGAAATGCAGCATGGACAAATGATACTATCCCAAGTGGTACCAATAGAGACAAGATGATTCTGAAGTGAAGAATTCCTCCGGCACTTTAACCTCAAAATCTTCTTCATCCTCCTGATACATAGTGCTATAAGGTGTTTTTGTAAGATGACTTGAGCCAACAAAACATGTAAAACTCACTCAAAAAATGCTGCACTTACCAAAACTGAGTTTAAGGTCAGTGCAGTTATCACACATCTATATCCCTATGGCAAACACAGCTAATAGGAGAATATAAAAACAAACAGAAAGACACAAAAAAACCACGGTGGCTTTGGCTCTAAATGCAAGTCTTGCATCAATTTGACCATGCGCTGCCAAGAGCTGACTGCCTCTGCCTTGTCTAATTCCATATAAGACTGAAAAAAGAGACACAAGACTCAGCAAAGAAAAAATCACCCTGATTCAGGGGTATGCTCCAGCTGCTCTGCTCCACTCCAGCAATGCAAAACAGCTGTAAACCTGGTTTAACCAGAAAGTTAAATTGGGTTTATGACTTCTCAGTATTGGCAAAGAAGTACAAAGCAGCTGGAGTTTACTAGTATACTCAGCCCTGGGGGTTTGCCCTTAAAAGTTAACTTTTGCTCCAGTGAGAAGAAAGCATATAAGCCACATTTAAACATTAAAGTGGGTTTTTATCTCACAATCTATTGTAATTTTTCAAAGAATGCTGAGAAAAAAAAAAAACAAACCCTATACACTATGCCAACATTCAGTTTAGGACCAGACATCCAAGATACCAGCTTCAGTTTTGAACTGCATCAGCTGAAGATGGAGATGCTGACTGCTGGGCTCTGAACTCATCCTTGGCAAGTACAAATTCTCATTACAGAAGCATAAGCTAGGTGACCAAGATTGTTCTGAGTAGTATCACAGTGTTTGCTTTCTTTGTAGACTCCATACCAAATCCCATCATATTCTTTGAGTAAAACTGCCTGCAATTCATCACTCCATGCTTTAGATTATCTATCACAACTAAAAATATCTCATCAAATAGATGTCAACCAGAAACCTGTTCTATAAAGTTTCCCATCTGTGGATGGTGGTATCTTGTTTGTTTAAAAGAATTTTATAAGCATAATTTTTCCCAGCAGAGGCTTCTGGCAATCATATTTCAGGAGAACAAAATACTCTGAAGTATAAAAATTGGGCTCAGGGTTCGATTATCTTCTGGAGAGCAAGAATAGCTTGGCCCTTCAGTATGTCAGACTAGCTTTGAGGAAAATGCAATTTGAAATTTCAGTATAGAAGAAACCAAGAGATTCCTAAAATTCCCTGAGGAGACTCTCTGTAGTTGTCATTCAGATTGGGCTTAGGTCAAGGAATCACCAGTACAGCCTCACAAAAAGACTGCTGAGTAGTGAATATTTATAAAGACCATATTTAAAATAATAAAGGGCTTAAAAAAGAGCATCCAGGAAAGTAAGATTCAGTTAAATCAGAAGAAAAAATAAAAGAGTATAATATTGAAGAAAATACAGAAGAATGCAGAGAATGGCAACCTTTAAAAACATGAGAGGTACAAGAGAGAAAAGTGGGATATTATTAAAAGAAGATGGAGGTGAAATTGATGACAGCTTTAATCTGGCCAAGATCCTGAACTGTACAGACTGCAAAGAATTTGTCTGGCCAATGTCCAAGAGTTTGTGTAAAATTAAAGAGTGGAAATGCACTTGAAAGTTAGAGCAAGCTAAAAAAAATAAGAGACTAGGCATTAGATACATTATATGCTGTAGCCTGTAAACATAGAGTCATTATTCTTATAAGAAAGTTAGAGCAAGCTATATTTATGACCATACAACTAATATTTAGAGACCAACTCAAACCAAAATGTTGGTTCTAAATAACCACAAATTGTGCAAGAGTTTGAAACAAGATCTCAGCTCTGTGGCAGGCCCTTCCATGGTGGAAAGGGGCACCAACTCTGGGACAGTCTGTTTCTGGATTTTGTGGCTTGGACTACTCTCTGCCAGACAGGAAAAGAAAAATCCTTCATAAGAAAAAGGAAAACATGACACAAGATTAAGTCTGTAGAGGTCTCCATTCTCCCTGAGACCAATGTGAAATCGCTGGGAAATTTGAAAATACTCTGAAGACCAGAAAATATTTAAGTTTTTTGTAGGCATAAACGCAGCTCGAACAGAAGTTTAACATTTTAGATATTTGCAAGCTGATATTTGGTGGCCTATGGGCCCTGGGGAAAGAGACATTATATATGTTTCCCTACACTGTGGTGGTTATCATGACAGTAGTATAAGGGAGCCAGATGGTATCTTAATAATAAGAAGTCCTATATTTCCATTAGTCCTTTTGAACTCTTGGCACTGCTGTCACACAGCAGTGAGTCCCACCATGTAACTGTCCACACAAGAAGAGAAAGGGTACTTATTTTTGCCTTTATAGTATGACTGTCCTTTTTTTGCAGTGCTGTAACAAGATATATGCCACTCTATGTATTTCCTTTCTAAATGAGAGTATTTCAAGAGGAAATCATTAGGAAATTTCCATGGGAATGGTTCACAAGAAAAATGCAGCTCCATTCGGCTGACCTTTCAAGTTTGAGTTGTTCATTTCATTCACAATCTACAATTTTCTTTTGGGAAAACAGTAATTATCCAGCTAGTCCTGTTGAACTGTTGTTTGGGTTTGTAATAGTTCAACAAATCATTAAAGTGCATTTTTTTCATCTACATGCTACATTAGCCAAGCTGTCTTTCAGACCTCCCACATCCCTTTCTGAGCCAGACTTTGGAAGACTATCTGCCCTTGTACAATTTAGATTGCCCTCTATCTAAACTTCTTGACTGTAATCCAAATCCTTTCAGATTTCATTCATAACAAAGCTTCTCCTTGACTCTAAACACTCCAATTGCTTGCTTGCTCAATCTCTCCTATTTTTATTACATACATGGGTGCACACACACACACAAAGACACATAAATATATGTATGGGATTGAGTTCCTAAAAATGTATTTGGGGTTTAAATCAGTGATCTGCCCATGGCTCACAAAGCAGAAATTACAGTATTTTCAATGGTACTTTCCATTGGAAAGTTTCTTGCAATCTAATGTTCTGTTTGCTGTTTTGATCACCTCTGCAGAGTCACCAGATGTTTTCCTAAGCAATGATTCTGGGGAATTTTCACAAATTATAAACATATTCTTCCTTTTATTTCCTTCACATACAACTGACTTGCATCCAAATCAGCCAATTTTCTGACGATGTAGCCATGCAGGTAGGATTGAGAAAAAAGATTCTCCAGAATAACCTGAGTGCAGTTCTGGTTTTATTAGCTTCTAGCATTTCAAGACCAAGCTAGGAACAAAAAAAATATTTTTAAAAGTAACGACATGGGGGATGGAGTTGCTATGAGTTCATGGGGGACAGAACCACGAGTGACTGAATAGGTTACAGGGCTGTATTACAACAGTATGGTGTATGGACCTGGAAAAAACGTGTTAGGAACTTCAATCAAGCCTGTGCTATGAAAAGCAACTGTGTCATATAAACACAATTTAATTTGAAATCTGAAATATCACATACACATGCCAAGGCATAAATTGAATTTCCCCTCAGAATGTTTCTAAAATCCCACAGCTCCCATGTTCTTCCACAGAGGAAAAGCAGCACAAAACTGGTGACTTAGCCCAAGGGTTCAGCCCCAGTGAATTAATTCTCTCCTTTTCCCTTAACATTCGTGGTCCTTAGATGTGCATTTGTGGCTTGGCTTTTTCTCTCTTTTTTTAGCAACTGTCTTCAGCTGAAGCTCCCCCTGTCACATCCTCATACACTTTGCCAACCACAATTCCACATGTCCAAGTCCCTACATGCCATCACACATGCTGATTCCAGGAAGTGCATGCTGCTGAACTTTGTTCCTTCCCCTGAGCCACCCTGATTTACGCCTGCTGAAGCCGTGGTCCCAAGTGTCATAACACCTACACTGCACAGTTGTCCCACACTTGTATATCCCATTATCCAAACAACAGATGCGCCAGCGTGCATTCACACACATACTCTGACATCTGGTGATCACAAGCTCACTGTAAAAACTCCATGGACTTCATTCATCTTTATAGAACTCACAAACACTTCATCTGTACAACTGAAGAGGTGCATAACTTCTCCACTTCACTGAAAGAAGTATGGGCTTTTAACGTGACATTTACAGGCATACACTGGGAAATACAACCAATCACTTGCACTTACTCTAAAACCACTTATTTAGTCCTTCTGAAAGCAGGGCATGAATGGCTCTGACATAAACATTTCACAGGTGTTGCATACAACAATTTTATATATACACCTTTCTATTTCTTAGTCATACCTGTACCTGTGCCTTACCTACTGTGAGGCTGACTTTTCCACTTTCTGGTTAGAAGCTGTGCCAGAATAAAACTGATAAAAGGAAATGGAGAATCATCTCCAGATAGCTATTAAATTAAAAACATCCCGCTGCTTAAGACTAAAACTGATGATTGCATAATTCAGCATTTCTGAATGTTGGAAATTTCCAGTCTGTTTGCCTTTGTTTCTCTCATCCACATCTAATACAAAAGATACATTCAAGGAGAATGTTGGCAAAACCTTCTGATAGCTTCGTATTTTATGAAAAATACTTTAATTCAAAATGATCATGCCTGCCTGACTCTCAGTTCAGCACACCAGAAACAATAGGATGCCCCACTGTGATGTCCTCTGGAAAGTGCATGGTCTGGAACCACTGAAGTCACGAAGGTCTCAGGTTTGCCAGATTCCCCCACCAGTGATGTCAAAGCATCAGTGGTGTCCTCAGAAAGTAGTTGGTTTCTGTGACCTCAGATAGCACCCTTTAGGGATGTCAAAAACAGGGCTAGTAGTTTTCTGTGTATGAATACCCACAAATTTTCAACCATGCAGAACTAAACTATTTCATAAGCCATTCTTTTAAAACCTTTAAATGCATGTACTACACTTGGAAAATTACATGCATATTTTGAGCTTGCTGAGAGTTCTTTCCAACCATCTTTTCTCTAAAAAAGTTGGCCTTTTGGCAGTGGAAAGAGTGGCTTGCTGTATCTTACTGAAGATGAGAAGAAGAAATATGAAGGATTCTAATGAATTACTTCATTTAGAAAACTAGGATGAACATTTTCATGTGGAAAGGAAACCTAGAAAATTCTCAAAAATTTCAATCTCCACTACAACTAAAAATGCAAATATTCCATATATTTCTGAAGTAGAAAATGAGAATTTACATCACCATTAACTTCTGCTTTAGTCTTCATGATATGAGTTTAAAATAACATCAACAGATATACAGATAACACATTGAATTTGCAGTCTCCACACTTCCCAAAAAGCCCTGTTCAACCTCACTCTGCCATCCAGCTTTAGAGTTTGCACACTGAGACACTCCTCTCTCACTTGGGAGTTTCTATCACAAACAACTGTGGCACAGAGAAAACTGAAGCTGTACTACTGCAGAAAATGCACAGAATGGAAAATCAAAATCACTCAAACTAAAGCCCAGAAAGACCCCCATGGACACCCAAGACCCTCACAAGCTCATTATATTGAATATTTCACAGAAAAACAGCTAACTTGTGAATTTTACTCTAAAAAGTGTGCCTTTCTTGAAAGGAAGACACAGTTAGAGAATAACCAAGTCCTCTGTTTACTGAGTGGGAGGAGCTGAGAAGGTCACATCCATGGGACATGCTTTGTGTAAAAACTGTGGTGTTTCTAAACCCAGGAAGGCATCTCTGTGTCAGCTCATAGGGTTACTCAGCAAGCTCAACTTTGTGTTTTTTCTTGAATAAAGAACTCCTTACACCGATTGCCAAT